>JAHHUM010000227.1:0-54428 GCA_036173005.1 Crenichthys baileyi
TTTCCCATTGTAGCTTACTAATTCATCCGGAAAATCTCTGTCAGCAGTCTGCTTTTACACCACTCTTATTACATCCTGTAATGCAACACCGTTCTAGATCTTGGTCTTGGCAGATTTTGGCTGGCTCAACTAATGCAGCCAGCTGGTCAAAACAAATTATACAGAGTCACTCTGAATCACCCTTGATCAAAACCAGACGCTCCATCATAATTTAACTGACACACAAAAAGGAACCACCTGTCAGATTTCACTGAGCACAGGTCTTATAAATTCAAGTTGTAATGATTTCACATCAAAGCTCCTGTGGTCTGCTCCAGGAGTTATGTTACACGGATTAATCTGGACAAGGGAAAAAATACAGTCGAATGTAATTATAAGCAGATGTAATTCAGGTCAGAAATGGCAGCGAAGAGTGTGGATGGGGATGATGGGTTGCTGCACCCAGGGCTACATAAATACATTATTTAATATTGAATGAATCATGGTTTTATCCATGAATTCTGATATAAATTCTGCTTCATCCATTAAACCTTGAAGAAATATTACTAATTCATGCCAGGACATTGTGTTCTCTGTTCCCTCCAACTATTGTGCAGCACTTGCTAATAATTAGCAAGAAAGGACTGTTTTGTGCTGAAATCGCTTAGCATGCTAAAATTTGATGTGTGCTTTCTACCCATGACTGCATTGACAGTGCTTTGCAAAATCATTCATACTCCTTGTAGCTTTTCACATTTTGTTATGCTATACATCAACAAACTTCTATGTGATTTCATGTTATAGATCAAAACAAAGTACCACATAACTGTGAAGTACTTTAAATTTTTTACTACTAATAAACGGGGTACATGTGTATTCAGTCCCTACTGAGTCACTACTTTGCAGAACCACCTTTTGCTGTAATTACAGCTTAAAGACTATTGTGGAATGTCTCTACTAGCCTTAGAAATCTAGAAAGTCAATATCGTGTTATTTTTTCTTTGCAAAATAGCTTAAGCTCTGTCAGATTGGACAGAGAGTGTATGTGGAAATCAGTTTTTAGGTCTCCGGTATGAGGCCTAGACTTCTGTCTTTATATTCGTGATTTTCTTACTAAAAGATAAACCTCTCCTCTAGTCTCAAGTCTTTTGCAGCCTCCAACAGGTTTTCTTCCAGGACTACCCTGTATTTAGCTCCATCCATTTTCCCAACAGCTCCAACCCATTGAAGAAAAACATCCCCACAGCATGATGCTGCTGCAGCTGCATTGTCTCTCTATGTAGATTCAGGCTGATGATATGGCCAAGATCTGATCATGTGACCAAATAGCATTTTTCCAAATGTCTCTGGTTTCTCCTACATGTCTCGTGGTAAACTGCAAACAAGACTTCTTGGCTTTGTTCTGAAATTTGTTTCAGTGGATTTTATCGATCCATATCTAATGTTATGAATGTAATAGGACATGTAATAGGACAAACTGTGAAAAGGAGTAAGTATTTTTTTTACAAAGCCCTGTATGCAATTTGTCACAGCAGAGTTTATGCCTAATCTGTACAAAGATCCAGCAGCATGAATGTCAAATCAGTTCATACCCCTTACTACTTCTTACTACTACTTCTCTTTATCTAGCCTCTGCAGTAAGCATTGCTTATTTTGCTCTTCATAATTCAGTGACATGCTGGTGCCCAACTCTTGGGATCTGCAGCCAAACATTATTCATCTTCCATTCACTATTTATATTTGCTCAGATAACCAACATTTAATTTAAAGTTTATGATTCCATTTTTGTAAGTCTGGAAGTGGTTTTTGGCTTTCTGCCTTTGTGATACAATAAACACTCAGAGCCTGTTTTTCTTTTAGCTTACCTAGAACAAAGGTTGCCAAACTATGTGCATTTGAATAGGCAGCTTCTCAGGTTTTAGAACGAACTATGAAGTTATTCAAACTGGAAACACCTGTGCCTGAGATCAAACTCACCCCCACACTCCACTATTTTTCATGCTGACAGGTGACCCACAGCAACCATTAATTCTAAAGGAGAGGTCATTGGCGCCTGTTGTTATGCACTGCTGCTGCCGTACCTCCACACTGCATTTTCCAGTTTGTTTGTTACCCTCACTGGAAGCTCAAACTGAGCCCTATTGTTCCGTTGTGAAGAGTTCACATCCATTGCTTTGACCATGTTTACTTGGACCTGAAGGTCCTGCCTTCTCTTGTGAAGTGGCTCACCTTGTGTCATCAGTGGAAGCGTTCCCACGCCTAGCATTGCTGCCATGTTTGGTAACAATAACCCACACCAATCTGCCTTATGAGCTCCCTACTGATAAGTAGCAGGTGACGTGTTTCAGTGGACAAAACACTCGAGCAGTGTTTCATGCCAAACCGATGCCGACTCTGTTGGGACCAGCTGACTCCCCCAGCTGACTCATGTAGCTCCCTCTCTGGGAGTGTTTTACGAGTGCAGACTGGTTTGTGCTCACTGCACCATGCTTCAGACACATGAATTCTCTCACAGTCGCTCAGCAGAAAAGAAGCCCTGCAAAGCTCCCATTTGGCCACATATTATTCATTCTGTTCAGACAGTCCTTGGCATTTTTTGACACAGATTCATGGTTTGATCCCTTAAAAGTTGAAAAGCAGGAAATGTTCAGTCAGAAACCAAAAGAAAATCCATCTCTCTTGCCTCCCCCTGTCTCTGCCGAACACTTTGTTTCATGCTTTTACCGAAACAAAGTAGACTTGAAACAAATTAATTAAAAAACTTGGAGGAATAATTAAAAACTGATGAGAAAGAGGACAAAAGAATAATTAAGATAGCTAGACAGCTTTTGATCTGCAGCTGCACATCAAGTTGTATTTTAATTTTGAGTGACATCTCTTACTTATTTAGCAGGTTTAAAATGACTAAAGCTTTTGCTCATAGTTTTATAGTTTTATCAACAAAGATACCACAGCATCACCATCAGAGACGGTACCATTTCTATTTTAATGTTCTTTTTTCAAACACTTTTTTAGATTCAGATGTAATTATTAAAATTTTTGACAATTGTTAAAGAGAGGTGCCAAATTTTATTTAACAATGCTTCTACAGCATGTAGCATTCCATAGAGTTAATAGTTTTCTATACTAATTTAGTTAAACAGCGATCAAATACATAGGAATTGATTGTTCTCCCCACAATGAAGAAGTAATACAGAGCCCATCTTTTAAAAACTGCAGGGTGTGAAACAGTTTGGGTTAAGAGAACCAATTCCTGGGTCAAACGTGGATTCTGGGTTTCTTTAACACAAAAGCGTTGGCTTATGTGTTTGACCTGGCATACTGGGTTAAGTTCTCAACCCATAAAATGGGTCAACGTGACTATTGTATAACACTAAGGCTACTAAGGAGTAGGTTGAAAAGAATAAACTATAAAATTAATGATTTTTACAAGTTTTATTTAAGTTCTGCGTAAAAAAGGATCCGATTGAAGGAGATTCAGACATCAAACCGACAATATCTAATAAGATTTTTATTAACAAATAATTGAATAGATCAAAATATACCGATGTCACCTGCTAGCCACAATCCCAAATGCTTTTTTGTAACATTGTTGTAAGCGTTTGTGTTAAAACAATGTTGCACAAAGTTTTTTTTTACATGATTAAAAAAGGTTCCCGTTAAACAGGCCATTAGCACTTAGGTTACTGTGAAGATTCTCAGTCAACCAGGACATAATAAGGTTAAAACCAAACCTACTGGACTTTAGTTCTTGTTGTTAAAGACGTGTCGATCTTCATCTGAGACGGTTCCACAATTCAAAGCTAGTGAGGAAGCAGTTTAATAGGTGTGTCAGAGCAAGTTGGTCTTCAAACCCGACTCAATTACATCGGTTTTGTCAGGAGGAATAAGCCAGAAGAAAGAAATCACAAAGCCATAAAATGAACGTCATGTTGGCTTTTCCAAATTATTTAAAAGGCACAATAAATAGAAATAAATTTGGTAATCCTAACTGATCCAAGAAAGGAAAAAATGTGTATGATTTAAGGTCAAACAGTGAAAGAAAATGGTTCTATGTATTTCTTTACAGCGTATGAAAATATTTGCTTTCAGCTGTAGTGAATGTCATCATGGGAGAGAGTTTTTTCTCACTAGTGACCTAGAACAGGCTTAAAAGCTTGCTCACTATCAAACACACTTTTGGTCATTTCTTTTTAAAACAATAACAAACATTTAGAGGAACCAATGGGTTTCAGTTTTAATAAAACCTCAGACAATATTTAAACTTAAACAGGGCATTCAATCAAAAACTATGATGTCCGCATAAAAAAACACACTTCCAGGGTTCATCTCTTTTCAGCACTTAGTAGAATTTGCATCTTGAAAACATAACACAACAAAATACACAGTTATATGCATTATGTAGTCATTTAGTTCCTTTTTCTCAATTCCAAAACAGATCACATTTTTTATTAGCTTTTCCAAAAGGCTTTTTAAACGGTTCATCAATTTCCACATTTTTAAATGTCTTGATTTTATCCCAGTATGGGTTTTCACTCCCTTTTTTCAATTTCTTTGCCTTTAATTTGCTTGAAATACTGATAAAAGAGCAGCCACCCAGAGCTGACTGACTAAATGAATATAATAATATAATCATAGACGATCCGTAAAGTTATCTAAAAGTCAGGGTGTTAAAATGGGAGGCACACTGGAGAGTGCTTGGTATCCTGCCACATCTCAGCATCTATACTCGCTGCTGCTTTCTGGCCTGTCTTTTTCTAATTGCTTCATATAGAGAGTTGCAAATTGTCTTGAAGAGCTCTCTCGCTTTTTAATTTGTCTCAAACAAAGAGAGAGAGAGATTGGATTGTTTGTGTCTGCTATTTTTTAACATTTACTGCTGGAGATCGAAATGAACAAGGATTCAAAGTCTCTTAGGGTTTAAAGCAAAGGTTAATGTGTGTCTGATATGTCCAAGAAGAGTTTATTCTGCTGTGATTACATGCCATACCACTTTATTTATAAACAGATTAAAACAACAACAAGGCCAACCAAATTGCTGTACAATAAAATGAACAACATAAATGGACTGAATTTATATTGCGCTCTTCGTCATTTTGACAAACCCAAAGTGCTTTACACAAGAGCTGCATTCACAAACAAGCATACATTCATTCGGAGATCAGTAGGTTGCTTGAGGTAAAGTGCCTTGCCCAGGGGCACATCAACATGTGACAAGATGAAGATGAAATCGAACCGACTTCAGAATTCAAGGTAACTGTGCTTTTCCCACTGAACCACTGGCACACACACATTATCTATCTATCTATCTATCTATCTATCTATCTATCTATCTATCTATCTATCTATCTATCTATCTATCTATCTATCTATCTATCTATCTATCTATCTATCTATCTATCTATCTATCTATCTATCTATCTATCTATCTATCTATCTATCTATCTATCTATCTATCTATTTTATTGAGGACAGTTAAGAAGGTTATTGTTAGCCTGTTTTATTTACCTAAAAACCAGTTGTGTGTTCATTATCACTGACCTGTTGGGAGACCCAGCTGTTGATTTAAGATGATTTCCTCCTTTATTATTACCCCACTCCCTTTATGCAATTCACCCACCTAATTAGCAATGAATAGACCTTCAGTATAATGCTGCCACCACCATGCTTGACAGTTGTTTTAGGTTTCTAAGATTTAAAAGTGTCACATTTACTCCCCAAAACAACATTTTTGTCATTATGGCCAAAGAGCTCAAGCTTTGTTCAGTCAGACAGTAAAACTTTCACCAGAAGGTATTCGCCTTGTCTATGTGGGCAGCTGCACATTTCAGTCAATACATCAAAATTGCTTTTGGAACGGATTAAAACTGGCTAACATTAAGCTTTTGGACTGACCATGATTTTAACCCTGTCAAAAATTTGTAAACTGTAGTTATATCGCCGGGTTTGTCCCAAGAAAACAACCAGTTTAAATGAGCTCTACTTATTCTGCCAGAAAGAGCCACACAACATTCATCCAGAATTTTGCCAGACGTTTGTTGGTGGCTACAAAGAGTGTGTAATTGAGGTACAATTTTTTAATATTCATTTTTTATGACATTTTGGAACTTGATTTCAAACTAAAAACAAAACGTATCTGAAACAAATACCTTCTCCTTAGCCAGTACCAGCACAAATTCACCAACCCAGGAACATAAAAAAGTTCAGTTTGGTTTGTGACATTATGGTTAAATAATGCTTTGCTGCATTTCATTTTTTTTTTAAATTTTGATTCATGGTTTTAAGGCAACTGGGATGGACTGGCGACCTGTCCAGGGGGTACCCTGCCTCTCGCCCATAGACTGCCGGAGATAGGCACCAGCTCCCCTGCGACAAAGTATGGAAGAAGCGGGTATAGAAAATGCCTGGATGGATGGATGGATGGTTTTAAGGCATGAGGTTTAAAGTGCGCTGAAAAACAAGGTCAACGACCTGCTAGCCTTTATTGCGGAGACACTGGAAGTTATCTCATATTAAGGAAATGGATCAAGGAAATGGTGACAAGTTTGGCTTTGGGGAAAACAAATGTCCACCTCCTATATTTTTTTTAATAACTCAACTGATTAATATCAATAAAACCATGCAAACCAAGTCATTAAGTACCTCGTTTCCCACGTTCTCTCGTTTAATGTTGATTATCATGTGAAAGATGAGAACGAGGAAACCTGATTGGGCCACGAAAACAAATGTATGCCCAAACATTTTTAGAATCAGACATTATTAGTTCCAATAGGTCATTTATTTGTAGCCTTCCAGTCTGTACATTTCCCTCTAACATTCATCCTCCAACCAAACAAAACCTCATAGTCAAGACGCTGCATTAAAACAACAAGAAACAACAAAGAAGGCATTAATACAACAAACACTATTTAAGATAGGTGTCATCTACATTCAGCAACCAAATAGCTGAGGAAACAAAAGAACTGGCATTAGTTTTCCTCTTGGTCCTAGTAAAAAAGACAGCCAGAAGGTAAGTGAAGGAGTTAATATCCATACATACTCCTTTAGCGGGTTCCCTGTGTTAAATCCTGAGTCACATTCAGGGGGATACAAACAGCTATTCTAAATTGTGTCTGACTGGCATGAAGTTTCTTGCTCATTGCTTCTAGGCAACACAGTATTTTTCCGTGGTTGACTGACTTCTCCCAAGTTTGATATGATTGCTTTAATTTTCCAGTTGTTCCTTGTCAGAGCAACTACTGCGTAGGAGACATTGCTCCTGCTTGTCAAAACACATTAACCCCAGGATCCTGACTGATCTGAACATTTGTGTTCTGACTAGTTGGATTCTCTCATTAATATGATTGGGTGAATCTCAAAACTATCCAGTTGCCTAGCGAGGTAATCACAGTACAGATCTTTGGGTAAAAGGTTAATAAAGTGCTTAATAACCAATGTTTCCTCCCTGCATGTGGGGTATTACATTTTTTATTTTTTTGGAAACCACTCTACCAATCAGCTCATCAAATATGGCCTTTAAATCAAATTCGGTTGTGCAACAGGAAAAATGGTCGACCAAAGACTTAAAACTGCATTTACAGTGGCATATTCTGAAGCTTTGACTTGTTAGATTGGTGCCAAATTTATATTTTCTTGAAAATGCACCCAGATGTTTGAATGCAGCTATCACAGGCTTTTGCAGCTCTGTATGTTCATGTGCAGATCTACACATACCTATGCTTCTGCATGATGTAATGGGTGTCAAATATTGATTTAAAGTAATGATTTGTAAAGAGCAAATGTATGGGAAGAAAGTTGTGCCATAAGAAACTGAATTTGAATTGCTCTGACTGAATTTGTATTTGTGTAATTTGAAATTAAATGCATTAGTTTGAAAATGAATTTTACTAAACTGAAACTGAATTTAATGGTTTGAAACTGAATTCATGTGCTTTTAAAATGTATTTCATTGTATTAAAAATTCAGTTTGATTACTTTCACTTTCAGGTCTGTAATTCAATTTCTGTTCCAAAATTCATTTTTTTGTGTCACACATCCAGGTCCTTGAGGATAGCCACAGATTAATCAAACACAGATTCATTGATTTACGTTTCACATCAGGTTAAACTTCCTTTACGGCATGTTGAGCATTTCAGCATACATGAGCTTGGTGGATGTCAATCCCCAAGTCAAATGAGCATCTACAAGAAGCGTCATGTAAACAAATTATGGTCAAACAGAAACACTTATGCTACCTGTAGCTATTAGCTAAACATGCCAGATTAGCATAGTGTGTCGCCAGTGTTATGTCGATCTGCGTTTCTCCTGCCCTTACCTCAGCGTAACTTCTGTTGTCTAGCAACCGTGTTAGCGTGAAGCGCAGAGCTGTGAAGCCGAACAAATGGAGCCTGAAGGTTAATAACGCTGTCTCTACTATAAATAACTACACGGTTTTTATTTACCCTTTTAAATATTGCTGATGGCTTATAATGGTGTTTTGTTTTAAAATGTTATTGTTTTATGATCTTGTTCATTATTCAGCCGTTTAAAATGTTGAAAATTTTTTTTTTGTGTTCATAGATATAAAAATCTAACACTAGATAAAATATATTGATGACAAATACCATTTGTTTAATTTATTTGTAAAGCTTTAAACAACTTAAACACTAACATATTGACTTTAGGAACAAAGTTTAAATCAGTGTATTTGCAGAGCATAATAATAATAATTATTATTATTATTATAATAAATAAACCAAACATTAATATTAGATTTCGTCTGACTGAATTATATCTGTTTAACTTCCACCCATTGGGGAAACCCAGCGGGAATTAAGCGATATCTTGATAAACTGATCAGATATTTTAGGTTTACACAACTACATTCTCGTCTAAAAACATTGTAAAAGTTCAGTTGTTTCACAGAATGCGCAATATATCCAATTTTATTCACAACTTTTCTCTCTCCTCCGGCCTTTGCTACTTCGGTTTGAACAATCTACTTCGACCCGCAATGAATCATGGGATAGGGTGGGACACGGAGGATACACCGGACCCATCCTTCAAATCTGGGGATAAAAAGGACGCATTTGTTGGAACCTTGGAGATTGGACAGCATTCGTCGCCTCATCCAGGATGTTATCGGCCTACAAATGCGTCCTTCAAAGGATGCAGCCCCTGAATTTGGACACAGCACTAGTGAATGACATCCGTGAATCAGTAAATCTGTGTTTGATGAATCTGTGGCTTCAAGAACCCGGATGTGGGACACAAAAACTTAATTTTGGAACTGAAATTGAATTTCAGACCTGAAAGTGAAAGTAATCAAACAGAATTTTCAATACAAAGCAAGGCAAAGCAAACAAGTTCAGTTTTAAACCATTATATTCAGTTTTAGTTTAGTGAAATTCATTTTCAAACCAATGCATTTAATTTCAAATTACACAAATACAGATTCAGTCATAGCAATTCAAATTCAGTTTCTGATGGCACAAGTTTCTTCCCATACAACTGGTATCAATAATCTGTCCATCCATCCATTGTCTCTACCTGCTTATTCTTGCAGGGTTGTCAGGGGGCTGGTGCCCATTTCCAGCGGTCATTGAGCGAGGGGCAAGACACACCCTAGACAGGTCGCCTGTGTCCTCAAAAGGCAAACACCGTGGCAAACAACCATACATGCGCACACTCACACTTAAGAACAATTTAGAGAGACCAATCAACCTAAAGGCCATGTTTTTGGACTGCTGGAGGAAGCCAGAGTACCTGGTGATAACCCACACATGCGCAGGGCGAACATGCAAACTCCATGCAAAAAGACCCCAGGTGGGGATTCAAACCCAGGACCTTTTGCTGCGACACTGTGCATCAATAATGTAACTCAGTACTCTGCATGTTTCAACTACGTCAGAGAAAACTACTGATGCCATTGCTTATAAGTGGTTTTACAGTTGCTGGACCAATTTCATTTTAACCCAGCAAGTCTTTCATTCATTACCTATATCCGCTTTTCAGCGCACGGTTGGCTGCTTGTGCCTATCATTGGGGGTCATTGGGAGAGAGGTGGAGTACACCCTGGACCGTTTGCCAGTCTATCACAATTTATGTGCTTATCTATATTATTTGTTTAAGAAGAAATGGCAAAAAATGAAATATATTCTTGATCTAAAAATCATCTCTTACTTAAACTAGAAGAGTGAAGCTTGTGGCATCTTTCTCAACATGTCACATGATTCTGTCATTCATTGATTGTCTTTACCGGCTTATTACTGCAGGGGGGAGGGGCCGGTGCCTGTCTGCAGCGGTCATTGGGCGACAGGCAAGGTAGGCTCTGGACAGGTTGCCGCTTCATCTCAGGGCAGCAGAGAGACACACAGAACAAACTCACATAATTCTAGGATCTGTCTGAAACTTCCATGTTTTGCTGAAGCTCAGACTCACCGTGTTATTAAATTTCCATGTAGAGGTATCTCTGTTCATTTATCTGCAGAAATCCTGTAAATAATAGGTGTTTGTGGAGGAGAGCAACAGTGTGAAAGAGTCACAGATATCCAGTCTATTAACTTGTTGACACTTTGGGGTCGCTCTGACTCCAGGCTAATGTGGAGTGTGACCGAGCAGAACCATCTTCATTATCTTGCCGTAATGTTTCATTGCTTCGGGCTCGTGATGGGCGCCAACCCACCCACTTCTATACCCCCATCCCTCCCCCTCCATCGTTCCATGTTTGCATCCTCAGTAAATGTTGTTGCCCCGCATTTCTTAAAAGCATTTCTTTCCCACTGATTTCTTGTTTATTTCACTCCCTCTGTCCATTCATCTTCTGCTCTTTCTGCTCCGTCTTTCTCTGTAGAGTTAAAGCTTTATTGCATCATCTTTCTTTGGTGCACTCGGTCATATTTCTTCTTCTCATTTTGCTTTGCCTTCAAATGCTGCCTTCTGTCTGCTTCCCTGGTTCGTCTTATTTGTATGTTTTCTTCACAATACTTTGAAGCTAAATCACAGCTGTAGTTTTCTTTCTATTCTGACCTTGTTGCATTTTCACTGACAGTTGATTTTTCACTTTTTCCTGGTAAATTTCAGGCCAGGCCAATAGGTAGTCTCTTGATACACAAAAGAATTCATGACTGAGTGCAGCTTGAAAATATTAGATTTCCATTTTAAGAGGTATTTTTGAATTGGTTCCAGGGAAAAAGCAGTCCTTAAAAGCTAAAACCGCATGCTACGCTTTTAGCAGTATTGATATGTAGTTTGTAGCTCTCACAGGGAGTCAGGGGAATCCAGGGACTTTTTAAACATGTCCCCATTTTATTCAATTTGTTTTTTTGGTCCTCCTTGTAAATAATTCCACATCTACATCTACATGACTTGGGCAAACAGTACGTACGTACGTACATATCTGTATGTACGTATATGTATATATATATATATATATATATATATTATATATATATATATATACAGGGGATGGACAATGAAACTGAAACACCTGTCATTTTAGTGTGGGAGGTTTCGTGGCTAAATTGGACCAGCCTGGTAGCCAGTCTTCATTGATTGCACATTGCACCAGTAACAGCAGAGTGTGAAGGTTCAATTAGCAGGGTAAGAGCACAGTTTTGCTCAAAATATTCAAAAGCACACAACATTATGGGTGACATACCAGAGTTCAAAAGAGGACAAATTGTTGGTGCACGTCTTGCGTGGCGCATCTGTGACCAAGACAGCAAGTCTTTGTGATGTATCAAGAGCCACGGTATCCAGGGTAATATCAGCATGCCACCAAGAAAGACGAACCACATCCAACAGGATTAACTGTGGACGCAAGAGGAAGCTGTCTGAAAGGGATGTTCGGGTGCTAACCCGGATTGTATCCAAAAAACATAAAACCACGGCTGCCCAAATCACGGCAGAATTAAATGTGCACCTCAACTCTCCTGTTTCCACCAGAACTGTCCGTCGGGAGCTCCACAGGGTCCAATATACAGCCGGCTGCTATAGCCAACCTTTGGCTCACTCTTTGCCAATGCCAAACGTCGGTTTCAATGTGCAAGGAGCGCAAATCTTGGGCTGTGGACAATGTGAAACATGTATTGTTCTCTGATGAGTCCACCTTTACTGTTTTTCCCCCATCCGGGAGAGTTACGGTGTGGAAACCCCCAAAAGAAGCGTACCACCCAGACTGTTGCATGCCCAGAGTGAAGCATGGGGGTGGATCAGTGATGGTTTGGGCTGCCATATCATGGCATTCCCCTTTGGGCCCCAATACTTGTGCTAGATGGCGCGTCACGGCCAAGGACTACCGAACCATTCTTGAGGACCATGTGCATCCAATGGGTTCAAAACATTGTATCCTGAAGCCGGTGCCGTGTATCAGGATGACAATGCACCAATACACACAGCAAGACTGGTGAAAGATTGGGTTTGATGAACATGAAAGTGAAGTTGAAACATCTCCCATGGCCTGCACAGTCACCAGATCTAAATATTATTGAGCCACTTTGGGTGTTTTGGATGAGCGAGTCAGGAGACGTTTTCCCCACCAGTATCATGTTTTATATATATATATACATACATACATACATATATATATATATACATACATACATACATACATACTATATTATATATATATATATATATATTATATTTTATAATACATACATACATACATACATACATACATATATGTATATATACATACATACATACATATATATATATATATACATACATACATACATATATGTATATATACATACATACATACATATATACATATATATAATAATATATATATATACATATATATTATATATATATATTTATATTATATAAAATATATATTATATATAATATATATATATATATATTATATATATTATATACATTCATATATCAGTAGTTTACATGCGCTCACAATAGGTAAGAATTTCATATTATTTTGGGTGATGATGATTGATTTAAACAATTATTTTTGAGGATGTATCATTGATTAAATAACATACAGTCCAAATGTACACCTGGAAGATTGAAAAGTATTTTCATTCAATCAATAGGTTTGTTTCTGAAATGCAGTTGAAATCTCTCAAAAGAGAATAATTACCGAACCCGTTTTATTTACATTTACTGTATATATGATTAATGGCATATATCAAATAAAATTTATATTCCTCTAAATAATTATAATCAAAGGAAAAATCTGTATTTGTACTACAAAAATCATTCCTTTCTTATAAGTACTGAACACCTTTCAGCATGTTTCCACTTGTATTTTGATGATTTATCTTTGGTGAAGAGCTCCACATCTTTGAGGTCGGAAGGTCTTCTTGCCACCCCCCTAATCTTTAGTTTCCCAAACAGATTCCTTATCAGATTAAAGTTTGAACTCTGGGCCACTCTCAAAGGTTAATGTTACTACCAGTCAGAAGAAACATGTTGACAAAGTTAAAAGAATACCTTAGACTTAAATCTAGGATTATTAATATTTTTGGACTCAACAGTACAAATTCATTGTTTAAAGAAAACAAGAATTGAATCCACAAGTCTGAATTTTTTGTGGATGTTTCCAATCTACATAGTTTCAAAGTTATCCATACTGGCTCAAATATATATTTACTCCCCTACTAATATTTGGACAATTGTCCCCAAGCAAACTGCAGAGAAACCAGACATTTCCGTAGCTGTTAACAAGCTTGTGGCGTATTTCTTGACCACTATTATTGCCAGAACTGGTAAGGTTCCTTTTGTAATGACATGACCGTCTTTGCTTCCTGACATCCTGTATTTCAGGTAAAGTGTTGGTGGCTAGGTGTCAGCTGGTGACTGGGAACACATGGGCTCAAGGTTCCCAGTCCATTTAAACTTAGTTGCTGCTCAGGCCCTGAGCTGCTGTCACACTTGTGCCACATTACAGACAGCCGTGGGTTTGTTAATCTGTATTGTTTAGTTTGGCTTATTCTGGTTTGGTATTTTGATTTACCCTACAAAACACCTGCATATTAATCCACTCATACATATCCACATCCTTCATCACTGCTTTGCTGATGCTCATACTCCATATTTTATTATTTTAGATGATGAAATCTGGGTAAAATTTTAAAAAATCTAACAAGGACACTAAATTGAGTGTTGAAATTGGTGTGTCTTCTCTTTCTGTCCTTACCTCATGTGCCGGGTTATGACAATTGAGATTAATGTCTTTTCGGGTACAGACTCATCTTTTAAGTTCAGTCCATATATTTTCAATAGTTTATTATGCTGCATTCTGTGCAAAGCACAAGTAGCAAACTCACTGAAAGAGACTTTTAGCATGATGCTACCATCACCATGCTTGAAAGTTGGTACAGTGTTTAAAAGCTTTGTCCTTGTGGGTATAAATAGAATTTCAATCACTCTTGAAGGTGTCAAGTTTAGAGAAGGGGCTTCCATCTTGGTTTACACCTTCGAAGTTCATGTCAATCTTATTTCCCACTGGACAGTGACTGTCGTTCAAATATTTTCTAATAACTGACAGGCTTTAGACTTTTTTCTGGGTTGTTCCTGGACATCGTAAACACTGTTTTTTTAAAGGTCACAATCTGGGTCAGTGGTTTGAAACTTAGCCACAATAGTGCTCCAGCAGAGCAGTGACCCCAAACACACACCAGTACCTGGCTCTAAATGAATAAAACAGGTTCACATTTACCACTCAAAATGGCTCAGTCGTCAAACTTGAATGTATGGACCAGGAAACTAATAACTTTTAAAAGAGCTTTACCCATTCTGTCAGGACAAGTGGTCAAATATTCAGGAATAACAATGGCAGAAGTGTGTTAAAGGCTACAAAAATTATCTGGTCAAGGTGCATCTTACTAAAGATTAGAGAAATTCTAAAATAAATTCGGTATTGTGCACAATGTGGGTTTAAGGCATAAACATTCTTGTTCAAATGCATTACTCTTCTATTATTACAGCTTCTCTCCTCCATCCTCCAGAATTTTCTCGTTCCGTTTGTCTCATGTCATTTCTTAAGACATAATTGCTGCATCCTTATTTTATTGCCAAACCTTTTTTTCCTGTTGGATTCAATGAAGTCAGTGGAGAAAGGGAAAAAATAATGGGTATGTTAAACTTGCTTGGTTTTCATATCAAAGAAATGTCGGTCCTTAATGAGAAACAAATCAGAAGCAACCTGAACATAGATGAATTGCTAATAAGCACTCAGAGAAGACAAATTACTGATAATGGGTGTTTCACAGCCATTCATCAAATAATGTTTACGGTGTCTGAAAAGTCTAATCCAATAAAATAAGACGTGAAATTTCAGTGGAGATTTGACACAGCACAGTGGTGCTTTAGATGTGAAAATTTCACTGGGGTGTATTTGTAACAAATAGCTTCTGTTACTCTGCAGATCATAGTTAAAGTTTAATATTGAGCTACACACCAATCAGGCATAACATTATGACTAATAGTGTGTTGGTAGTCCTTTTTTTGTCAAAATAGCCCTGGACCATTTAGGTGTGCTGTGCTATCTGTGCTGTGCTATCAGATGTTTGCAGCAGATCCTTTAAAGTCCTGCAAATTGTGAGATGTGGTCTTTGTAGATCAGAATAGTTTCTCCAGCATATCCCACACATGCTTGACTTGATTGAGATTATGGGAATTTTGAAGTCAAGTCAAGACCTCGAGTTTGTTGTTTTGCTGCTCAAACCATTGTTGAACCATTTTTACTTTGCAGCAGGGAACAATATCCTGTTAAAAGAGCCCACGGCCATTAAAGAAAACTGTTTCCTTCAAAGAGTGTACATAGTCTGCAACAATGCTTAGGTAGGTGGTAGTCAAAGTAACCACAAGGATGGCAAGACAGAGGTTTTTCCTGCAGTACATTGCAAGAAGCTTCACATTGGTTCCACTGGCTTGCCTGCTTACCATAGTTCATCCATCGTGTGTAATACTCACTCACTCACTCACTCACCCATCCATCCATCCATCCCACCAGGCCACCCTTAATCATTGCTCTGTGGTCCATTTCTTATGTTTACATGCCCATTGTTGACACTTTTGGTGGGGGACAGTGTCATCACCTTATTGGCTTTAAGCAGCCCCATACACAACGAATTGTGGTTCTCTGTGTATTCTGACACCTTTCTATCAGAAACAGCCTTATTTATTTTAACAATCTGACCTCATCTGTTGGATTGGACCACACGCGACAGCATTCACTCTCAACGTGTATCAATGACTCTGCTGCCATTTTGCCACTATTTGTTCATTGGACAACTCTTCATAGATACAGATCAATGCAGACTTGGAACAAGCCACAACAACTGTTGTTTCGGACATGTTCTGACCCAGTTGTCTTGCCATCAAAAGTTGCAATTTCTCAGACTTACTCAAATCGTTGCAGTTGCTTTTTATATCTGCTTCAAACCAGGAATTGGGATTCCAGTCGGACAAAAACAAACACTTCAGCCTAGACTAAAAGACTTGGGATTTGACTTGGAGCCTATTTGCTTCTAACACATCACCTTCAACACATAAGGACTAAAAAGTTTAATTTCTGCCTAATTAA
This sequence comes from Crenichthys baileyi, assembly GCA_036173005.1. Classification (NCBI taxonomy): domain Eukaryota; kingdom Metazoa; phylum Chordata; class Actinopteri; order Cyprinodontiformes; family Goodeidae; genus Crenichthys; species Crenichthys baileyi. The sequence goes on from JAHHUM010000227.1 coordinate 16,511, forward strand.
ACAGTAGCATCTACCATGATGAAGAGATAATCAGTGTTACCCAGAGATGGGTAGTAGCTAGTTACATTTACACAGTTACATTTACTTGAGTAACATTTTTGAAAAAGAATACTCTAGGAGTAGTTTTATTCCATCATACTTTTTTTACTTTTACTTTTTAATGTTATCACAAAGTATCTGGAGGTCAAGTGAGCAAACAGTAAATAGTAGATATTGTCACTGGAAGTACAGTACTTTGCACTGTTTTAACATGCGTACAGTACATACAGGGTGGGCCATTTATATGGATACACCTTAATAAAATGGGAATGTTTGGTCATATTAATTTCCTGTTTGTGGCACATTAGTATATGTGAGGGGGGAAACTTTTCAAGATGGGTGGAGGCCATGGCGGCCATTTTGAAGTCGGCCATTTTAAATCCAACTTTTGTTTTTTCAATAGGAAGAGGGTCATGTGACACATCAAACCTATTGGGAATTTTACAAGAAAAACAATGGTGTGCTTGGTTTTGACATAACTTTATTCTTACATGAGTTATTTACAAGTTTTGTTTACAGCCATTGACATGTCGCCGAGGTTAACAAAGATAGTGGGGCCATTCTTCATCAATGGAAACCTCAAGGCCACTGGATATGCGAAATTGCTACATGATGATGTGTTTCCCTCTTTATGCACTGAAGCTGGCACGTTCCCTGAGTTTTTCCAGCAAGATGGTGCACCACCACATTATGGGTGTCAGGTCCGAGCATTCCTAGATGAACAGTTTCCTGGAAAGTGGATTGGTTGTCGTGGACCAGTTGAATGGCCCCCAAGGTCTCCCGATCTGAACCCCTTAGACTTTTATCTTTGGGGTCATCTAAAGGCAATTGTCTATGCTGTGAAGATACGAGATGTGCAGCACCTGAGACTACGGATACTGGAAGCCTGTGCTAGCATTTCTCCTGCGGTGTTGCTATCAGTGTGTGAAGAGTGGGAGAAGAGGGTTGCATTGACAATCCAACACAATGGGCAGCACATTGAACACATTTTATAAGTGGTCAGAAACTTGTAAATAACTCATGAAAGAATAAAGTTATGTTAAAACCATGCACACCATTGTTTTTCTTGTGAAATTCCCAATAGGTTTGATGTGTCACATGACCCTCTTCCTATTGAAAAAACAAAAGTTGGATTTAAAATGGCCGACTTCAAAATGGCCGCCATGGCCTCCACCCATCTTGAAAAGTTTCCCCCCTCACATATACTAATGTGCCACAAACAGGAAGTTAATATGACCAACCATTTCCATTTTATTAAGGTGTATCCATATAAATGGCCCACCCTGTACTGTAAGTACTGGTTTTAAAGGTTTTATGTTGTGGTTATTTTGTAATAATGTAATTTATTGGATCATTTTCACAAATTAAATCAGATTTAACAGTCTAATGCAAATACTCAGTACTTATGTAGCCCTTTTACCAAATACCTTTTTACTCTTACTTGAGTAATTTTTTGGATGACTACTTTTTATTTTTACTTGAGTAAAGATATACTGTAGTAGTAATACTAATACTAGTAGTAATAATTACTCGAGACCAGTTTTTTGCTACTTAACCCACCTCTGGTGTTACCTCACCTGCCAGTAGTCATAATGTTATGCCTGATCAGTGAAACAATTAAAAAAACCTTCTGTCTAATATAGCTTGCTGAGTTTGTGTGTTTTATTTACACTACATTTACTAATACCAATAAGAAAGAATATTTTCAAAAAGCCTTTTGTTTCATTTAGAGCAAGAAGCTGATAATGAAAGAAAACCTGAGGTTGTTGAACCCACAGAGCCACTCAGTGATCCTGAGGTCTTGTAACAGCTGGACACAAAACATCAACACATCCACCCTGTGGTCCTCCGAACACTCCCTGAGATCGCAGTCAGTGAGTGCGACTGACATAAACCATCCTCCTGCTCTTTACTCTGATTGGATGAGGTTGCAGCCTGGTCTCCCTTGAGATCAGTCTTGTTGAATCGTCTTTAGAAGAGGGTCAGCTGGATCACGGAGAAACCAGGGGACTGAGTGACCTTAATCTAAGGGTCAGTTTTTCTCACAAACAGAACTGTTTACAGAAAAATATGTGTAGGCGCACAAAAATGATAGCACTGGCAATGATCTGTCTTATATCATCTTTTTATTAAACAAGTATCTTCCCTAAAGCTCAATATTTAGTCAATTTGGTCTTGGATTCATGTTCATGTAATGTTATAGTTAATGTAGTGTTTTAGAGCAAGCACCTTTATGTTCTCATTCTAAAAGAAAAAACATTTGGCTGAATGCATCTAAAATCATCACAAAAGGAAAGGAAGTCACAATATGTGCTCCAGAAACAGCCTATTTATATTTAAACCTTGTAATAATCTTTTCTACAGGCATGAAGCAATAATTGCAGAGGGCATTGTGATATTTCACTTATTTTCACTGGTCAATTTATTTTTTCCAGAAGTAACAAGCTTTCAAAAAGCATCATCTTGCACCAGGGGCATCAGATACATTAAAGTGTACCAAATATTTCACTAGGTTCCTTGAATAACAGGTTTAGAAAGTTTAATGATATAATCTAATGTCGGGGTGCGACATTTTGGACTCTGTGTTGGTTTTGTGTTTGTTTATTCCTTCAGTTATTTTGGTGTTAGTTTTGTTCTCTCTCCTGCCTCCTACTGTTTGCAGTTCTCTCTCCCCTCGCTCATAGTTCCTTTAGTTGTAGTTGTTTTCTTATTTATCACTTAGAATGGTTTTCTCTTTATTATGATTATTATTATAGTTCTCTAGTTTTAGTCTCCTGATAGGTTAGTTTTAGTTATTGTTTACATTTTGGTTTGTATGGGGACCAGAGGATTTCGTCTCTTCTTTTTGCAGATGGCGTGGTCCTGCTGCCCCCCTCTACCCAAGACCTACAGCATGCGCTGGGGCAGTTCGCAACAGAGTGTGAAGCGGCTGGGATGAGGATCAGCTCCTCCAAGTCTGAGGGTTCTCGACCGGAAAAGGGTGGCTTGTCCTCTTCAGGTTGGAGGGGAGTTCCTGCCTCAAGTGGAGGAGTTTAAGTATCTCGGGGTCTTGTTCACGAGTGGGGGTAGAATGGAGCGGGAGATCGACAGACGGATCGGTGCGGCTGCCGCAGTAATTAGGACGCTGTGTCGGTCCGTTGTGGTGAAGAGAGAGCTGAGCTGAAAAGCGAAGCTCTCGATTTACAGGTTGGTCTACGTTCCTACCCTCACCTATGGCTATGAACTTTGGGTCATGACCAAAAGAACGAGATCCTGATACAAGCTTCCTCCGTAGGGTGGCCGGGCACTCCCTAGGAGATAGGATGAGGAGCTCGGCCAATCCGGGAGGGGCTCGGAGTAGAGCCGCTGTTCTTCCACATCGAGAGGAGCCAGTTGGTCTTCAATTTTGTATTATTTGCTGTTATTTCAGCTTTTAACTTTGTTCTCTCTCTTTTCTCTTCCTAAAAGCTACACCTGGCCTGACTCTGTGTCTACCTGTGACACCTTTCTGGAGATGGGAATCCTCCAAGCTTCTGCTGGCAGCAACTTAATGCTCACCCTCTACCGATGATCCACATGGCCCTTTCTCTCTCCTAGACATAGCTACTGACTGAGCTTTTACTGTAACTAACTCTATGTGCTCTCTTCAGACTCTAAACTTGAAAACTGGCTCAGAGTTTATCTGTTCCTTCTTTCTAGGTCAAACGACTAAAGGAGCTACATCCATTAACATTTACCTTTTCCTTCCCATAGAAAGTACTCCAGGATCAGTGCTTCTTTGTTCTCTTTGTGTCCCTGCTCTGTTCTCTCTAACCCTCAGTCAGTCGTGGCAGATGGCCGCTCACACTGAGCCTGGTTCTGCTGGAGGTTTCTTCCTGCTAAAAGGGAGTTTTTCCTCTCCACTGTCGCTACATGCATGCTCAGTATGAGGGATTGCTGCAAAGTCAACGCCAGTGACTGTCCACTGTCTCTACATGCTCATCTGGGAGGAGTGAATGCTGCAAGTCACTGACTGGATGCAATCTGCTGGGTTTCCTTAGATAGAAAAACTTTTTATCCAATTTGAATAAATAACAGAATCTGACTGCACTGTTCAATGATTAGGACTAATTGGAATGTATGTACCTGAGTTTTGTGAAGTGCCTTGAGACGACATGTGTTGTGAATTGGCGCTATATAAATAAACTGAATTGAAAACTGAATTGAAGTTGAGGTGGCTCAGGCATCTATACCGGATGCCTCTTGGACGCCTTCCTCGGGAGGTGTTCCAGGCACGTCCTACTGGGAGGAGGCCCAGGGCACGGCCCAGGACACGCTGGAGGGAATATGTCTCTCGGCTGGCCTGGGAACGCCTTGGGATTCCCCCGGAGGAGCTGGAGGAGGTGTCTGGGGAGAGGGACATCTGGGCATCTCTGCTGAGTCTGCTGCCCCCGCGACCCGGTCCTGGATAAAGCGGAAGACGACGAGTACGAGTACAAGTGGATTCTAGTCCTCACGTTCTCTGCTTCCTTTCCAGTTATTTCAGTCAGTGTTGGTTTAGGTTTGTTTACTTTTGTGGTCAGGGTTTCTTTATGAATTCTTTTGTTAATTCTTAGGTTGCCTGTTTCTTAGATCTTAGGTTGTTGTGTTTCTTCTGTTCCCTCCAGTTTCTCAGTTTCCTTTAGTTCATGGTTATTCCTGATTCTTATGCTTCATTTGGTTATTTATCTTTGTTTATAGTTTTGCTTAGGTATTGTTTATTAGTCCCTTCTCCCATGCTTTAGTCGTTGTATTAGTTTCACCCGTTCCTTTCAGTCTCCCTGTTTCCATGTCACACCTGTTCCTAGTTCTTTTGATTACCTGCCTTTGTTACCCTCTGTATATAAGTTGGTCTAGTTTCATTGTTCGTGGCTGGTTTGTTGCGTCAACTTCCTTGCGTCAAGTTCCCTTTGTTTTTCCTACACTGTCAGACCTGGATTCCTGAACTCTCTGTTTCATCCTGCCTGCCTACCTGTGAGTTTTGCCTTTGTTTTGATTTAAATAAATCATCGTTTTGCCTCGCCATGCCGACTCCCCGCCAGTCTCTGCACTTTGGTCTGCAACAAAAACCCTCACATGACATCTAGATATGTATTAAAAACAATCTCCTGACATTATGGAGGCTAAAAGAAGGTTTAAACTTTTTTTTACCATTACTGCTTTTATATATCTTAAAAGCATGCTGAGGTTCTGGTAAAACTTTATAAATTCTGAATATCTTACTTACAGCAGATAACTTGCTTAAAGTCATCATTTAGTGTAAATCCAGATTAGTTGTTCAAGGGAGGTTGAACCTAACAGCCAGTCTGAGAGAGGCAAACACAAAAATAAACCTCTAGATGTGTTACCCTGTAGAAAGCAGAATGATATAAAGTATAATATTCTATAAAAACAAAACCTGAAAGGTACTGTTTAACTGGTGCTAATTCTATATTTTTGCCTAAGTCTATGTATAGTATAGAAAAAAAACAACAAAAAAAACAATTACTAACCAGTTTTATATCTTCAATAATAGGTCATAAAACTTTCGCAGCACTAGGAATTGTTCCTTCTTTTTTTTAACAAAGGAATATCATGTTATAAAATTTTGGTTTAAATTTATGTAAATACAGGAAAACTGTACTATTTTTACCTAGATGATCATTCAATGGGAATTTTATACCACCCCATGCCTTTTTCAAGCTTGTCACTAAGTGGATGTTCGCCTGTTTAAAGTTTGCTAATTTTTCATAAAACCGTGTTGAAATTGTGCATTATTTAAATCTTTCTCCGTTTTGGTTTCAGACTGGTCTCTTTGCAGTCATTCCCAAGAAGAAGCCCAACAGATGGTTACTTTCAAAAGTGGAGCATTACGCTATACTAACGCTATTTCAACCTGGAAAGACTGACATAACGGGAAGACGTAAATGCTGAGGATGAAGTGGGTTTGAATAAACATCTTAGGATTATGATTAGGCACATCTTCCCCCCCGGGATCCGATCCTGGTGCTGGCGCAGGCCTTGGTATGGAAGGAGTTGCGAGCCTACGGTGGAGAAGGGGTGGACGAGGGTCGAAGCTCAGCAGAAGAGTGGTGTCTTCCATGCAGAAGATCTTTAAAGTGATGCCCTGAGAGATGATTGGCCGAGGAGGAGTGCGGACCTGCTGTTGATTGGAGCAGCCAGTGAGGAGTGATTGGGCGTAGCGGGGTGGTGAGTCTTCCATGTTGAATTTTCGTTTAAACTCCATAATGCTCCTCTTGATATTTATAAACGAAACTTTATTTGAAACTGCTTTGGGATTATTTCAATTTCAATGGACACAGAGATGGAAACGAAAAGGAAAAAAAGAAGCAAGAATGGGAGAGAGGTGCTTGTTTGCCTGTTTTTTTGACCTGAAATTGTTTTAATGCTAAGTCAGAGACTAAAGTTTGCTCCTTTTTCCTAAAACTGTGTTGAACTTGTGCATTGTTTAAATCTTTCTCCGTTTCGGTTTCTGACTGGTCTCTTTGTAGTCATTCCCTTTGCACCGGCCCTGTGGCTAATCATCTTCGCTCCTTCTGCTTAGCTCTCATGCAAGTAAATTCCCAACAGCACATCCTTATTAGCCCCAAGTTTAAAGCGCACCAAAGTCAATTGACAGCCTCTTCAGGCCCTCCAGAGTGGTTCTTACGAAGTGTTTCTTTCTGACTGTCGGATGTGCTAGTATGAGTTGATGAATTTGCATCTTATTTCTGAGGATTTCTCCTCCCATATCGTCATATCCGCTTAGGGTATAACTATTCAGTGGCGTGTATGGCAGCTGGGGTGATTTCAACTAAAGCATGGCCAAATATTTGATGAGAAGGTCGTGACAAATGTGTTAACATCATCTGAAACTGTCTGAACTGCTGACAAGGTTCATTGTTGTGGTGCAAAGAATGAACCATTGATGTGTTTGTACAAGCTTTGGTTTGTCTTTTTTCCCCTGTTCATTAAACATTTGTTGTTGTACATGGATAATCTTTTACAGTGTGGATTAGCTTCCTTCAAACTAAAACACAAATTCTATACACTTGAAGAGTTGTCACTGTGGGATAAACTAAAATAATCCTGTACCTTTTAATCTGTTGTAAATAATGTGAACCTCTTTAGACCTAACATCTTGTTTTCAGTATGACCCATAAAAAAATTTATGTGTTAAAAAATAAATGTATCAGTGGATAGGAGTAAATTAATATATTAACCATATCAGTTTAGCTTTTACATTGTTGTATTTGAAACATGTTATTCTGATTGGTCTGATTTAAAAATTCCTCCTGTAATAAAATTCATTACTAACTACTACCAGCAGTATGAACAATATTTTCAGCTTTCATAATACAGGGAGACTTCCTTTTTAACAGGTCTTTTGACTTTAAGTGTCTTACAGTGGCTTAAAAAGTATTCACACCCCTTGAAGTTATGTGACATTCACACAATTAAATGTACAGCACTCAATTGGGATTTTATGTGATAGACCAACACAAACTAGTGCATAATTGTGAAGTGGAAACATATATAGTTTTCAGATATTCAAGCAAATTAAAATCTGAAAAGTGTGGCATGCATTTGTATTCAGCCCCGTTTATTCTGAATTCCCTAAATAAACTCCAGGTCATCCAAATGCCTTCAAAAGTCACCTACTTTATATAAAAAAAAGAGCCCACTTGTGTGTTACTAAAATCTCAATAAAAGCAAAGCTGCATGCAATTTACACTTTTTGGATAATATTTGCACAAAATTTTGAAAACAAATCAAGGCTGTGAAAAATATTTGCCCCTTACAAATTTCTTCTGTTACTGTTTTTGTGATATTTAAGTATTTCAAATTAAACAAATATTATTATCAGATAAAGATAACTTGTGTAAAAACAAAAAGCAGCTTTCAAATTATGATTTCACTCATTAAGGGAAAAACCTATCTAAACCAGGCTCTATGTGAAAAGTAATTGCGCCCCCCACCTTGCTAAATCATGAATTAACTGTAATTAACCATATATTTTTGGCGAGTCACCTAAATAAAAACTTGTCTGACACCATGAAGTAGGCTAAAAGATCTCAAAAAGCAACATATCCTGCTCTGATCTACAGAACCTCAAGAAGAGATGAGAAACATAGTCAGTGACATTTATAATTCTGGATCGAGTTATAAGGTCATTTCTCCAACTTTGGGACTCCAAAGTTGCAAACTAAGAGTCAGTCAGTCAGTCATTTTCTACACCACTTCTTCCATAGTGGGTCGTGGGGAAGCTGGTGCCTATCTCCAGCAGTCTACGGGCGAGAGGCGGGATACACCCTGGACAGGTCACCAATCCATCGCAGGGCAACTACCATGCACACACCTAAGGGCAATTTAGAGAGACCAATTAACCTAACAGGCCTGTCTTTGGACTGTGGGAGGAAGCCGGAGTACCCGGAGAGAACCATGCATGCACGGGGAGAACATGCAAACTCCATCCTTTTTGCTGCAAGGCAACAGTGCTATCAACTGCACCACCGTGCAGCCCCAAACTAAGAGTCATTATCCCAAAATAGATGGAGAAAACAGTGGTAAAGCGAACATCAACAACTCATTTGGACGGTTAACAAAACCAGAACATCTGAAGCATTGTAAGCCTCAGTCACTGTTCATGATTCAACTATAGAATAGATTTATTTTCAATTGGGACAGTACAGTTTGACATAAAAGCTATACATAGAATATAACTGATGTGCTATAAAGAGAGTTTATAGCTAATGCACATTTTTGTCCCCAATTGGACTTTTGCCTAATAAACACCATAATATTTAAAAGATCAACTAGTTAAAACTAAATTCAATTATTCAATAAAATACCTCTATATGCATTGTCAATACGATAAATGCATAGTAGTAAACCTATTAAAATTACATTTATACACATAAAAAAAAACCTAAAAAATAAAAACGAATAAAAACAATAACTTCTAAGTCAAAACTTTTTCTATCGTTGGATATACTTGGAAAGAGACTGGGGAAAACTAGCATCCACGAGACAACTCCTAGACCAAAGGTCTGTCTCTCATTACCCAAACAACATCTCAATGATCTCCGAGACTTGTGATAAAATATTCTGTGGACTGATTAACTTTTTACAAGGGAAGCACCATGTTAGATCTGCTATAAAACCAGGTTTAAATGTGGTGGTAATGTGATGGCCTTGGTCTGCTTTGTTGTTTAGGTGCTAGATGATATGCCAGTACTGATGGGATCATAAATTCTGCTATCTAACAGAATCTCCTGAAGGAGAACAACCATCAGTTCATGAACCTTTATGAAACTTGGCTTAAGGTTTTGAAGTTTTCTTGCCAAAGTCTGTACTTAAATCTGATTGAGATGCTAAACTGTGACCTTACAAAGGGGATTCATGCTCGAAAGTGCTCCTATGTGGGGGAATTAAAACTATTCTGCAAGAAAGAATGGGCCAAAAGTGTAAAAGACTCATCAGTTATCCCATCAACGGTTGCATAACTAGTTAGATAGATGGTTAATTACTCTTTCATATAGAGCAAGGTTGGTTTGGACAGCTTTTTGTCTTTAATAAATCAAAACATCATTTCAAAACTGCATTTTGTATTTGCTGAAGTTATCTTTGATATTAAAATATGTGTAATGATCTGAAACATTCACATGTGACCAAAAAAAATAAGGAAAATGTAAGGAAGCATTTACTTTTCAGAGCTATGTATATAATTTTCTTTTTAAATCAAAAAAATATGCAACATTGTGTTGGTCTGGCATATAACATCTTACAAGATAAATTGAAGTTTGTGATTGTAACATGACAAAATGTGAGAAAAGGCAAGGGGTGTAAATACCTTTTCAAGGTGCCTAGTGCAGAAAAATATTGTCCTGACCTCATGCAATTCTTCTGAGTTATTCAGACAAATGTAAGTGTCTTTGTGCATCTTCCTCCCACTGTGAGCACCCAGAGATGTGCTCACAGCAGACTTCTGTGATGGTGACAAGCCAATGGATTATTCAATAGTGTAATGAATGAGGTGCCAGAAACATTCATCTCTGCTATTCGGCAGAATGATTTCTCTCTGTCTACCTCTGCATAGCTATACATTGCTCTTATTGATTACGATGAGACTTTCTGCCCTTCAGTTATTACAATATTGATCTCAGACAGATGCTAGAGAACTGAAAGAGTTTAGGCGTAAAGTTTCAGAGGTTTAGAGTGCGAGAGAAAAGGTAATGAGAAGAATTGATGTCTGGGGACCACATACGAGCACAAAGCTACAAGGTACATATGTAAGGGATCAAGACGGCAAAAGTACCTATGCTTTGTTTTGTTGTTGATTGGTTTCTTTAGTTTTGAGTTCATACTGTAGGAGGTAACACACTAAAGAGTTAGCCAGTAAAGCAGCTCCTTTATTTAAGTTTTGACATCAAAAAATACTTCCAAAATCTTGTTTGATCCTATATATTGATATTTAATCTTTTATGTTTGCCTATCTTTATGACTTTTCTGGATTTGGGATTTTGAATCATTTTTCCCCGTTTCCTTTTGAATTTGTGTCCGTTTGATTAGCATGAAAAATGGACTGTGATTTAATTAAAGGTGCACTGCTTCACAACACCAATCTGTCAGAATAAATAATGACAGCGAAACATGCTTGTGTCAGTACATTTAAAGGAGCCTAGTGCCGATTTCTAATATGGAGGCATACTGGCGAAAGAGAATGGTTAACACTACAAAAGTATAAAACAAACTTTTTAAACACTGAATTTCAAATGAGGTTGTGGTGAGGGGGAGTATTCAACAGAAAAATGTTTAATTTATACTGATGCACAATATTTTCTATAAAATGAGCTTCTCACTTTTGGTCCATGCAAAATGTTAATGAGATCGATTTTTAAATATAACAGCAACCTAGTAACCCTGGGCTCCAAGACATCTGTTTATTTAAACACAAATATTACTATTTAAATAAAAGAGATCTGCCCTGATTCAAACTGGGTGTTACTTTTCTCTCTAGCCAAAAAAAAAAACCAAACATTTAAATTATTGGTTGCTTGTGTGTCTAAAAACACAAAAGCCTCTCACTAGATCTCCCTTTTTACAGACACAGACAGACAGACAGATGCAGAGCATTTAGGACTGGGCCAGCATTTTTTCAACAGCAAAAAGGTATGGAAATCATTCTACACTACAACTTAACAATTAACTATAAGGGACATCTTATCACGACCAGAGACAGAGAACCCAAATTCAGCCAAACACAAAGTGATGAGTAAAAAGGTTTATTCAGAAACTCATGATCAGAGAGCAGAAGAACAGCAGTCCGCTTCCAGGAACCACTGAGAACAGAGAGACTAGTTAGTGGCTGAATAAAACTCAGGATCTGCAAGGAGTTAGATAAAGCCACTAACCTTCTCAGTCTGGTGATGAGGCACAGAATCCAGAGGAGGAAGAGATCCAGACAGTTAATGAGGAAGCGTCCAACAGACTGAAGTCGGATTGCCGACTGATCCAAATCCTCCGGGGAACCAGCTGACACTGTGACAGGAACACAGAGAGCTGTGATTGTCCTCTTGACAATAAATCCAGGCAGACTAGAGAGCCAGGCGAACTCAGGCTGAATAAACCAGTGGCTAGGCTGAGACGTAAATCCAGGGACAGAAACAGGGTAGAATTCCAGGGCTAGAGGCGTCAGACAAGGGGCAGGCAGAGACATAAACCAGAGGCAGAAAACAGAGTCGAAATCCAAAATCCAATCCGTCAGACAAGGAGCAAGCAAGAGGGAATAATCCGTAAGGCAAGGCAAGGTCATGGAACGAGATCAGTCAGGAAGGAACGCTGGATAACTACTCACAAATGTTTTCGAAAATCTGGCACCGTCTGCCGGTCAGAGGGCTGTATATAACTGCAGCTCCACAGGTGTGTGGCATGACGGTGATTGCGCAGCAGCGCAGCAGCAGACAGGTGAAGCAGATGAGTTAATTGCAAGAGTGAGAGCAGAGCAGGCAGACGGGCCAGAATCATAACAGTACCCCCTCCTCAAGGTCCGGCTCCGGACGGACCTTGAGGAGGGGGTACTGTTATGATTCTGAGGGATTTGTCCACTATAAATCGCGCAGGAATCCAGGACCTCTCCTCAGGACCATAGCCCTCCCAGTCCACCAGGTAACGTATGCCACGTCCCTGCCGTCTGGACCGGATGATGGGCCGGACAGTGTAGACTAGGCCATCAGCAAGAAGCCGGGCGGGTGGAGGGGGCCCGGAGGTGGGCCCGAGACGGGACACCACATAGGGCTTGATCCGGGACACGTGGAAGGTAGGGTGAACTCTCATGGCACGAGGCAGACGTAAACGAACAGCCACAGGATTGATGATCTTGGATATGGGAAAGGGTCAAACAAAACGAGGTGCCAGCTTACGGGAGTCAACCAGAAGCGGGAGGTCCTTGGTGGATAGCCAAACCTTCTGTCCCACCTGGTAGCTTGGAGCAGGGATTCTCCGACGATTTGCTGTGCGTGCCTGCACCACCGACATTCTGATCATAGACCTTCTTGCCTTCCTCCAGATGCGCTGACATCTTAGGGCCGCGGCCTGAGCAGAAGGAACCTCAGCCTCTTTCTCCTGGACTGTGAACAAGGGTGGCTGAAAACCAAACACAACTTGGAAAGGGGATAACCCCGTGGCACTAGCGGGGAGGGTGTTGACAGCATATTCAACCCAGGGTAAATTTTGAGACCATTTGGTTGCGTCTGACTCACATAGTGCGCGAAGTTTGGTCTCCACCTCCTGGTTGGCCCTCTCAGTCTGTACATCCGACTGTGGGTAAAATCCTGAGGACAAACTAACAGTAATCCCCAGCAAGGAACAAAACTCTTTCCAAAAACGTGACACAAATTGGGGCCCTCTGTCTGAGACAATGTCTGTGGGTATGCCGTGAAGGCAAAAAACCTCATGTGCCAGAATGTCCCCCATTTCCTTGGCTGAGGGCAACTTCTTGAGAGGGACTAGGTGAACCATCTTAGAAAATCTGTCGATGATAGTTAACAGAACTGTGAAGCCATTAGAAGCTGGCAAACCTGTGACGAAGTCCATGGCTATGTGTGACCAGGGACGAGGAGGAATGGGCAGGGGATGTAAGAGTCCAGCAGGAGGGCGATGAGAAGACTTGGCTTGGGAACATTGAGTACAGGCCGTGACGTAATCTGTGACATCTTTGACAAGAGATGGCCACCAAAACTGAGTTCGGACCATCTGCAACGTCCTGCTGATACCAGGATGACAGAACAGACGTGAATTATGGCATGAATTCAGTACCTTGGGTACGAGGCGCTCCGGAACAAAACACTGGTCAGGTGGGCATGAGTAGGAATAGGGAGGTCTTTGGTGGCATCTCTAACCTCTCCCTCCAACTCCAACATGGTGACAAAGAGTCTCACTGATTCCGGAAGAATAAACTCATCCTCCCCAGAGGTCTGTGACTCAGAGGGTTCCTGTATTCTGGACAGGGCGTCTGGTTTGCCATTTTTGACTCCAGGTCTGAAAGACAAAGAGAAGTTGAATCTTCCAAAAAATAAAGCCCACCTTGCCTGCCTGGGATTAAGGCGCTTCGCTGATCTCAGGTACTCCAGGTTCTTATGATCTGTCCATACAAGAAATGGTTCCTTAGCCCCCTCTAGCCAATGCCTCCACTCCTCGAGAGCCAACTTGACTGCCAACAGTTCTCGGTCCCCCACATCATAATTGCGCTCTGCTTGGGACAAAGTCCCAGAAAAAAAAGGCACATGGGTGAATACGGTCATCAGAGTTTCTTTGGCTTAGGACAGCTCCAACCCCTGTGTTTGAGGCGTCAACCTCCACAATGAACTGTTTATTGGGGTTAGGGGACCGTAGAACAGGAGCAGACGTAAATAATCCTTTGAGCTTTACAAAAGCTCTTTCTGCTGTCTCATTCCAAACAAACCTTGTTTTAGATGATGTGAGAGCATTAAGAGGGGCTGCTACGAGGCTATAATTCCTGATGAACCGTCTGTAAAAATTAGCAAACCCCAGAAACCTTTAAAGCTGTTTGCGGTCAGTAGGAGAAGGCCATTCCAAGACTGCCTTAACTTTGGAGGGGTCCACTATGACTTGGTCTGGAGAAATGATGAATCCAAGGAATAAGGTGGTAGTGGTATGAAACTCACACTTTTCAGCTTTGACAAACAGATGATTTTGAAGAAAACGGAGGAGGACAGCCCGGACATGATTTCTGTGGGTTTCCAGATCCTGGGAATAAATCAGAATGTCATCAAGGTATACAAAAACAAACTTTCCCACCACGTCCCTCAGGACATCATTCACCAATGCCTGAAAAACTGCAGGGGCATTGGTTAAACCAAAAGGCATTACACAGTACTCGTAGTGACCAGTGGGAGTGTTAAATGCCGTCTTCCATTCATCCCCCTCCTTGATACGAACAAGGTGGTAAGCGTTTCTCAAATCCAACTTAGAGAAGATCTTGGCGCCCTGAATCTGGTCGAAAGCAGTGTTCATAAGTGGTAGAGGGTATCGGTTCTTGACGGTGGGTGTCGTTTAAACCCCTGTAGTCGATACATGGTCTCAAGGAACCATCCTTCTTTCCCACAAAGAAGAAGCCTGCCCCTGCTGGAGAAGAAGAAGGTCTGATTACACCAGCTTTTAGTGACTCATCAACATACTTCCTCATGGCTTGGTTCTCTGGTCCTGACAATGAATACAATCGACCCCTAGGGGGAGAAGTGCCTGGTAGGAGCTCAATGCCACAGTCATAGGGTCTATGAGGTGGGAAGTGCCGTAGCCCTGGAACTTGTTGAAACCTCCTTAAGTGCATGATATTCGGGTGGTACCTTAGACAGATCAGGATATGTCTCCTCAATGTCATTCTCCGGAAAAATATCTGTAGAGGCAGAAGACAGGCAAGTGGCCGAGCAGGACTTAGCCCAGCCCAAAATCTCTTTGGCTTGCCAGTCAATATGGGGATTGTGCTTTTGTAACCAAGAGGCCCCTAAAACAATGGTTAGTTTAGGAGAGTTGATAATCCTGAATGTGACCTCGTCCTGATGATTGCCCCCCAGTGTGAGTTTTATTACCTCCGTCTTGTAGTATGAACTGTTGATACTATGACCATCCAAAGCCAGGACATTACGGGTGTCAGATGTGGGAAGGAGCTTGATGTCATGGTCCCTGGTGAACGACTCATCCATAAACTCGGTGTCCGCCCCTGAGTCAATGAATACTGACACCTGATGAGAAGTGGAAGACACTTGAATAGTTGCAGGAAATGAACATGAGGAGACAGACAGTTGACTTCGGCTCAGTAGAGTTCTCCTCACCTCTACTGAGCCTGGGCTTTTAACGGACACTTGAATGCAACATGACCCTGTACCACAATAAAAACACAAGTTATTCTTCCTTCGTCGATCTTGTTCCCCCGCAGAAACCTTAGAACGACCCAACTGCATGGGCTCCGGGTCACAACAGTGATCAGAAGGGGGTGGAAGACCCTTGGGTTCTAGGTGGGGAACAGGACTGTGAGCTGAAGGGGAATTAACCCGTCTATGAAGCCTCTCCCTCCTCCTTTCTGTGAGCCGCAAATCGATGCGGGTTGCCAGGTCCTCAAGTTGGTGAAGGGAGGCAGGGTAGTCCCTTAATGTTCTCATTCAGACCTTGCATGAAAGCATCCATTTTAGCATGCTCATTCCAAAGACTGTCTGCTGCCAGTAAATGAAAGTCAATGATATAAGATGTAACACTTCTCTCTCCCTGTTTAATGCAGAGTAAACCTCTGGCAGCTTCACGACTAGGAAGAACTGGATCAAAAACCCTATGAGCTCTTTGGAAAATGCAGAATAAGAAGCACATGTGATCGAACCATTTTGCCACTCAGCAGTGCCCCATTGCTTATCCTTTCCAGAGAGCAGGGAAATAACAAACGCCACCTTAGAGCGCTCAGAAGGGAACGAAGAAGGCTGAAGCTCAAAATGAATCTCACATTGAGTAAGAAAAGCACGGCACTGGTCAGGATCTCCCCTAAACAGTTCAGGAGGCGTGAGTCTAGGTTCTCTTACCACAGCGGAAAGATCAGGAACTCTGGGGGAAACAGGCTGTGAGGACGCTGGCGTTGAAGCAGGAGTCATGGATCGCAGCATAGAAATCACTTCCCCCAAGCCGGAATTAAGACGGGCAATAGAGTGATCAACATTAGTGCGCCACTGCTGTGCTGGCGATGGGTCCATCTTTTGGCCAGATTTTACTATCACGACCAGAGACAGAGAACCCAAATTCAGCCAAACACAAAGTGATAAGTAAAATGGTTTATTCAGAAACTCAGGATCAGAGAGCAGAAGAACAGCAGTCAGCTTCCAGGAACCAGAGAACAGAGGGACTAGTTAGTGGCTGAATAAAACTCAGGATCTGCAAGGAGTTAGATAAAGCCACTAACCTTCTCAGTCTGGTGATGAGGCACAGAATCCAGAGGAGGAAGAGATCCAGACAGTTAATGAGGAAGCGTCCAACAGACTGAAGTCGGATTGCCGACTGATCCAAATCTTTCGGGGAACCAGCTGACGCTGTGACAGGAACACAGAGAGCTGTGATTGTCCTCTTGACAATAAATCCAGGCAGACTAGAGAGCCAGGTGAACTCAGGCTGAATAAACCAGTGGCCAGGCTGAGACGTAAATCCAGGGACAGAAACAGGGTAGAATTCCAGGGCTAGAGGCGTCAGACAAGGTGCAGGCAGAGACATAAACCAGAGGCAGAAAACAGAGTCGAAATCCAAAATCCAATCCGTCAGACAAGGAGCAAGCAAGAGGGAATAATCCGTAAGGCAAGGCAAGGTCATGGAACGAGATCAGTCAGGAAGGAACGCTGGATAACTACTCACAAATGTTTTCGAAAATCTGGCACCGTCTGCCGGTCAGAGGGCTGTATATAACTGCAGCTCCACAGGTGTGTGGCATGACGGTGATTGCGCAGCAGCGCAGCAGCAGACAGGTGAAGCAGATGAGTTAATTGCAAGAGTGAGAGCAGAGCAGGCAGACGGGCCAGAATCATAACACATCTAGCCAAACGTAAACATCATAATAGTATGGAGAAAAACGGGCAGGAATAGGCACAATCATGCAAATCTAGCTGCCTGCAGCATTCAACCAGCCTCATATACCGATGGAGTTTTTATAACAGCAGATATGACCACATTCTGCTATTCTGTTGAGGGGAAATTGTCTGACGAGAGGTATTGCCCAACTGACCTGCTTCTACGCTCCATTAAAGGACAACTCATATACTATATTCTCCATTTTTCAAAACAACCAGTAAGTAATATACATATATTTTGTTACTGTTTTGTTTTTTGAACTGTGTCCTGTCTGACAGAGTAGCACTCAGAATTGTTGTCCGAGTGCCAAGAAGAATGATCTGATGTGGAGGCAGAGGCTGTCGCTAGACTTATATAATCCAACAGAAGGTTTCTATACTGGTTAATATTAAGAAGGTTTTTATTTTTCCAGTTCATGAGGATATTTTTCTTAGCGATACATAAGGCAATGAAAACCATGTGAACTGAATATGTTTCTATGGTGACTTCATCCAAGTTCCCCAGCAAGCAAACTAAGGGGGAAGGTGAAATATTACATCTCAGAAACTTTGATAAGTCTTCACATATCAGGCGCCAGAACCTCTGAACAGGTGTACATAAACATAGTGCGTGGATATAATTGTCAGGTATGCCTGTGTAGTGTAAGCAAGTATTAGACAGTGCAAAACCCATCTTGAACATCCGTTGACCTGCATAGTATACTCTATGAAGGATTTTAGATTTTATTATAATGGTTACTAGTCATTTTAAAAGTTCTGGAACATATCTGAGACCAGAATGCTTGGTCAAAGTTAACTGATAAGTCCAACTGATAAGTCCAAAAACATATTATTTGGCTATGCAGACTCTTATTCAACTTTACTGGAAAATGCATCGACTTTGAACTTGTGTACCGGCAATCTCAAAGACTTAGATAAACAGAAAGAAATATGACCAGTCAGACAAGCTAATTCTATGCTAGTCAGGGGGCAAAGCTAGTCAGGATGGGTCCATCGCCACGGAAGTCATGGAGGTCCATCCTTTCAGAGCAACTCTGAAAGTCTACTATGAAGGTTTTGAGATTGAGATCATTTTAGGTAGATATTTTGACAAAAATCTTCTTCTAGGTTGTTCCCTTTCTGTCTAGCCGTTAGGTTGTTTCTGCAGAAAGAACTTATCTCTGTTTATCTGATTGAGGGTCTTCAGAAAGTTGTCAAGTGCAAGTTACGGACTGTGCCAGTAAAAAAAATAAAAAATCTATTTCAGTAAAAGTCAAGTCTGACAGAAAAGTCACTTTAGCCTGGTGTTACTTTTCCATGTCGGTGAGCTATGTTTTGTTTGGCTTTACTGAGGCCTTTGTATGTGTGTCCATTGCTGCCTGACTTCATTCCGTCGTTGAAAACCAACTCTACAGTTATGACGTCTAGGGAGGTTAGAACCCCCTAAGTTCATTTCAGCATCTGTTTGCTCTCTCTGCAGAGCTTAGTAAAGCAGAAATCCAGTCTCTCTCCAAACTCGGCCTCCCCTGGTATGCGACCTCAATTACAGAGGCAGTGAGATTATGGCTCAGAATTAATACTACTCTTAATCTGAAAACACTCTCCTCTACTTCTATATCTGCTCCCACCCACTGTCTTTTCTGTCCTATCTCGATGCCAATTAAGTTATTAAATCAACAATAACCTTCACTTCTCTCCTATCAAATCTGCAGACATTCACACACACACACACACACACACACACACACACACACACACACACACACACCTTTCAAATCTAATAAACACAATCTACCCAGACAATTCAACTGTGCTTTGATATTTTGCCGTCAAATCTTTATGATGTGTTAATGGCCTCCTAATAAACCCAATGTCCCTCATCAGACATTAAACCCTAATGAGCCCCCTCCCTGACAATTTTTTTTTTGTGAAAATAATCATTTTTGGCCATAAATTTGACCCTTTATGTGCTTTTATAAATGTCTGTTTCTACAGACAAATCAACAAAAAATCCATTTTACTCTGTATGTTATGTGTTGACATGGCTGCAGCTGCTCACCCTGAACTCTTCTCAAATATTCGTGACTCTCCATCTTGCTGTGATATGAGAAACCAGGAATAGTATGTTGCATGTTGGTTAAGTATTGTCTCCAATCACTAGCTCATACCATTTCAATCTCGTAAAACAGGAGCTTAAAATTAGGTGCTTTGTTACAAAGCACATACTATATCATAGCTCTCAATTCTTTAGCCAAAGTTTGATCAAATGCATTTATATATTTCATAACATATGCAAACTGACCCCACTACTGGGGTAAAAGTCTATGAATGCACATCCAGGCCAAGGTGTTGGTCCTAGCACAGGGTTATGAATATGTTTGTGCAAAGCAATGAAAAAGAAGAAAAATTTTCATCAGTATTGCTCATGTCAGTTCATATTTGCTCTGTGTCACTAAAGGACCTCAGTAAAGTGGAAACTGATGGATGTTTTAAGTTTAAAGGCAAGCTTAAAGGGATCATTGTGAAGCATATTTTCCTCACTTCACTTGTACTTCAGGCTGTTCCACCTAAATTAGTTGATCTTACCGATAGTGGAACAGAAAGTCTGCTGGAGTATCTGCATTAACGTTCAACTGTCTGTTTTGTTTTTGTATATATGTGTGAGACGAAATAGAAACAGAAATCCGCTTCTCCTATGGAAAGGAGGGTTTCTTATCCTTAAAGCCTATGGCTAAATATTTTAACCTGTGATATACCACATTTACCTTATGCCTTCCTCCCTCTCAGTTCTTATACCCTTATAAGCCACCACATTCACAGTAATCTCTCTGTGTTCTCTCCTTTTTGTATACTTCAGAAGAGATGAGTCCATTAAGGTTGCATAATTCACCCGCACAGCAAACGTCTCAAAAAGGGGCCTCAGTCTTTGTGTGTGTTTCAATAGAGAGGAAGCGCTTTTTGTGTAAACCTCAACCTGCCAGACTGTAGGCTTTTAATGTCTGATCACTGGGCCTGGTGTACAGAAATAGCTACAAAGAAAATGAAGAAGCAGCTGACTCCTGCCCTAAAATGACCTCCTCTGGAGGGTACGTTTTAAAATTGTTCACTGCAAAACGTCTTTCTACTTTTATGCCCCCTTTTTGGACTATCGTCAGTGTTTTCATGGGTTAAAAGCTCTGTTTGACCCTTATGTTCGTGTACATCTCATACCACACCGCTCTCATAAATCAATATAAATAAGGGCAGTGATATCATCCCACACTCATATTGCTTGTCATTTATGATGTAATATTAATCACATGTTGTCCATATGCAGGTATATTACTACATGGTATTTGCTTTGTCAGTTGTCTGCATGCTCATATATCAGGAGTGCATAAATATAACTGGAATCTAAATCTGAAGGTGAAAATCAACCCTGAGACCCAACTACTTTAAACAAAGAGGTGTGTTTACAGCTCTTTTAGCGCCTCTGTGAGGCTCATGAACAGCTCATGTGTACAATGCTCATGATCAGGAAGTAAAATATTTACCATGTTCATAATCTCTGTCTGGTACTGAATCGAATCCATATATTTACATATACTGTATAAAAACACTTTTTCCCCTCACTGTCTGACATTAAATCCGACTGAACGTTTCCTGTTTTAGGTCAGTTAGGATTACATAATTATTCTGTATTTGCATAATGCCAGAATATTAAGATTTTTTTTTAACTTCCTACAATTCTGAAGTTTACATACAACTCCTATACCTTTAAAGCTACAGCAGGGAGTTCTGAGAAAACCGTGCACTTAGCCTGACAATTTGAACAAACACACCTAACAGGTCCCTCCCCCTTGCTCTTTGCTGTGCTACAGCCCTCTCTCCACAGCGGAGCCTGCCATGAACACGCAGGCTAGTAAGCAGGGCCACCGATGATGGCAGATAAACAGCTACGGCACATTCACTGGAAGGAACGAAACATCCACGATATGCCTTACATTGACTATGGCCTGCCCATACTCACTACAAACTTGGTCCTCAAATCATTAACACAGTGGCATTAGCAGAGCTGCAGCACACGGTTATCTTTAGCTTGAAAGATGGGCACAGGGAAGGGTTGTTAGCAACGCGTACACAAGCTTCATTAACACTGCTAAGACATTCCTCCTGGCCCTGATTGGTTGTTTCTGACTGGGAGCGGTGTATTTCTGCAAATGGCAGTACAACTGGGAAGAGCCATAGGAGCTTAAATTTTACACATATAATCAGTGTCATAATTTACTGTCAGGACATAGTGACAGTTTTAACAAATATGTAAAACATACGTTTTTACAGAAGTTACATACTGCAGCTTTGAACTATTTGGGAAAGCCCCAGCGATTATATATTGACTTTGAAATCTTCTGATAGGTTCATTCAGCAATTTTGAACTAAATCGGGGCACACCTGGGGATGAGTTTTAAGGCAAACCCACAAACACTCTGCAAAAATTCAAAAGAAATATGTTGAGTTATCAGTAAGAAAATTGTGGATCTACACAAGTCTGGTTCATCCTTGGATAAAATGTTCCAATGGCTGAAAGTGCCACATTTATCTGGTCAAATAAATATATAAAAAGTAATAACAATGGGAATGTCCAGCCATTGTAGTGTTCATGAAGAAGATGTGTACTGTGTCCCAAAGATGAATGAGTTTTGATGCAAAATGTGTGACATATCCAACAAAAGCAAAATATCTTTTAAAGATCCTGGCTGCATATGATGCGAGTGCCATTATCCTCAGTGAAATAGGCTTAGAGGCCTCTCAGCAATGAATAAGCTTTTACTATAAAAGCAACAAAGTAAAAAGCCAGAGTAAAGTTTGCATATGCAGTCAGGAACATTCTTTAGAGATATGTTCTGTGGTCTGATGAAACTAAAACGGATGCGTTTGGCCATAATGACTATTGTTAAATATGGAGTCTGCAAGCTGAAGAACAGTACAGCAGTGGCAGAATCATCTTGTGGGTGGTTTTGATGCATGAGGGACTGGTGCACTTCACAAAATAGTTGGCATCATTAGGAAAGAACATTATGTGGAAAAGTTTGAACAACATCTCAAAACATCAGCCAGTTGAGCACAAATGGATCTCCCGAATAGATAATGATCTAATTCAAACTGCCAAATTCGTTACAAAGTCCCTTAAGGTAAACAATTTCAGTGTTTTAGTGTGGCCCTGATCTCTAACCTGTAGAAAGTGTTTATTGTGAACAGCTTGTGGAACGATACCCAAAATGTTTAATCTAATTCGTACAGTTTAAATGATATTTCTACCAAATACCAAGGAAATACATGCAAACTTCCAAATTTGAAGGGCATCAAACGAGTCATCTAAAAAAAGATTTTTCTCAAAATAATTCTTGCATGTAGCAAACAGAAATAATTTTGGTAAGACTAAAGGACCTACAACAGGAAAGGTTTAGTCAGATCCAACCTCAAATAATAAGAATAAGGTTTACGTCTCCATTTGTGTAAACATCTGGTTTCAGGTGTACAATGTGAGTTTGATTTTAAAGCAAAGTTTTCCCTGTAGGATTAAAGTATCTATTGTAATTTATAGAGTCAGACTACCTCTCATATGACTATATGTACTTGGTACTGTATGTACATGCTAGTCTTTTATTTATCTATGAATTGAACCCTTTTAATCCTTGCAGGGTCTATTTTGTTGTTAATTTCTACATTTATTTTTATATTTTGTCTTACACAGCACTCTTTGTGTCTTTTTGTGCCAACTTGTGCTGTCGGAACATGAGCAGACTTCTCATATGTCTTCCTCACTTTGTTTCTGTCAAGAGAGCAACAAAGTTCAGCTTGTCTGTGAGAAGCAAGGCATTAGTTTTTACATAGTTCTGCAGTAAAAGGCTTCAAATTCCTGACATTAATGGATAAGGAAGCCAGCGAGGGTTGGAGAGAGCAGAAATAGATGTCTCTGGAGGAAAACAAATGGCTCTAAAATGTATGGAATAAACTCCCACTGATTGTAAAAAGAATGTTGTGAAGTCATGTCCAGGGCCACAGAAAAAAACCAAAGCCACATTTTGTTTAGCAGGAAAAATAAACAAGTAAATGCAAACACAACAGAATGTTTCACACTAAAATTATGCATGATAATTGCAATAAGGTTGCATTTATTTCTCTCTTTTGTTGTAAATATGGATGGATTTTGTTAAGCTCCAGATATGGAAGCATAGCAGAATACAACTGATTTAAACTCAAATATCATACTGGCCAAAAAATCAAATAAGCCAAAATATTTTTAAATGTTCAGCCTTCATTGCTAATGGTGTTTGTCTTTGTGGCTTTAAGACGTTTAGATTTGCACCTACTGAGTGACAGTTTCCAGCGTCAGTGTAAATTACTGTAGATTACTGAACCTAAATGCTTTTATTTTTTTTGGCAGGACATTAAATGAGTTTTTATTCCTTCAGGGCTTCCTCTAATCCACTCACAGTGGCAACTGCTGTTTGTCTAATAAAAGAATAAATGTACAATCAACACTTTTGAAAGTTCCTTCTGCAACATATTTGCCATTGGACTCCAAATCTTAGGGACACAGACAGAGAGAACAAAATATCCAGTTTTTCCAACATAACACCTCCATATTTTTCTGTCCAGTCCATAGAGAAATTTCAAATTCATGTTGGTAATTCCTGATGGTGGAGATGGGGTGGAGGACGGTCGAAGCTCAGCTGAACAGCAGGAGATTCTGCGTATAAAGGTCTTTTACGTGAAGCCTTGAGGGATGATTGGCTGAAGAGGAATCCGGACCAGAAGCTGATTGATTGGAGCGGAGAATGTAGTGGTGTAGTTAGACGGAGCCGGAAGCAGAGGTGAGTCTTCAAAGTTGAATTTTTGTCTAAACTCCATTTAAAATTGCACATTTTCTCTCAATTTACACAATGTTTAAGAACTTCAGTAAGGGTTCCAGCTGGTAATTGAGAAAACACTGTGCCAAAAACACAACTATAATGTCAGTCAGTCAGTCATTTTCTACCGCTTATTCCATAGTGTGTCGCGGGGGAGCTGGTGCCTATCTCCAGCAGTCTATGGGCGAGAGGCGGGGTAGACCCTGGACAGGTCGCCAGTCCATCGCAGGGCAACACACAAACAACCATGCACACACTCATTCATACACCTAAGGGCAATTTAGAGTGACCAATTAACCTAACAGGCATGTCTTTGGACTGTGGGAGGAATGAGAGCAAATATATTTCAGTACTTGTATTGAAGTTTGGTTTATATTCTGCCTGCTTTTTGGTAAACTTTCAAATTTTGGCTCTCAGAAGTTGGTGCTCACCCAGGGTTGCATTCATGCAAGAACCGCCGCTGCTTGGCAGTACCTGATGTTACTGGAGTGAGAATTTTATAATAAAAACATATCTGAAGTGACAATCTTTTGCATACTGGAGGCATACTGTAACCTGCTGGCTTGCCTCCCAGTTATACTGCTATCCAATAGCCATTGTCAAAAGCTTCAGCAATCATTGATTTTACTATTGTATTCACAATCTATCTTTCATAATGATTGACAAAACATTGGCCCATGCACCTCAGCCGTAAACTCTTTCTGGTTACTACCAGACACAGTTTGTGACTGAATATCAGTTGACTTTTTCAGCTTTTTGATACCTCATCCTACAAATCTCTATTATTAAGGTAATAGACTCTTTAGAATTAGGTTTGTGCTGAAGTTAAAGGTTTGTACAGTCAATGTTGCTTCTGGGTTTTAACAAGAGGTTCTATTAGATCAGTGCATTAAAACATTGATTTCTAATAGGCTGAAGAATGCTTAATTTCTGCTGCAAGGTTCAACATTTTATTTTGTGTGACTGACTCACTTTAGAGACTTCCTAGAGCAGAGATTTTTAAGGAGCTGCAAATGTTCATGCTGAATTTATGATTATACTCTAGAGGTTTCCACTTGGACCATAGCTGACAATTACCCAGAGACGTCACAGCGAGCGAGTGCCCTGCCACAGTGACTACCCATTGCATAACCCATAATCACCCTCAGCGCTGAGCCTGCAGCATGAGTAAAAAAATTTTAAAGGAAGCAAAAAGGATGAGAGATGTGCAGGGAGTGAATACAGGGTGGAGTGGGGTACTGAGTGAGGCAGGACCTTGCTCAGTCTACTAGAGAAAGATGGAGACAAAAAGTATTATTTTCTTAGGAGGAGAATATTTTCCCTTTTACAGAGAGAAACATGAGTGAGATTGCTGTCGAAATTTCATCATAGCCCGCATCTGCTCAGTCAATCTGTTGGATTCAGTCCATAGACTGCGGAAAAATAAATAGTTTATTATCTATTTCTGACATGATGCTAACACCAACAGGGATTACCCCTGACAGCCACTTGGTAGCCATATAAAATCACTATAAGAGGTGTTCACTATCTTTGGATAAATTTAATCACAGTCAAAATAATTTGACATGATTGACAAGAATAAAAAAAAAATCTTAAATGTCAGAGTGAATGCAGATTTTTACAAACTGCCAATGAAATAAAAAAAGGCGGCAAATTAAATGTTCGAACAGAGGCTCAGCTAACTGAAGCCAAGAGGGTCACTGTTCATGGCAGTAGATATTCTGTGCAGAGTCGATGTGCGTCAAGTGATGGAAGTATGAAAACACCTGGGTCTGGGAGGTCCAGTATCTGGTTCATCAATATTCCTGCTGCAGTTAAAGACTACAGTTGAAGACGTAAGCAGGCTTGAAGCAACTCAGAGAAAGATCAATGTGAACCTTGTTTACATCCACCTAAAGCTGGCTGTGCTCACACACTGAGTAACTGAACAAGAAATAAACTGACGAGGCAGATGACCAAGACACTTAGACCACTCTGAAGGAGTTAAAAGCTTCAGATGGCAGATACTCTACATATTGTCCTGGTTCTTCACCAGTCAATGCTTTATTGAACAGTGGCCAATAAAACTCACATTGAATCTTGCCTGGAGTTCAGTCAAAGACATTTGGGCAGAGTAGCAAAAAAATTGTACTCAAGTAATAGCATTACTTCAATATATTTTTATTAAAGTTGAATTAAACAGTCATCCAAAAAAATTACTCAAATAAAAGTAAAAAAGAATTTGGTACAAAGACTACTTTGATCATAACATCTGAATTAATTAGTGATAGTGATGTAATCAGACAGACAAAAGTTTAGGTAGTTTAAAAGAATAACATAAAAAAATGTAAAAATCAATAAAATCTTACACATCCACAAATTTAGGCAGAACAAATAGACATTTGCAAATTATTTTTATTCACTAGATAAAATAAAGCTAGAACAGTGCGAAGCACTTCTAGTGACAATGCAGCGGTGGGTAGAGTAATCAGAAGTTGTACTCAAGCAAGACCAGTGACTTCGAAATATTACTCAAATAGATGTAAAAAGAATGGTGTGGTAAAACTACACCTAGAAGTATTTTTTTTAAAGTTATTCAAGTAAATGTTACTGAGTAAATGTAAGTAGTTACTATCCACCTTTGCACGTGGTACACATGTTCTTTGGCCTGATTAGAGCTTTTTGGTAATCAGACTACACATTATGTACGGTAAACATCTAATTCTGCACCAGAAACTCACCATCTCCATTCTGAAGCATGGTGGTGACAACATCATAATCTGAGGATGCTTCTCTGCAGCAGGCTCTGGAATGCTTGTAAAGGTAGAGAGTAACATGAATGCAGAAAAATGTTGGCAAATCCTGGGAAACAATCTCAATCAATTCCATCTCTGGTTTGGTAGAAGATTTATTTTCTGTTAAAGCATACAGAAAAAGCAACGCAGAAATGGTTCAAAGACAACAAGGTAAATGTTCCAAAAGTGGCCAAGTCAAACCTCAACCCTCAAGCTAATCAGGAATTTGTAGTTGTACTTGAAAGGCATTGTTCATTCCTTATTTCAAAGCAACTTCACTTAGGTTGAGTTGTTTTTTAAAGAAAAAAGGTGAAGAACTACAAAGCAGTTGAGCCATTCTAACTGAGACAAATCCACACCGACTGAGTGCTGTGAGTTTTAGTCAAACGGGCATCTGCTAAATAGCGACCTGAAGTATATGGATATTTATGCAATAACCTCTTAATTTATTTAGTGGGGTAAATGCTTTTTTTTGGCATTGTTCATAGCCATATTTATACATGTGCTCCTCATTGTTGGTTCTGTTGTCTCGCCTCTTCCTCTTAATAATACTCCATTGATTATCGATGGTGTTTAGCTCAGATCAACTGCTGGCGAATCAACCAGTGATAACATGGTCATTAAAGCAGGTAGAGGCACAATTGGCAGTGTGGACAAGTACCAAGATCTGCTGAAGAATGAAATCAGCTTTTTCAGACATGTGACCATTGAATTCCAGCTTCAGTCTACCTCTTGTAAATTTTCTAACCCATAAAAAGGCATTGCTTCAAAATTGGATATGCCTGTTACTTCTTCCACAGTTTTTCCTTCCACTCAACTTTCTATTAAAACATTTAGATACAGCACTCTGTGAACAGAGAGCTTCTTTAACAATGACTTGCTTGGCTTATTCACCTTATGGAAGGTGTCAATGATTGTCAGCTGGACATTTATCAAGTCAGAAGTCTTCCATAGGATTTTGTAGGACATAACATAACTTTGTGGTGTTATGAAATTATTTTTATTGGTTTTATGTGATATTTAAATGTTCTGTGACACTGTGTTTCATTACCTACAAGACACAATCAATCTATATGTGAATTACTGAAATAAACATTTTAAAAACAATGGCTAAAACAAGGTTTGAATTGCAGATGGTCACATTCTGCATGATGTAATGAAGCTACTGAAACTGATATCCGATTCAGTAGCAAATCATGTTTCCTTTTTTTTCCTTCCTCATGCATGTCAAAACAGATTGGGCCCTGCCACTTTAATATCAGCACTTAATTATGGTTATGTTTTATATTCAAGGCCTCCCCTTGTACTTTCAGCACTGTGCATCGCAGAGCATGACGGTTTTACAGTGCAAAGCTCTCACTCATCACCTTTTATGCATGCGCTGACAGGCCTGCCCTGTCCACTGGCAGCAGACTTATTCACCAGCAGTGTTTTATCATTAAGCCCACTCTTGTTTTTAAGACATGCATCAAATGCTTAATCTCAATTTTCTTTCTGGGCTCTTGCTTCCTAGATCTCCCCCCTCCTTTCGAACACATGTCATGCCTTTATAGCTTTGCAGAGTGTGGATCATCAAACTCACTTAGATGTAAGGACAAAAACTTAAATAATTACATCAAATCTAAAACCTTTGTGGCAGCCTAAATGCTAGACACAAAGAGAACCTAATGGACTCCTACATTTTTTGACTTTTCTCTAATTTAGAGGCAAAACATTGTTTTCTGGATAAGGTTGCATAGGTTATTCCCACAGTCTCCCCTCTCTAAAGTGTCACTGCTGTTGCCTTCCATGGGATTTTTTCCCTCCATCTGTTGCCTTCTGTCTCTCACCATATTTCCTACATTTTTCACAACCACCTCATTCACCATCAGCCTCTCTAAAAGCCCGCTGTCTGTGTCCCTCTCATTCATTCATTTTGCTTTTTGCATACATGTCTGCAATGTTGCAAGTGAGTGAAATAGTCAGAACTCGGATTAAAACAGTGCTTTTGCAACCTGTTTCTCTACAAAAAGTTTAAGTGCTTTTGTTTCTCCTAATATCTCTCCATGATGGAGCTGTGGAGGTAATAATAAATGTGAACGTCTCCGTTGCGGCTCTCAAAACTTTTATGTTCCCCCCCATTTCTGGTCGAGTTTGAGGGAATAGATCCTCTGTCTTGCTTTCTGTCATCAGCCTGTTATACATAGGTGGTTTTACTTATTCAGACTACATTTCTGTTTTGGCAGAGCCTCGTCTCTCCCCCCTCTCCGCATCTCTCTCTCTTTATTGTGTCCAGGGATTTTCTATACCCCTGTCTGATGTTTTCCCATAAAGCATTTCCATTCTGTTTATGCAGCAGGTTTAAATTACCTACAAGAATAGTTAAAATTGAATCAAAAGTAGAGCCAAATGCTCAATGCAAGATGCGGCAAAAAGAAAAGAAATACTAAGAAAACAAGTGAAGATGTACATGAATACCACTGATAAAAACAGTGACTTATAAACAACTAGACATACTCTCAATGACATAAACAGGGGCTTGCAACAATAGCAAGAATAAAAATCAAGATAATACACAGCCATGTGAAAACAAATAGAACACATCAAATATTCAGTAAATCTAACATTATCTCTGGAAAAGAAATGGATTTCATTTCACTTAAACAAATATTTACCATGCTTTCCTAATCAAACAAGGGATACACAGTGTGGTATAGATTTGGACAACCTACCCCATGATAAACTTGTGTTGCTCTCTTTGGTTAAAGGAATTTCAACTGGTTTGAGGAAATTTTGTTCCACTCCTGACTTTCAGCTGTGAAATGTATGAGGAAAGTCTTACATGTACAGCTCCCTTCAAGGCTTGATTTAACCAAGGACTTTCCTTTCCCGGATTCTCAGCCACTTCTTGGAGGATTTAATGGCATGTTTTGGGGTTGGGGGGTTTGGGGGGGGGTAGTTCTGCTTTCGCTTTAATTTATTTACAGATGGTGTCACATGTTTCTCAAGCCCCCTTTGAAAAATGGTAAAATTCATGGTGGATCCAATGATGGTGAGCTGGTCGGGTCCGGCTGCAGCAAACCATTCCCAAACCATGACACTTCAAGTCTCTTCTTTCAACTATAAATGCATTCACATTTCCTATCATGTTTACTCAGTTTCCAATGTAGGAAGGTTTAAAACTATGAAGTTTCTTCTTGACTAGGAAAGAAGAAATATTCTGTTTCTGGAGGTAAAATGTGAAATAAATCTTCCCACTTCAGGACCCACATCAGAGCTGCAGACCAGTTTCAACAGGATGCAAATTAAACTGCGGAGATGTAGCCAGCAGGCACAGTCGGAGCTCAGAATAGATGGGACGTCGTGTAGCAGGTACAAGATGAGCAAAAGAGAAAAGAAAAATTTTGGGACCAAATAGAGGAATAAGCAGCCAGGCATGTCTGGCCCTTTTAAAGAAAGCAAGATTGGGGAAAAATATTACAGTAAAAAAAAAAAAAAACACTGCTTGGTGGTGTTATAGAATGACTAAGGTTTTGAATCTGCTCAGGACGGGCATCTCTAAGTTACCATTTTTAGATTTATTCCCAGACATACAACATCAGTTAAACATTCAGTATTTCCCCCTAATTCAGAAAACATGCTGACATTAAACGCAGTTTGCAAAACCTCTGACTCTATAAACCTGCATCATCACAGCTTTAGCCTTCATGGTCAATAAAATCAAAAGGGCCCTTGAGCTTATATTCGTAGCCCTTCAAGTAATATAGCATCATCACAATCTTTTCATGGCAGCCTGGACATGATGTTCACATAAATGTCCTCAGAGAAAAATCTGCTCCTGTGATTTCTTAGGAAAGTGCACTTCATAATTTTTTCTGCTTCTGTTCATTGATGGAGCATTAAATTCTGCTAAACTATTTGTGGCATCACATTGCTGAAGATTTGAGAAAATGTCACTTTAAGACAAAACTTAAAGGCACATGGCTCCAATGATAGCCACTACAGGGAGAAAGTGCAAGTTGCAAAACCCTTTAAATCCGCAGTCTGAGGTCCCAAGACTGCTCTTTAGTGTTCCCATATCCTCAGATATTGGGGTTTTTTTTTTATATTCCAAGAGTACATTGTGGCAGTTGCAATGTTTGGCAGTTGTATAGTTTAAACCCCAGTCCGGAGTGCTAATGCTAAATTTTAAAAAATTTGGGGTTTTGCAAATACCGTTCTTTGTAAAATGTTTTTTTTTTCCCCTTGGGGCCAACTAAAACCCCACACAGGCAAATTTTTCCAAAAACCATTAAGTAAAAAACCTGAAAAGGAGTTCCACAATGTTATATTGTTCTTTTAAAAAAAAATGTAATGTGGTGTTGCTTTCATAAAACATCTCTTGAAATGTTCATAAAATGTGTCCACAGTGAGCAAAAAGAATTATGAACTCCTAATTCCAACTGCATATTTTGGGGAATACTTGATCAGTCTTAAAGCTTGGTTGTATTTGCATCTTCTAGATATTTGGGTCATGCTGAGATTTGGAGGCTGTGCTTTTTTGATTGTTCATTGCACTCTGCAATTTTACTGGGGTCTGCTCTTTTACAGCGGGGTGTGCAGATGCTGCTGCTCTAAAATAATGACAAATAAGAAAAAACAGAGGACCCCAACATTTTCTGAAACTTTGGACTGCAACAAGCTTATCATTTACCAATTACTTTTTCCCCACCTAAGGGCAGTGATCATGAAACACATTGCTTCAATATTGCAGTATGAGGAGGTTGCGCATAATGTTAAAATTCAGTATATGAGAAATAATCAAGTGTCACTTTTTTTAAGCATACCTGCATCAAAGTTTAAAAAAAACTTCAAATTCGGAGGACCTTATTAAATCATTTGAAACTTTTTTCCACCAGGCTACATATCTTTCAAAAAATGCAAAAAAAAAAAGGGGAAAATCTGATGAAAAACCAGATTGAGCCCATTGCCAAAATGTGAACACGCCGATAATCTTCAGCTCATTTACAACATTCAGTCTTATTAAATGGCATCAAATTCTAATGAACTAATCGACCCAAAATAAAATTTCAGTGGTTGTTGCAGATTTTGACATTTGCAAATTTTTTTTTTTTTGAAACCACAGTTTCAATTGGGGGGGCAGAGGGTCAACAGGTACTCGACAAAATATTCAGGGAAATATGGAAGTAAAATAGTCTCATTAGAATTTTGACTTTTTAGACATTGAATTTTTTAAACGCTGAATTTTTTCCTTTGGAATTTATACTTGATTTTTTTACTTTAATTTTGCCAGCAAAAATTTCGCTTGCAGAAATTCGCCTGCACTAGATCGAGTCAAGCGGCTGATAATGCATCTTAACATTGGATGCCACCTGCCAAAAAAAAATCCTAGTAGAAGAAGAGTCGAGCAAGTTGGGAAACAGTTAAAGGGCAATTTCACCTCATTTTTCAATACCTTGAGCATCTTTATTTGTGAAAGCTTTATTTGATTTGTGAAAATTTATTGAAGGGCCACATTCAGTTCTTCTTTTATTGCATTGGACTCATCCTAGAAATCTGGTCCTCTAGCTCCAACCTGTCCTTTAACTTTTCCAGAATTGGAAGCTCCAACTGGAAGCCAAATTTCCAGCTCGTCACTTCCTCTGTGGTCAAAAGAAGAGCCTCTGCTGAGCGAACGTGTTGAATCACGTGATCAAATGAGTGTAATTTGATTGGCTAGAAGCCATTCGACTCTTTTTTTTTGGCAGGTGGCATCCAATGTTAAGATGCATTATCAGTGGCTTGACTTGATCTGGTGCTGATTGCTTTGGCATGAGTCACCAAAAGGTCAACACATTTGCAGGTGAATTTTTTCAGGAAAATTTCTGCAGGTGAAATGTTTGCTGGCAATATTTAAGAACAAAAGAACAAAGATCATCAGGGTCTACCACTTGACCTGTTTGTGCCATGACCCTGATGATCTTTGAGGAAATTTTAAAATGACTGTTTTACATTGGATCACAGTGAGATGCTTTGCTTTTGCAGCTCATCAGTCCTGCCACATTCATAGACAGAAAGCCTATTTTACGTTTACCAGGAGAAAATATCATGGAAGTTAGATTTATGCATTGACAGTCAAATAGACTTTTTAGGGCTGTGGTGGGCTGCAAGGTGGTGCAGTTGTTCCTGGCCTATTGCTCTGCAGAATAATTAACCTGGGTTTGAATCCTGCTTTAGTGCCTTTCTGCAGTTTTGCATGTTCTCCTCATGCGTGCCTGGGTTCTCTCCAGGTACATTTGCTTCTTTACACAGTCCAGAAATATGCATGGTCAATTGGTCACATATGTTTTTCCTAAAATCCTAAAATCTGGGAGGAGGGGGAGACCCATGCATTCATTGGGGGAGGACATACTTACACCAAGCAGAAAGACCTCCAGCCAGGATACAAATCCAGGATCAAGTGCTACCAACTGCGTCAACATGCAGCTGGAATACATGTCATATTAAATCAACAGTTTTGATGCATTTTTTAAAAGTCAACATCCATTATGCATTTTATCAGGACAGTAGGCAGTTTTGGATAAAGTGTTTGTAGATAGGGACCTAGAAACCCCAGCATTCCACTTTAAAGACCAATTTTGAATGTTTTACCTTTGGCTCTAAGTTGTAGATTTTCCATTTACATTTTGTTTTTTAAACAGAAGGGACATAACATACTTATTGATGCAAAGACTTAAAAGTTTTGATGTTACTTGACAAAATGGAAATGGAAGGCATGACTTTGCGAAGGTTAAAGTGCTTTTTTTGCAGGTTTGTTATTGATGTACATGTAAAATCCATTGCTGCATGTCAAGGGTTGTCATGTTCATTATAGAGCATGGCAAGGGGAATCCACCACATTATGTAATTTTCACATCTAGTGGATTTCTTTTGTGAAATAGAAAATTAAGGCAAGTAAAACCAACTTATCATACTTGATCTTTTGAACAGACAGTTATCTTTATTAACCCTGAAAAGAAATATATAGAATAATATTAGTTTTTCACAATGCCCTAAAATGTTTGTGTCTAACAATGTTAAAGCAACCAAAAAACACCATATTCAGTAAAATAAATCAGTAAATAGCAAAGTCATGCTAAATAAACAGACACGCCACATGGTTTGTCCCGCCATATTGTTGCTGTGTGCTCAGATCTGTAGGTGTACTTTTCTGGCTGTATAAGCTAAAGAACCTCAGTCACATTCATCCAGCCTCTAGGGCTGCACAGGTATAAAAGGACAGATGAGATGAAAGCATTTTATTTGCAGCCCTCCTAGAATGAAGGACTGGTGGTGAGCTGAAACATTAGCAAAGCAAGCATACACATAAAGGCATTACTCATTCATCCTAAATAGAACCAGATGCTGACTAAGATGTCTCATCTAAAAACTAACTCTTTTTATACAAAGAAGTGTTTTTAGAACCTTTTTTTTTTTTGGTCATTCTAGTGGTTAGCAGCACAAGTAATGTTTTGTGGAACACTACAGATGAAGTACATGTAAATATGTGTCACAGTAATTAAAATATAGCCTACAAAAGAAAAACAAAGCCAAACATCCAGATGACAAACTGAAACTTATGGGAACTTTTCTCATATCACAAATTTCAACACAACAATAAGGCCAAAAAACCATCTATTTTGTGTAACTTATTTGATCGATTACCACTAAGATTATCTATGAAAATTGTTCAATTTCCTTACATCTAGCTGTTTCAAGACTACTCTACACACTTACGGACCTAAAAGGCTACCACCCCAACCTGATTTAACTAAGGGAGTAAATCCAGACACTGATTTATAAGTTTTTCCGTGGCTACAATTTCTTTTCTAACTGATGGAGTGCGTACTTCCATTCCTTAAACAGTAAAGTTAAAAGGTTATTTAGTGATAGTGGGTGCAGGTGATATCTGCGTTGGGAGTAGATTACTGGCAACATGGCAATGTATACGGTTTAGAATTGACTAAAATGTACGAAAATTATTGGTAAGTTTAACATTCCTGAATAAAAACCAGGTGTATGGTGTTTGGTGTATGAATTCTTCCGGCATTTGTGAATGCATTGGTACTGTGGCTGTTAGTGTAAACTGCTTTTGAATAGGGGTATGACTGGAAAAGGTGCTAAATAATTCAATCCATTATCATAAGTTCACCAAGAGGGAATAGTCGGTTGATGAGAAGACTTTATGTACAGTGGGGAGAAACAACGTTTATTGAGACAGTGCCGTGATTTTGCAGGTTGTCTCCACTTGCAAAGCATGTAAAGTCTTTAATTTCTATGACCGGTACAATCTTCAAATGTGGAGTGACCGGAAATCTTCAACGAAAAATCCGAAACATCTCCATTGTGTGATTTTTAGGTAATTATTTTTGCATCTTATTGCATGACGTAAGTTTTTGACACATCCAAAAACAAACGTATATTTGGTACAGAAAACTTTGTTGCAATTACAGATATCAGACGTTTCCTGTAAGTTCTGATGAGGTTGCACACACTGCAGCGGGATTTTGGACCAGTCCTCTAGTTTTCTCCAGATCCTTCAGGTTTTGGGGCTTGTTGATTCTCTAAAGGGTTCGGTCTGGAGCAGTGTGCTCGGCAACTCCTTAGTTGCTAGCAAAAAGTTTTTCTTTATTTGCCTATAACATACCACCAGTTGTGTTCTGTAAAACATTCAAAGGTCATGAAAGGGATTCAGTGATTTTTTTTTTGGTGATTTATAAAAATTTCCAGTTTAAAAAAATCTTTTGATCCCTTCCCTTTTCACATACAAAAAAATTTTAGTTATGGGGGACAGCAAACCGCCCGCCCCGTATATTGCCTTCCTTCTCATGTAGCAGCCTGGAGTCAAAATGGTAGGGGGCTTTCCCTAATTTCTTTGGGGGTAATGTTTTTAGGTGACATGTTTTTAGGGGGTACCCTTAAGGCTTTTTGGGAAATTGAGATTTGATTTGGGAAAAATTCTTTGTGAACATCTATGGGTGGTTTTTTTTTTTTAAATTATAGAAACCCTCTCAGGGGGAATGATCAAAAAAGGGTAATAAAGGCAGCCCAATTAGGGACAAATAAAACTTTGACCAAACAGAAAAACATCCCTTTTTAATGTCCGGGTTTGTAAAAAAAACCATCCTTTTTTCAGGTATCACAAAGGGGACTTTTTTGACAAAGCTGGGGATTTGTTAAAGTCTTAAAAATGTTCAAAAAAAACATACACGGGAAAAATTTTTTTAATTCCCCTCCCCCACCAAAATCAAACCCCCCCAAACCCACATTAAAACTAATCAACCCCCCTTTTCCCACCCCAAAAAAAAACGTAAAATAATTTTTTTAAAAAAGAAGAAAAAAAGGAAATTTTCCCTTTTTTCATTTTAGACCTTTAAGTAAGGGGCAAACACCCTAGCCATTTTCGCCAAATTTTCCTTTTGAAAACTCCCCCATCCTGGGTGGGTCTGCCGCAAAGCCCCCAAAGAAAAAAGTTTTTCCCCAAAATCTTTTTCCAAAAATCCTACACAATTTCAGAACTTAACAGATTTCAAGCCCTGAACATGACTATACTGACTTTTTATTTTACTTTTATATATATTTTTTAAGGGTATGTATGTTTATGTGTATTTTAAACACAAACTGAGGGGATGGTGTATCAGTTTTAGTTTAAAAAAAAGCCTCTCCCCAAAAAAATCCCCGGGGGCCGGGTCCCCCCAGGACAGGACAGGGTTTTGCCCCTACACTCAAGGTTAATGGTCAATCTTTTACAACACAAATGGGTTTATTTCTGTAAAATTTTTTCGAGGGCATTTTGGGTTTTCGGGGGAGGGGAAGAAGGCCATTTTCGTCAAACCCAGAAAATTTTACTAAACAGAGAGGGGGAGGCCTCAAAATTTTAAACCCTTTTTAAAAACATACAAAACTTTAGGGGATTAAAAACCCAATTGGTTTAAACATAGGCCCCCTAATCAGTTTCAAACCAAATTTTCACCTTCTTGCATGGGGACGGGGAAAACATCTTTATTTAACCAGGCTAACACGGCAGTAAAAACGCCCTATTAAAAAGGGGGAGGTTTTGGGATGTGAAATTTGGATATGGGGAACGGGGAAAATCCCAAGCAGGGGTTAAAAGGGGTTGGAACTTCTTCCCTCACAGCTTTTAATTGAAGAAAGCTTTCCCGATGTCCCTTCAAAAACCCCTTTAAACTAAAAGAACTGGAAATCCAGTTGTTTTGTTTTTTTATCTTTTTTTTACCCCCATTTATTTTTTTTTTTTAAAAAAATAACATTTTCCCAAATATTGACATCTAATCTAATCTTTTTTCTCTGGAAAAATAGGGGATTTATTTGGCACCCTTAAAAAGGGCAAAAAAATAAACCCTTTTGTTTTTCTCTTTAACAAAAATTTAACTCAAATGTGTTTTTTAGGGGAGAGAAAAAAAATTTGGACATCCTAACTTTCCCTGGGGGAGGGTGTTACCCTTTTAGCTAAAATAAATTCATGTGAGGCACATGTTTTAGCCATATATCATCTCTGAAGTCGTTGGGGGAAGGGGTTTGGGTTTCCCCTTCTACGGGTTTCAAGGGTGTGAGGGGTGTTTTGAAAGGGTTTTTTTGCCTGTACAAACTGTTTCAAACTCACCCCCACGTCCCTCTTAATCAAAATTTTAGATCTGGGCTTCCCAGGGCTTTTAATTTTTTTTTTTTTCTGCCAGTCCCTTGGGTTGGGTTTACTGGGTTTTCTTTGGGGGGCATATTTATGTTGCAGCTCTGTTGTGCTTCCATCTTTTTTTTATATTTTTTTTTCCAAAGGGATTTTGTTTTTTTACACTTTCTTTAAGGGGCCCCCTCTGATGGGGAACATTAGAAATTCATGGGTTGATTCCTTTTTGTGGTGAGGGGTGGGCAGGTACTGTTGGCAAACTTCCCCTCCCCCACAATTACACTTTCCCCCTTCCCCTCTTTCACATTTTTACCAGGTTATTTTTCCCGGGAAAACTCTATTTGGGCTATTTTTGGGAAAATGTCCTTTGTTCTGGTGTCCCAAAAAATACATTTTTTACTCCCTTGGGAAAAATTTTTCAAAGAATTTCCCCAAATCTTTGTCTAAAATTTTTCTGAAAAACCTTTTAAATTTTACCTTTACATTTGTTCCTTTGGG
>JAHHUM010000228.1:0-53630 GCA_036173005.1 Crenichthys baileyi
GAATTTAA
Source organism: Crenichthys baileyi (assembly GCA_036173005.1). Taxonomy (NCBI): domain Eukaryota; kingdom Metazoa; phylum Chordata; class Actinopteri; order Cyprinodontiformes; family Goodeidae; genus Crenichthys; species Crenichthys baileyi. The sequence continues at coordinate 9 of JAHHUM010000228.1, forward strand.
ACGGTCTCTAGGCCAAACCACATGTTACAGTTACCAAACATTACATTTTTTTTTCTAATTTACTAAGATTTACTAAGGGAGACCAGGCAAAAGTTGTAACCACACAGATACAAACAGGGCTAGGTGGAAAAAGCTGCTGTAAAATCTCACATGCGTAAAAGAAATTTGGGAAAAATCTACATGCACTCGTACTCGTACTTGTCGTCTTCCGCTTATCCAGAACCGGGTCGTGGGGGCAGCAGACTCAGCAGAGACACCCACACGTCCCTCTCACCAGACACCTCCTCCAGCTCCTCCGGGGGACCCAAGGCGGGTTTCCGCCGCCGAGAAACATATCCCTCCCGCGTGTCCTGGGGGGTCCCCCTGGGCCCCCCCCCCCTCCCGGTGGGGAAAGTGCCCGGAACCCCCCCCCCCCCCCCGGGAGGCTCCAGAGGCAACGGTATGATTCCCCCGGGCCCCCTCCAACTGGTTCCCTCGATGTGGAGGAGCACGGGCTCTACTCCGGCCCCCCCCAATGGCCGCTCCTCACCATCTCTAAGGGGTGCCCCGGCCACCCTAACGGAAGAACTCATTTTTTTTTTCCCCCGTATCCCGGGGTCTCGTTCTTTCGGTCATGACCCAAAAATTCATGGCCAAAGGGAGGGTAGGAACTAGACTGACGGGGAAAAAACGAGAGCTTCGTTTTGGGTCACTCTCTTTTGCACCACAAACGGGACCGGCAAAAGTGCCCCCATTACTGCGGTAGCCCCACTGGGGGGTCCCTCTGTCGATCTCCCCGCTCCATTCTTCCCCCCTCGGAAAAGACCCGGTATTTTAACTCCTCCGGAGGCAGGAATCCCCTCCACCAAGAGGACAAGCCACCCTTTTTCCGGGTTAGTTATCATGGCCTCTGACTTGGAGGAGCTGATCTTTCATTTTACCTACATGCATTTTATTGATTTTATAAAAGGGCCCGAATAGGGCTGCACGGGGTTTCATTGGTACACTGTTGCCTTTCAGCAAAAAATCCTGGGTTGATTGCCGGAAAAGGGGTCTTTCGCATGGAGTTTGCATGTTTCCCCAGCATGCGTGGTTCTCACCGGTACCTCCGGGTTCCCCAACGTCCAAAGACTGCCTGTTAGGGTTTAATTGCAATCTAAAAAATTGCCCTTTGATTTGAATCAAAAGTGTGCAGGGGTTTTTTGTGTGTTGCCCCTTTATGGATAGCGCCCTGTCAGGGGGTAACCCGCCTCTGCCCATAGACTGCGGAGATTGCACCAGCTTCCCCGCCCCCTTGGAATAAGCGGTAAAAATGTGACTGATGTGACTAAAAACCCCGAAACCTGATTTTTTTTGGGGGGCAACTTTGGGGTTTCCAACTCTGACAACTTGAGGGAAAGGGTCAAGCAGAAAAAACTTTTGATCCTGTTTTTGAACGTATTATAAAAAGATTTGATTTTGGGAAATATGACCATTCAAATTATATACTTGGTTTTGATTGATAATTGTGGTGCTTACCAAAAACTTCCAGTGCATGTTGTGAATGTTGATAATAGAAATAATGGCCTGACACTGGTCAAAGTTGACCTGTTCGGAAAGTGTTCCTGTCTTTAATGTCGCACATTCATTTTAACTGTATACAACACTTTTTTATCATGGTGTTTGACAAGATAATAGCTTTAAAGTACCACACATTTGATACTACCATATGTCAGCTTACCTTTCGCAAGCTGTGACGGAATAACTGTGATCGTTCACCAATCAAAATTAAACCTGCTGTGTAGTGGTTTTAATATGTATCGTATTTTACATTTGCAGCTGGTTTACAAAATGATGGAACACTCAGTCAATCACCTATGTAAAAGATTTGCAGAAATACAATGTTATCTATAAACATATTGTCAATACTTACTTTTCTGATTATGTCATTTTAATATAATGCAATCACACAGTTTACTTGTGTTATACATTTCATTTTAAGTACTATTCATTCTACAGCTGAAATTGTGTGACCAAGACATTTTAGGAAGCATTGGCAACATGTGTTTATTGGTTCAGAGATCTCATGTTCTTCACTGTCTTTAGCTAAAATAACCGTATAAATCTCAAATTAAGAGTTAGACTTTCAAAATTTAAAAGGACTTTTGTACCTCGCCAGTCAGCCACTGGTGTTGGCAAAGGGCTAGCAGGTCACTGTGCCGTATAATGATGGAGGTACCATGGTTCATTGAGGGAAGCACATCCACCACAACCTCAGTGTCTCTTTTTCTCCACAAAGACAAGACCTGCACACAACAATATATGACGATTAAAATAGTTTATTTTAGTCATCAAATGGACACTCCATTGTTATTCATAATAACATGACATTTTTGCCTGTTTTTCCAAGAACCCTGGAATCTTCAGGTAGACCTGCTTGTGACACTCTCTCTTTGGAAAAGATTTTCAGAGTAGCTCTTTCCATCTCATTGACAGCAGCCATGTCATTGATGACCAGATGTTCTGTTAAGTGTGTGCTCGGTTTCTCCTTAGTCTTTATAATGCTTTGTGGTTCTGACGTTAACCTCTGCACACAGTGGCAATGGGAAGTGAAAAATCCCAGAACTTATCACTGGAATGGCAATGCTTGGGCTGTTGTGTTGTTCCGATAATCTTAAAATGTTCAACACTGCTTTTTCCAGTTCCTTTTGTGCTAAAGACAACATGGCTACACTCGGTTTGGTTGGCACACAAGGACCGACTGCATGAATTATGTTTTTGCAAGGTAGATGACCTGCATTTGTTATGATAGCATCTCCAGTTTGCAGATGTCCAGACTTTGCAACGTAATTATTGCATTCAGTTTGAATCTGGGGGCCTCTGGCTTTACAAAGGGCTAGAGCCAGTCCACCACAATGCTGTAGGTTAACATTTGCTGTGTTTACAACAGCATCAGCATGGAAATTTGTGAGATCTGCTTTCCATACAGAGATGTCCGTGTGTGATGACAGGCTCATGGAAAGGATCTTTTCAGGATCAAGAGGGCTCTTCTGTTGCTGTGATGAAGTCTCCATGTTAGCACTAGGGGACCTCTGAGGATATCCCTGCCTGCTGGTACGGTTCATCACGCAGGCCAAGGGAGCCCTCACCCACAATCTTTGACGAAGCCTTTTAACATTTGGGGTAAAGTCAAAGAACAAAGTTTTTATTAAAAGGTTGTCCTTTAATACGAATGGTCAATTTGTATCACATTAGAAACCTTCTTGGACGATCTACTGAAAGGGAATGGCTCGAGGATTGGTGTTACATATCTCCCTTTCTTCTTTTGGCAACGCTCCTTCCATTTTTCTTCCTCTACTCTGAATTTGTGCAAAAAATATGCCATGCCTACATTTAACTTCTGTTATAGTGTCTGGAACGGCCGACTGCACCAGAAGATTAACTCTAGAGTCAGAGTATAGCTATGTGTAGCTCCAATTTCGGCTGAGTTTAAGATTCCATACACCTTCATATTTCAAACAACACATGTCCAGAATAGAAAAATTGAAACCAAACTAAAGCCATGACAAAACTGCTGTCAACTTTAGTTGATGGGCTATTCATGGGACAAATAAAGCTCACAAACTAGCATATTTGGTGATTTAACTATAAATGTTCTATGAAGATATTACATAGATGGAGACTACTCATTACTTTGTCAAACCTTTCCTGTTGTACTTTTTTTGGAGTCCTCATATTCCTTCAGAAGAGAAGTGTGAGTTATCTGATACTGGACAACAAAGTCATCCAGTCTGGTGGACCTTCCAGAGTGGAAACGAATGTGCTTCAAATCCTGCTGGCTCCTTTCTATTATTCCCCGGGTCTTAATGTCGTCAGTGTTGTTCTAAAAAATAGGAAATACTAGTTTTTTCCTTATGTACAAGGTTTTTAATCAGGGCTCATGTTATCTTAAAGACCATATTATACTGTAAACCCCCCCCCCCTAAAAAAAAAATTTGGGGGGGTTCCACAGCGAAACTTCAGCAAATTCAATTTTCCCCCTTTTTTTGGGATTTTCTCTTAGGGGCGAAAATTTTGCCATCAATGCAATTTTTTAATTTCGCCAAACGTTCAGATTCCGAAATGTTTTTAAACATTTCGCCCACTACTTTGATGGCAAAAAAAACTTAACTTTGAACCTTGTCATCAAGTCTTTTTAAGGAAGTAGCAGTATGGGGAAACCCAAATAGGGCTTCCGGATAGTAGTTTTGTTGATGACAGGGATAAAGTGACTTTTTTTTAAGTGTGAAAAAACTTTTAAAAATAAAAATTAACTGTAATTTAAACATCTAAAATAAACATGACCGTACAAAAAACAAAAACTTTTGCTATAACGGATACTACTTCTACTTTTTAAGTTTCCCTTAGCATTCTTCAAAACAACCGACATCTATAAGAATGGGAAAACCCTTTTTAAAAGTGGTTTAAAGGGGGTCATGAAATTTTTGGCCCAAAAGCTAAACAGAGGACTGCGAAAAAGGAAAAGCATTCCTACATCGTCAAAAAGGTTCCAGCAAATGGTGGGAAAAAGATTAAAAAAAAGATTGTTCCACTTCGCCCTTGTATCCTCCTTTCTTTCTTGTTTTTTGTTTCCCACTTTCTCTTTCCAAAAAAAAATGGTGTTCACGGGTATGGGTTCTTAGAAACCATCATCAGACGTTTTGTTGGTGACAAAAAAAAAAAAACAGTATTATAGCTTGTCAGTACAAAACAAGTTTAATAATTTAAATTTTTCATATTGTATCAAACATTTCAGAATCAGCATTCCCTTAACAAAACCATGCAAAAAAAGGTTGCCCCTATAGGTGATAAAAAGATTTTGTTACTGGAGCAAATAGGAGAAATTTAGAGAAAAAGTCCCATAAAAGCAGGACCCAAACCTGCTCTTTTAGATTAGGTGCATCTTCTGGTTTCTGTATCTGTTCCAGGACAGTGAGGAGATGAGGTTTTGGAAGGTCTGCCTCTCGCTAATGAAACTTAAAAACAGTCATTTCAAAAATTTTAATATGTCAAAAACCTTGCAAGCACATAGGTTTTTTACAAAAATTCGCAATCTGCTCTGGTGCTTTTCACCCTTTAAATTTTAAATTTACTCAAGAAGACAATTTCTGTAGCGAACAATCAAATTTAAAAAAGTTAATGAATATCTGAAATAAAAAAAACCTTGACCTTTATTGAGAAAAAAAAAGAAACCTTATGGACTGCATTTTCAGATTCTATGGGGATTGTTGTGTTTTTTTTGAAAATTTTAAGCGCATGGAAAAATTGACCCAGAGGCCTAATTGTTTAATGCATCCAGTTGCAGCCGAAGATCTTCCTTTTTCAAAATGTCCTTAACTAATTTTTTGGGTTTTGTTTTTACGAAAACACAATACTGAACTTTTGCCTAAAAATTGAATTCAAAAAGAGTATTAACTTACCCCCAAAAAACAGGGGGGGGGCATTTGAAATTTTAAAGGGAAAAATATTGTAGGGGTGAGGGCATGCAAATAAAAAAAAAAGTTTTTGTAACCAATAAAAAAACTGAAAACAAGTTTTTTTCAAATAGGGGTGTGCCATTGGACCCTGCATGAAAAAAATGTTTTAGTTTCTTAGTTGCAAAATGCAACTATTAGTAGTGAACATTTTCCTTAGAGCCTCTAAACAAAATGTTCAATACTTTACTTCCATTAGGTTTCCAAAAAGTTCCAAAAATTTAGGTTTTATAAATTGGCCTACAAAATGCATGATTTTTGTGCCAGAACATTGTTTTTTGTCAATTGCCAAGTCCCTTATCAAAATAAACCATAACGACAACAAAAATAATCAAAAATAAAACAAAAATCTGTGTAAGAGAGAAAAAAACAGAGGGCAACACCTATAGGCAACACATTTTGGCTGTGAACATTTTATGCTAGATTCAGTAGTTTATGTTCACATTTGTGTAAAACACTAACCCAAAGGCATAAAAACCTATTTCTTCCAAAAAGACAAGTTTACCCCTGATTCTTCTGGAAAATTGTTCAGTATCAGGTGGAGGATGTGTTGTCTTAGTCTGATGTAGAATACATCTGTTGAATCAGACAGCTTCTTAATCATCCAATATTAAATATCACCAAAATTTATAAAATTTTAGTTTAATTTTGAAATTCCACATCAGATCTGAATGATATTTGGTGAGTATCTTCTGGAGATATTCCTCTTTCACCCAGAAGTGAAATCAGTGACTGGAAACAAAACGTTTTTTTAGCAACATTGACAGCAGCTTGGGGAAAAGTGAGTAAATATCTCACATTTTGGTGTGCTTTAATTTTGAAATTACACATTTGATCTGTATGACCTTTGGTGATCATCATCTGGAGGTGTTCTACTATCATTCTGAAGTAAAATCAGTAACTGTAAACAGGCAGTTTTGTTGCAACATTGACCGCATCTCAGGGAAAACTGAATGTACATTTGAATTTTAAGGGGCTTCAATTTTGAAATTCCACACCAGACGTTAGTGAACCTTGGTGAGCAGCATCTGGAGGTGTTCAACTGTCATTCTGAAGTGAAAATACTCACTGGAAACACACAGTTTTGGTTTAATAACTATGCAAACGTGGGGAAAATAAATGGACATTCTGAAATAAGGAGCATCCAGTTAACCACATGAAACAGTGTCTAAAGTAATAAATATATATGATTCTAATATATCCAAATTCACAGGAGGACATAAAATATTTCTAGAAGAGAAGAGCAAGAATGACATCAACCAACTCCAGTCAATAAACGTAACAGATATTGATTTTATTTTGAAAGATCGAAGCCAGCGTTAATACCGTAATTTATTGTGTTCGAGTGACCAACAAAACCCAATGAGGGCTGAGGGCTGGCTTGGCAGCTAGCGGAGGCTAGCTTGACTGCAGTCCGTGTACTGGGTGGTATAGTGCAAAGTGCTGCCACCCAGCTCAGAATCAACTGATCGGCTCACAGTCTTGACTACTTTCCAGAATATTATTACAATAAATGTAGACGAACATTATTTATTTACCTGTCACAAAATGTGCATAGCACACTTGGGCGTGAGTGTGGTTCAAGCCGTCTAAATCTGCCCTGGAAATCTGATTCAGCCAGAGTAGTCGACATTGCGTACTTGGTGCTTTTGTTTTCGCACACTGATTTTCTTTTGCGACTGGCAGACAATAGACTGAACGTTGGTCTTGACCACCACACGCAGCACAACCCACAATTAGGCAAGTTTTCCCCATAGTTAAATTGAATGGTCCGGAGTTTGCTTCTCTGATGAAGGCTGCAGCTGCCACCCAAGATGGCGATCGCGAAGTGTGGCATTTTCATTTTCTTCTCCAGGACTGCTCAATTTGTAAATTAATTAAAATGATAAATAAAATAACGTTTAACATTTCATTTTCAAAAGACGTCTCAGCAAAAAGACACCAAAATTCATTTTGAAACGTCAAATTTGAAAATTACCGCTAGAGACTTTTGCTTCCATACATCTATGGGGGTGCTGCACGGTGCACAGTTGGTAGCACTGTTGTCTTGCAGCAAGAAGGTCTTGGGTTCGATTCCCGGCGGGGCTCTTTCTGCATGGAGTTTGCATGTTCTCACCGTGCATGCATGGGTTCTCACCGGGTACTCCGGCTTCCTCCCACAAAGACATGCCTGTTAGGTTAATTGGTCACTCTAAATTGCCCTTAGGTGTATGAATGAGTGTGTGCATGGTTGTTTGTGTGTTGCCCTGCGATGGCCTGGCGACCTGTCCAGGGTGTACCCTGCCTCTCGCACATAGACTGCTGGAGATAGGCACCAGCTCCCCTGCGACCCACTATGGAATAAGCGGTAGAAAATGACTGACTGACTGACTGACATCTATGGGGTGAGTTGGAGCATTTCACGACCGCCACTTTAAGCTGTAAACATGAAATCTACATAGAGAGTTCATTGTTTTAGCAAACACAATAAAGCTGTTGAAATAAAAAAGCTAGTTGCACTGCAGTAGGCTGCAGTTTTGGAATTTGTAAAATGTTGGACCTTCTCTTTAGTTTCCCTCCACTCCTGTACAGTTGGGGAGGAAGGATGAGTTGGAGAAACTCTGTTCTTAGGATGATTCCCATTTTTCATTACCTTTCCTTTCTCTTTAAATAACATCAGACTAATAGGTTTAGGCACACCCAGGGCTTGCTTTCAAAATAAAAGCCCAATTCCGAATCAAACCTGTACATATTTATTACTACTTGCATGCAGCATAAAAGCTAATCAGCGGCAGACCCAACTAATGCAAACTATCACATTTTGAGGATTTGTTTGTACATATCACCTGTTATTTCATCTCTAAAAGCAATTCTGACTCTAAAAGCAATTCTGATAAATCTAAGGTTAGAGAACTTGATGCTGGAGCAGCTCTTAAAATAGGAGCTGCAGCTTTTAGGCTCCTCTCTTCTGCCATTAGGGAGGAAGGATCAGTGGGAGGAATTTTGCAATTAATTTTTGTTGCCAAGTTCATATCAGGTTTAACACTATGTTTTGGGATTTGCTTTTAGTTTTCCTTTCACCTACTTAAAAAACAGAGACTTGGATTTTAATATGTGTCCACAGTGTTTTACATGAAATAGCAACTTCTGCATCTTTATGTTAACCTCCAACTTCTCTGAAGGAAAATTAACACTTTTAACATATTTCCAATTGTTGATGGGTAGCCTGAAATTAGGTCAAATGTTTTTCTGATAAAGCAGTGTTGTCATGTTTAAAAGAGACATGTAAGAATGTTGTTTATTTTAAAAAATTTGGGATTCAGCAACTTTTAATTCAACACAAAGGTCAGTCCTTTAAAAACCTCATGATTTAACCTTGGAAAAGTTCAAAATTCACTGCATTGCAAATACTTTATATTCTTGATGTGCAGTCTAACTTTAAAATAGAAGAGATAGCAGGGCCTCAAGGGACACTAAGTTCTATTTCTTAACAAGACCTAATGAATCATATGCATGATGTCAGATTTCTTTTTGTAAATGTTTCCTCGGTGTTGATGCAAAAAAGTGTCAAATAGTTAAGCATTCACTCTCATATATTTAACAGCTTTTTTCATCTGATCCACAAGTCCCAGCACAGTCCGACATTGCTTAATTTTGCAAAATGTTTATTTGTGTTGTAAAAAAAATCTCTGACAGCAAGAATATGATTTAGTGATAGTTAAATTACTCAAGATGAATGAATCAAACAGTTTCCATGTGACCACTCTAACTCTCCCATTTCTTTCTGTCACAGGAATCATTCCACAAGCAACACAAGGTCAGTTTTTGTCTTAAACTCTATTTTGATAAGAATTTAGAGTTTTGCACAGTACTTTCATTCTCATGTGTAAAATGTTAAATATGGCATATTTCCTCTGGCCTGGTAGACCTACAGTGAACACCGCTTTGATGTTAAAGATGCAGCAAAGTGTCATATTTTCACTCAAACAGCGCGTTGAAAAATGGGAGAGCGTTTTGTAGATGTGTGTTGTTCTAATTTTATTGTCCATCTTTTTTTCTGTTGAACTTTTCAACATTTTACAAATTCCCAGACGGAGTGTTTTAGGTAATAACAACATTAGAATGAAGATTTTCTGATTTGAACCAAAAGAATAAATAATACGTTAAAGATATTATGATTTACACTTTTCAGAAAGCCCTCTGCAGGGCCCTTTTTAAACCAAAGATTTACTTTTTGCATATCTGCGCACGGGTTGCTTCAAATCCAAACTGTGTACCTTTTCATCCCCTTCAACTACAAATAGCTGTCTCATTTTGGTTTCACTTCAACAGAAATGTAACAAAGAAAACTAGAATTTACCTTAAAGTTGGCTTGTAGAGATGTTTTAGTGGAAGAAATAAAAAAGCAAAATTTGCACATTTAAAAGCAAAAAAAAGAAGGGCCCTTTAAACTTTCATCAGATGGATTAAAAGTGAATTGATCCTCTATATCAGTTAGATGAATTCAAAAGTCTAGCTCTGTGCACTGAGGGAGTCAATTAAAATGTTTAAATTTTGCAGACATGACTAATTAACCCTTGTCCTCTTATCTGTTCTAGGTTGATACAGAGGAGACTGTCACAGGCTACCTACATCAAGATCTGCTTCTACGATGTGACGAAAAAGGGACTTAATCGGACAAAAGAATTTAAAGTGGCAAATTTTCCAATGGAAAAAAGGTTTTTGCTAACCTAAACAACAGCAGTGGAGATAACACCTGCACACGCCCTATTGGGGAACATTTCAAAATTTAACAACTTTTGCCCCAACTGGCCCATATTCTGACCAACATCACTCAGGAGACAATGGAACTTATGGGTGTACTTTTGTCACAAAATATACAGAAGAAGTATTGTGCATTTAAGTAAGGTTATTTTTTTTTTTCTTAAATCACGCTAAAAAAAATTTTACTTTTTTATAAACAACTTTCTTTACCCGAGTCATATAACAGTTTTCAGCACACTATTAAACTATTTTGTAAAACATGAAACTGTGACAATGAGACTTAGTCTTTTAACTTTAAGATGCATCTTTAACATTAGTGTATCCAACACCTACATTATGATGGTTTAAACAGCTTTTCTCTTCTCTTTGCAGTGGTCAACATGACCTCACTACCCCCAGGTTAGTTTTCATGATGAACTGCTTTAACAAAAGTTAAAACTTATGTGCTTTATTGCTTTTGCCAGATAAAAATGTATTCTAACACCGAACCCATATAACTACTAGTCATAACACATTTCACATAATATTACTTTAAAGACCTAATACCTTATCTGAAAGTATAAACATTGACATCTCATCCAAAAGACACTCAAATCCTTTGTTCATACTGTCCTTAACCACCCAGAACCCACCACCAGCAACGAAGCTGATGATAACAGCACCTCCACTGAATCCAGCACCCTGGTGTATTTTTCAGTCATCGCAATAGCTGCAGTTCTTCTGCTCTTTGGCTGCATTTTGACTGTTTTATGGTGAGTGTTGTAGAATGCTGATTTAAACAACTCTTACATATTTACAAAAGAGCTCTTGCACCCTTAGTTTGCTCAGAATGATTATTTTGTTATTAAATTTATATATTTCTTTTTAAAAGCTGCTTCAAAATGTGGTATACCTCCTGGAACCTCAGGAGATCATCGTTCAAAGTGGAAAAAGAGATGTCCTTCATAAATGAAGAAGATGATGGAGAACCCTGATCATCCTCTTCATGAGGCTGTCGTACAACAACAGAGTGTCCTCAGTCAGAGGCTTCTTAAGATCTGCTGTAAGACAGACCGGAGACAGGAGATCCTTCGTGCCCACAGCCATCAGCATCTACAACGGCTCTTTGAAGAAACCTGCATAATATGAGCAACAACATTTATTTCCCTTTGGAATGAATAAGTATTTTTGCATTTAATTGAATTGAATTGAAATGAATACACCACCCTAGGTTCTAATACAGTTGTGTTATCATACCTGTGTCAAACAACACGCGTGTCCCATCCTGCAAACCAACACATGCAATGTGATGTTTCTTATTACTTCATGGGAGGTGTTTATAATCTTTTGGTTCTGATTTAATTAGACAACCCCCTAAATCATTACAAACCTAATCTGATACCGATTAACTCTGACCTGCCAATAATAATAAAACCACTAACAGAGAAGGGGACTCCCAATGAAAACCTGAACATAATGTCTGGTTCTGATGGGAAGCTTTGGTTCCCCTGCATTCAGTTAAATGTTATTTTACACTAAAACTCCAGTCCAGTCACTTTCTCTGAAGACAACAGAGCCCCTGAAGGCTTGTAGCCATCTCAAGTTGGACTTTGCACTTTTCTACAGTGTATAAATGGATCAAGAGGCACAAATGGAAATGGAAATAGCTTTGCTCAGCAAAGTCTTAAAGGGAAAGCCCATAATGACTCTTCCTTCTGGTCAGGGATGAAGGAAAAACAACCTTTGTAGCCCTGAAATATTTTTTACTGATTGTTTTTTTGTTTTTCTTTTCTTTTTTTCAAATGTGTCTTGAGTCCGAGTCGGTGAAATATGTAATCCCTGTCAATGTCCAGCTGTCACACCATACTAGAAATAATGTTCAAATAGATCAATAAAGCCGAGGAAATTAAGCTGAGGAAATATTGAGAATCTCGTTAGATAAACTGTGACTATGCTCAGCTCTCCTTAAGAAGGTGCAGCTAGCAACAAACAAATGTCCATACCCCTAAAATTTGGTCAGGCGATTTACTCATGCCAGGATTTGAAAGACTGATGTATAAAGTGTACAGCATGTTTTTCAAGATATGTTAATGGAAAAGTGATGTTTGCTGTCAGTTTTATTTCCTTTTGCAATATTTCATTTCCTTTTTTTATTGCCACATACTGTGGTGAGAAAAGTCTCAGATCCTTTATTTAAATACACATGAAAAACTTATTAGCAAATTGTACCTACAGCTCAAAAACAATTATTCCGCTACCGATTCCGCTACTTGGGATAATGATACATAAATTTGTATTCAGCCCCCTTTAATCTGATGCCCTTAAATATAATCCAGCACAAGCATTTGCCATTATAAATCACCTAAATAGTAAATAGAGTTAATATGTTTGTGATTTATTCTCTTTTAGTCAAGCTTTTCTCAGATGACCTCAGAGGTTTGTTAGACAACATCAGTCATCAAACTGCATCATGAAGACCAAGCAGGCAGGCCAGGGAGGAATTTGTGGAGAAGAATGTGAAATAAGGTACTCTGGTCTGATGAGAAGCATGTTAAATGTTTTGGTTCACAGCCTGACCATTGTGAGTTGGAGAAATATAAACCAAGAAGATGAAAAGATGAATGGAGCTAAATGCAGGTCAATCCTGGTAGAGGTTCACCTTACATCAGGACAACAACCCTAAAAATACAGCCAAAAGCTACAAAAATATGGCTTCGATATTCACATGTTGGAGTGACCTAGTCAAAGTCCAGAAGCAATTGATCATCTGCAATAAGACTTGAAAATTGCTGGTCAGGGGGACTATCTGTCCAATCTGACTGATATTGAGCTACTTTGTTAAGAAAAGTTAGCAGAAATGTCAGCCTCTAGATGAGTGATAGTGAAAAAAAACTGAAATAGTCCATCCTGTTTTTGTATCTGTGTTCCTATGTGTGTCCTAAATCAGCTAGTTATCCTTGAAATGTTCAGTTCAGATCAGATCTACTCTTGCCAGCTCAGCATGCCACACTGAGAGACGCCTGGAATGCAAGGCCTTCCTCGTAGGACTGTTAAATCTCCTTGTTTCCTCCGTAATGTGAATTACATTATCAGCCTGTGAAAGAACAATAAAAGGTTTTTTCCTGTCTACAGCAGAGCGGGCAGACATCATACTGGTTTGATTGTATCATATGTCCGTTCTCCATTCTTGCAAGAATTAATTAAAGTGCCACTTTGATTTTCACTGATCTCCTTGTTAACTGAATTTATTGAGGTGAATTTTTATTTTTTTCCATTTACAATGAGCAAAGCTGTGTGATTACAGTTAAATGTTGCTCCACAATGCATTGAGTCCGGGTGGCTGAATACAAATGTACAACACATTTTATAGATTTGTATTTGTAAAAGATATCAGCCGCATAATTTTTCTTCCTCTTAACGATTATTTGAAACTTTTTTTGTCACATCAAATAAAAAAAATAAGGTTTTATTGAGTTTGTGGTTGTACTTGACAAAATGTGGGAAAGATATATTATACTGTATACAGAAAATATTATTTCAAGTGGTAACAATAGTTTCCTTTGGTTTATTGCCAAATTATCAATCCAGAAAAATGTCAGTTATCGCTCAAAAATTAGAGTCAGGAGTTTAGTAAAAATGCACATTTCCAATTTCCAATCAGGCTTTAAATCTCACTGCAGCACTGAGTTTAATATCTTTGTAGCCACATATTCTGATGATTCTGTACTTCTTGTCCTGTTGGATCTTGCATCTGCATTGGACACCATTGACCATGAGATTCTCATTTCTAGGCTGAAGCAGTGAGTGAGTATCACAGGCCCAGCTCTCAAATGGTTTGCTTCCTACCTCTCAGAGGGAAGCTTTTGTGTCAACATCAAGGATTTTGTTTCCACATTAATGGCTCTTTGGCGGGGTGTGCCACAAGGCTCCATTCTTTGACCTCTTCTTTTTTCTTTGTACCTGCTCCCACTAGGTGCCATTTTTCAGAAACATGGCATCCGTTTTTATTTCTATGCCGATGATTGTCAAATTTTACTTCCCTCTGAAGCACGCTGGTACAGGCACAATCCAACCTCTCCTTTATTGAATTGGATTGCTTTAAATTTCTTACATTTTATTGAGAAAAAGACTTAAGTCGTGCTGTTTCTATTCACTGGCACAAACAGGAACCCCTGCATCAGTCTTTCCTTTTTAGCCCCGTTTGAGAAACAGATTGTCACTAATGTGGGAGTGAAAATGGGCTCGTACATGACATTAAATAGTCATGTCCTAATTGTTAAATCCTGCTTTTACCAGCTGAGGTGACTATCTAAGTAGTGTCTACTAGAAACCTTTAGACAGTAATAAATGGTTTCATACCATCTAAGCTTGACTACTCCTGTGTGCTTCTTTATGGGATCAGTCAGACCTCCATTGAAACTGGTTCAAAATGCCACAGCCCGATTTTTTACTGGTTCAGGCAAAAGAGATCGCATTTCTCTAGTTTTGGCATCCCTAGACTGGCTCCTTTTGTATGTTTTTAAATGTGATAAGTTTTTCTTATCACATTTATCTCCTTCTTATCAGACGCTTTTACTGATCCCACACACAGGATTCTTTATTTCTTGCGTTGTATAATAAAGGATCTGACTCCACTGTATGTTTAGTGGCAATAAAAAAGGGAAATGAAATATTGTAAAAGGAAATAAGACTGACCGCAAACATCACTTTTTCATTAACATTTATTGAAAAAAACATGCTTAAATCGACTGACCAAATTTTAGGGGTGTGGAATCAGAGTTCATCTATGTGTTGCTAGCACCTGCTCAAGGAGAGCTGAACATAGTCACATTTTATCTAACGAGATCTGAATTAGCACCCCTGCCTCAGCTTTGTTTCCTCGGCTTTATGGACTTTATTTCCAATATGGTGTGACAGCTGGACATTGCCAGGGATTACATATTTCACAGCAATGCCCGGACTCAAGACACATTTAAAAAACAGAAAAGAAAAACAAAAAACAATCAGTACAAAATATTTCAGGGGTACAAACACTTTCATTATAGCCTTTGCATTTAAGACTTTGCTGAGCCCTGACCTTTTATTCACATTTTGCTCTTTTTCCATTGAAACAAAACATCCTTCCATGGTCTAAAACAGCAGTTTGTTTTGGATGAACCTGATGGAGTTTTTTTCTCAGGGCAGTGTTAGGTCCAGCTCCCATCGTTCAACATCCTTTCTAAAAGTAGAACAACATCTAAATGTTTTCTTTGGCAACAAGGGTTAATTATAAAGGCATTAAACCTCTTGGATGTCATACAAAAACTACACAGTTTCAAATAAAAGAAAGAATAAAAGACCAAAATCCTATTTACATCAAGCTAATATGACTTAGTGGAGTAAAAAAAACACACAATACGTTCACAGTAACCACTTTATCACAGATACAGTTCATTAGCAAATAAAGATCTGGGACTCCTGGTGATTATCATAACATGAGAAAATGCATGTACAGAAAGATATAAATATGAATTACCCAATATTACCAGATTGCCTTTAAATACTTGTTAAATATTTGCATTTGTATATATAGAAATACAGCTACAGTAAATAAGTGATAATTCTGGTAAAAATTAAAATAGTTTGTTTTGCATTTCTCCTGATTATATACATTTTCATTACAACGATCAGACTTCATTTGTCCATATGGCTATACTGTATCAAATTATATGTTTAATACTGTAAAACCTAAAGAAAAATTGAGTGTTTTTTACATGTCTATCAATTTTCCTCTGATTGTTCCTAGAAGCATTTGTTAAAATGTCAAAAACAATCAAGTGTTGTGCCACTCAAAGAGCCCTGAGAAATCAGGCGTTTCGCAGCAGGATGCTGGCAGAGGGCTTGTTGCCTCCTGTGTGTAGATAGTTGTGTTGGCAGTCTTTTGACTGAGCTTGTTCAGACGCATCCTGATAAAGTGAGATCAAATTGTTATCTGGGTATTCTGGAGGCCCTGAGGAGAGCAACTGACCTTTGTGCCTCTTGATCCATTTATCCCAGTAAAACGCATGTTGCATGTGTTGGTTTGCAGGTTGCAAAATGCCTGTTGATGACACAGGTGGGATAACTGGACTAGACAACATTCTCAGAAGAATGTGGTGTCACCTCTTGGTTCGATGCTCTCCAGTTCATTCTTCGTCTGCTGCTGATACATAAATATGAAAAGATTAGTGTCTGTCAACGACAACATGTTTAAACAATTAATGCCTTAACCAGTTTCAACTTTCAAAAACTGCTGTCAAGAACCATGCAACTCTGAAATAACGGGTTAACGAGTAAACACGGTGTTGCAATACCACAGTTCCGGTTTGCTTTCATAAGATTTCATTTTTTATTTGACTTGTCTACATGTGCTGAATGTCTCAGTTGTTGACCAAGATGTCACTTCAACGGCTTCTCAGTTGTATGTAGATTTGATCAGAAATGTCAACCACTGTTTGGTTTTACTGTTGAAAATACAGCCGACAAATCTGTATTCAATATTATTTTTGGCATACCATCATATGATCCAAAGAGTGTGTTCAATGCAACCAACCTAACAATCTTATGTTAATACTGTGGTAATACTGTGTTTAGAAGAGGCTAGAATAAATATACAAACATAATTAAACTAATTTACAAGGGAAAGTAAAAATATTTAGGAATTGCTTGATTTTTTGCTTTAATATACCTATATAAATAAAACTGGCCAGATTGTGTCCATCTCTTATACTGATCTTTGTTCTCTTCAGAGTCTTAGTTGCCGCTAAATTTAACAACTAAAACAACAAACTTCATCGTAGTGTAAGAATTTAGTTTCATTGCAGACATAAAATAACATTCAAATGGTAAAATTAGGAGGCAGTTTGCAGGTTTCAATTTCATATTTTGCTTATAGCACACTGGAGGTCAGGCAGTTTTTAAAACAGTTTAAACTATCATAAAAAAACAACTTACAAGTACATATTCCATAGGTAACCCACGGCCAGAAGAAAAACAACTACTGGAATGACTGTGAAGAACTCCCTGGAAGTTTTAGGTGAGTCGGTGGGGCTGATTATAAAGCCTGCAGAGGGGAGGTCTGGAGGAAATTATATAAAACATTAATAACAGTAGCAACAATTAGGACAATGTAAATAAAGAAATAGTTTTAATATGTTTTTATAGAATTTCTATGACATTCTTCATCTGTTTACAAGGAACTTTAAAAACTGATTTTGAAGATGGTAATAGTAACAGATAACATGTTAACCATATTTTATAAAACTACAATTTGATACAAAAACTGACCTAAAGATGGTCCTGGGATGACTGCTGTAAAGAGAAAGAAACAGAAAATTTCAGGCTTTCACATTAAATGTGTTGGACTCATTAATCTTGAATCATTTTTTGACAAAAAAAAAACTGACTGAAACTCATTCTTGCAGTTTTTCACAACACAAATCAGCATTTTTGAACGATTAAGCAAGGTCAGACCTGACTAGGAATTAGCTAATGGATTGGTGACAAAGCTATTAAAATAATCAGCTTTTAAAGATGAATAAATAAAATGAATAATCAGGAATTATTTGACTCACTTAGATTCACGCAATGGTTCTTGTACCCTGAAGATTGAAAACGGCATGAGTAGGTCCCACTGTCATCTGTTGTGATTTTCTTCAGAAGTAAAGAGCAGTCACTTCCATTTTCCTTTACAAAGGTTTTAATCCGGTACTCATAGTTTTTGTCAGGTCCTGTCTCGTTGATGAGTACAAAGGACCTGTTAGCAATATCCTTCTGCCACTTAAAATTTAAATCTTTTCTATTTAGGCAGACGCATGGCAAAAGGACATCTTCATTTAGGGTACCATTCACATCAATCCATGAATCACCTACAAAAGAAAAGATTATGTAGAATGAGTACAGTTCAGCCGTTACTTTTGTGTAACAAAAACTTTGCAACGTACAATTAGAAATCTAAATTTCTATTAGCTGGAGTTTATTTATTAATAAAAATGAACACAGAAACGTAACAGTTCCACTTCTGTAGAGGATCAGCAATAGGTAAGGAAATCGTTGCATCATGTTCATATAATCATATCCCCATTTCATAAAAATAAAGACAGTAGTAGAAAATAATTAAAAATATATTTAATTTTAAAGCGCTACAATATTAATGAGTGTGCTAATTGAGGTTTATTGTGCACATTGATAATATTTTATCTTTTTCTGCCCTGATTAGTTCTATAATCTTTGAGATGTCATCAATCATCCACCCACACATTAGCTTTTGTTTCCTTTCTGTAGCATTTGTTGGAAACCATTATGTTTTTGTTATTTCATTTGTTTAGTTTCAGTTTCGTTGTGAATACTTTAGATAAAATGTGTTTGTGATAAACATTTTCTGTTCCGGTGCAGTAAAAAGAAAACCAAGCAGAGACAGGTGACCTCTATATCAGGATGATAGTCGAAGGTATTTAAACAGACACATAGTTTAAACCTGAAAGCTGCTCACTTGTTTTTTTATATTGAGATACTGCATCTTTACTATATTATTTATTATTTTACTACAAATAAGTAACTCTTAATCCTAATGTTGAATTTAAATAGTAATAATGGAGTATTCAGCATGTTCAGCAGAAAATGATACCCAATGAAACATAGACCCTGTAATAACCTCAGACTTTGTCCAGTGATGTTTCACCACCAGGTTTGTGAGAAACAAAGAAAGTTTCTTGGATATTTGAGGTAGATCTAACAGAACAGATTTAACTAAAGAAAATATGCCATGTTGAACCGCTTAGACTGCAACATTACACAAAGAAATACAGCACTGTGCAAAAAACATAAATATATAACTTCTTATGAAACTACAGTTGAATACAAAAACTGACCTGTTTTTTGCGAGGTGATTCCTGTAAAGAGAAATAATTACAACAGTTAGAGCTGCCACTTTATAAGTATTTGATTCATTAATGTGTAACCTTTCATTAGGCACAAAGGGGGAAGTCATTTGGCACAGATTGCCGGGGTCAGGCCTTAAACCCGGGACAGCTGTGTTGAGGGCTGATAACCTGCTTATATGGTTGGCACCGCAACCTGTGTAATACATTTCAAGATCCCTTCCATAACTCATTACAACTTCTACTACTGTCACAGTTTCTTTCATAATGAAACCAAACATTATTGCATAATTACGCAGGAAAGATAAATTCACTCTTTATGAGGGCATTTTTGCATCAACACATTGGTACCACTTGCAAAATATCCGACATTCAGCATAAGACTCATCTGCTCTTCTTAAGAAATGTGAATTGCACTGTTCCCTCAAGGCCGTCTATTTCCTTTGCTAGAAATACCAAAAACGAGACCTAAAAACATAACGGATTTGCACACAGCAGCGGTATTTTGACTTTTTCTAAGGTAAAATCATGAGTTTTTTTAAAGGATTGACCTTTGTGTTGAATGAAAAGTTGCTGAATTCAAAATTTTAAAATAAACAAAATTTTTACATGTGAATTTTAAGTATGAAAAGCACAGCTTTATCAGAAAAACATTTCACCTAATTTTAGTGTCCACATAAAATATTGTAGCAGAGTGTCAAAGTCACTACGTCTGCAGACTGATCACAGTTTTTCACATTGTGTTTGAGTTTATTGCTGGCAGTTGTGATTGAAGCTGTGAAAGTGTTAATTGCTGCAGATTACAATAACAACAGCGGTAGCTATTTGATTTAAAATTTTGTTGTGCACAAAATGTACACTTTGTCTTTAAAGCCACAACAGACTCTAAAGGACGCTTTTCTGGGAAGTTATCCCAAAAAATGTTTTATATGTAGGTCGTGTATAAAAAAATTAAAGAATAAATGTTAAATTAATTTACTTACCTGAGGCTATTGCCAGTAATAGTACCACACAACTGTTTTGCATTTTCCCTTCCTATGGTTTCTTCTGAATTTATGAGTCTGATTATCTGTGTTAATTTTTATCGTTGTGAGTCCTTCTAGTCTGAGGTTACAGAGTCAGATCTCTCTAAGAGGCGACATCGTATCCTAATCCAGGGAAACTCCATGTCTGTGTCTATTAAATCGACGTGGGTAAGTGAAACTAAAAATAAAATTCCGGAGGCTGGATTGCGAAATTTCTCCTCCCACTCTTCCTTTCTCCCCAGCCGCAGAAGGGGGCACAAAAGAGGAGGAAGACTAAAGAGGACCTCCAGCATCCAGCTTTGTTGTTACAAATAATGAAACGGTGCAGGAATGTAATTAGCTTTTTTGTTTTAACATCTTTAATTGTGTTACTAAAACATAATCTCTCTATGCGTGTTTCAGACACTTTTACTACTGCATCTTAACCGCCTTTTCAAACCCTTTTAACATAACTTCTTTTAACAAGCCAGATGTTCTGATTTTCATTGGTTAAACTCTCATTTGTTTGGAAGTTTGTCGAAAATCTTGGGGCTATCTTTGACACCGATCTTGCTGTGCCCCCATGCCACTCTAACACCACCACGCTTGCTAAATGCAAAGCATTCAGTGTTGCTGCATGTTCAATTAATCTGGACAACGCTATAACTGAGCACTCTCAGTTTACATTATCTCAAGTAACCAATTCTAAAAGACTATTGGTAGTTCAACTATTGGAGGGCCCCTGCAGAGTCGCCCCTGCAGAAAATAATCCGACATTCAATGCTTTCACTGTAAACCCTGCAGACGACAGGCTACTGCTCAGATAAATGTTCCTGGCGTCCCACACACACACACACATGGATAATGCAGCCCCCCTCCCTGCTCCAATCCAAACACATCCTCCAGCTTTACACCGCCACCTCCGGGAGAAAACAGGGAAGCATCACCAGGATCGGAGCGCCTCGGCCGACAAGTTTAAATCTCTTTTAACGTTTCTCTTTTAATCCAAGCCACCCAATCCGTGGTAACGACCGTGGTGCTGGACATCGGGAGGCCGGTATGGGGGAGCACACGGCGTTTCTGCTCTTACTGGTGGCGACCTTGACGCTTTCATCGGAGGTGAGCATATAGCGGAGAAACCGCAGCCCGTGGCGGGGTGTTGGCGAGCTGTTCTCAGGCTCCGATCGGTTGGCCAGTCCGTGCAAACGGCGTTAGACGGTCCAAACCGCTGTGGCGCATTAAAATAACGGCTAACCGTAGAAGCAACGGACATTAGGGATACAATAATACAGGCTCCATTACTGTTACCAGATGTACCACGGTTTATTTAACTAATAAACAGTCTTTAAGCTTAGAAAATAATTTATTCTAAACATTTATAGCATCTTTCTTCAGGAGTTGATCTGGATAACAGGCCTGCTGTGCAAACAGATTTACTGCGTGGGATAAACAAGCCATAAGAGGAATGTCCAGGCCTATAGTCAGATGTCAGTGATTGACAGCTCGGTCTTTGTTGTAATGTCGGATGTTTTTAGCAAAATTTTTGCACCACTAATGATTCGTGTAACGTGTTCTCACAATATTCCGTAATACATCTTTTTTTCCCCCGAACAGATTCAGTTACAGTGGTCAAGCTAGCTAACGTCTTGCTAGTTTTTTTCTAGAAACTTTCCCAGACTGGGCTCTTGCTAACGGAAAAACAAGATTTATAAAATGTCAGTTTGCTCTGTTTAAAGGTAATCTAACACGACGAACACGTCACGTTTATTAGGAATTGGCCAGCTATTTAGGAGTATATAATTATGCAACTACGTTGTAGCTGTGGGCTGGTGAAACTGCTGAGGAGAATGGAAAAAAGGATGCAGCCCGATTAGTTTCACTCAGCAAGATGGCGCATGTAGCTGCTGCTGCTGCTGGAGCAGAGATGCTGCCCTGCGCAGGCCTGCCTTTACAGGACATTACAAGTTAACATGGCATTACTGGTGTAATTTTCCAGTTACCGCCCCACTTCTAGAGCTCCCATTTGAGGCAGAAACACTGCTGTAGGTTGATTAAAGCGTAACAAAACGCAAGAGTTTCTTCAAACAATGTGCTGCACAAAAATCTTTATTGTAATTCACAGTCGTGGTTACCAACTCTCAATATTCTGGAAACGAGACTCAAGGTTTTTATCTATTTCTCACCCATCCGGTTTGTCCAGACAAAATGCCACTCCATATAAACAAAATGCCCGCAGTAAAAGCAGTACTCTTTTTTTTCAAAGTGCTTTTTGTGATTGGTGATTTTGAACAGAGGGAAGATGTTTATCTTTGTTTTTTTTACCACTTTTAAAATACGAAGGTGCAAAGTCTACATGTAGATACAGCAGACATCTAAGGTTTTATGGCCACTAGCTGTGATGTCTGTTGTTTGAGTGTATTCATCACATTTACAAGGTCGGACCTACCTCAATAAGGAACCAAGGTTTGGACATAAAACATCTTTTCCAGGAACATTAAATCATAAATCAAACAGTTAAGTAGTAGTAAAAAAATAAAGAATGTTGTCTAACCCAGTTAAACCCAAAAAGCTTTATTATCTTGGCCCCCTCTAGCCAAGACCTACAGCATGCGCTGGGGCGGTTCGCAGCCGAGTGTGAAGCGGCTGGGATGATCAGCTCCTCCAAGTCCGAGGCCATTGTACTCGACCGAAAAAGGGTGGCTTGTCCTCTTCAGGTTGGAGGGGAGTTCCTGCCTCAAGTGGAGGAGTTCAAGTATCTCGGGGTCTTGGTCACGACTGAGGGAAGAATGGAGCGGGAGATCGACAGACGGATCGGTGCGGCTGCCGCAGTAATGGGGGCGCTGTGCCGGTCCGTTGTGGTGAAGAGAGAGCTGAGCCGAAAAGCGAAGCTCTCGATTTACCGGTCGGTCTACGTTCCTACCCTCACCTATGGCCATGAACTTTGGGTCATGACCGAAAGAACGAGATCCTGGATACAAGCGGCTGAAATGAGCTTCCTCCGTAGGGTGGCCGGGCACTCCCTTAGAGATAGGGTGAGAAGCTCGGCCATTCGGGAGGGGCTTGGAGTAGAGCCGCTGCTCCTCCACATCGAGAGGAGCCAGTTGAGGTGGCTTGGGCATCTATACCGGATGCCTCCTGGACGCCTTCCTCGGGAGGTGCTCCAGGCACGTCCCACCAGGAGGAGGCCCAGGGGACGGCCCAGGACACGCTGGAGGGACTATGTCTCTCGGCTGGCCTGGGAACACCTTGGGCTCCCCCCGGAGGAGCTGGAGGAGGTGTCTGGGGAGAGGGACGTCTGGGTGTCTCTGCTGAGTCTGCTTCCCCCACGACCCGGTTCCGGATAAGCGGAAGACGACGACTACGAGTACGAGTACGAGCTTTGTTAAAAAAAGCAACAAAAATGGCAGGGCAGGACACCTTGTACTTTAAGGCGTTCCCGGCGGTGTTCTGGCGTTAGAGAGCAAATATTGGTAATAATGACTAAATCCATGGTAAGGTTGCACATATTACAAGTTTCTGGTTTAATACAGTATTACTGTACACAATAACAATATTGCAAAGAACTGGTAGGATTGTATTAACTGGACCAGTAATTACAGTGGTTTGTAAAACTATTCATAGCCCTTGAACTTTTCCACATATTGTCCCATTACAACCCAAACATAAATATATTTTATTAGAATTTTATGTGAAAGACCAACACAAACTGGTATACAATTGTGAAGTGGAAGGAAAATTATACATGATTTCTTCTTTTTTTTTTTTACAAATTAAAAAGTAAAGAGGGCATTGTGCAAATGCATTCAGCCCCCCTTAGTCAATTCTTTGTGGAACCACCTTTTGCTGCAGTTACAGCTGCAAGTCTTTTAGGGTTTGTCTCTACCAGCTTTGGACATCCAGTGACTGAAGTTTTTGCCCATTCTTTGCAAAACAGCTTAAGCTCAGTCAGATCAGATGGAGAGCTTTTGTAAACAGCGACTTTCAGATCTTGCCACAGATTCTCGATTGGGTTTAGGTCTGGACTTTGACTGGGCCATTCTAACACATTAATGTGTTTTGTTTTAAACCATTCCTTTGTAGCCCTGGCTTTATGTTTAGGGTCGTTGTCCTGTTGGAAGGTGAACCTCCGCCCCAGTCTCAAGTCTTTTCC
The DNA here is from genome assembly GCA_036173005.1 of Crenichthys baileyi. NCBI lineage: Eukaryota > Metazoa > Chordata > Actinopteri > Cyprinodontiformes > Goodeidae > Crenichthys > Crenichthys baileyi. The sequence goes on from JAHHUM010000228.1 coordinate 24,253, forward strand.
AGACTCCAACAGGTTTTCTTCCAAGATCGCTCTGTAATTGGCTCCATCCATCTTCCCATCAACTCCGACCACCTTCCCTGTCCCTGCTGAAGAGAGGCACCCCCAGAGCATGATGCTGCTACCACCATATTTGACAGTGGGGATGGTGTGTTCAGAGTAATGTGAAGTTTTAGTTCTCCGACACAGATAGCGTTTTGCATTTTGGCACAAAAGTTCAATTTTGGTCTCGTCTGATCAAAGCACCTTCTTCCACATGTTTGCTGTGTCCCCAACATGGCTTTCTTCTTGCCACTCTTCCATAAGGACCACATTTGCGCAGCTGCGGATCTCTGCAGTTCGTCCAGAGTCACCATGGGCCTCTTGGCTGCATCTCTGATCAGTGCTCTCCTTGTTCGGCCTGTAAGTGTAGGTGGACGACCTTTTCTTGGTAGGTTTACAGTTGTGACATACTCTTTCCATTTCCGGACGATGGATTGAACAGAGCTCCCTGAGATGTTCAAAGCTTGGGAAATCTTTTTATAGCCTAAGCCTGCTTTAAACCTCTACGCAACTTTATCCCTGACCTGTCTGGTGTGTTCCTTGGACTTCATGATGCTGTTTGCTCCCCAATATTCACTTAACCAACCTCTGAGGCTGTCACAGAGCTGCTGTATTTGTATGGAGATTAGATTAAACACAGGTGGACTCTATTTAGTCATTAGCAATCATCAGGCAACTTCTGAAGGGGGCTGAATACTTTCGCACACCGCACTTTTTAGTTTTTTATTTGTAAAAAAAAAAACCGAAATCAGGTATAATTTTCATTCCACTTCACAATTGTATATTACTTTGTGTTGGTCTTTCACATAAAACTCCAATAAAATATATTTATGTTTGTGGTTTAAATGTGACGATATGTGGAAAAGTTCAAGGGGTATGAATACTTTTACAAGCCACTGTAAGTTGTGTGTGCACAAAAAATGGAAAGAACAAGCAAGTAGATGGCAAAAGATGAAGAGCCAAACCTCAAAATGAAAGTAATTGCAGAAGATAAACAGTTTCTGAAGGTTTCATCTTTCATCATTACTCATGGTCCGTCTGGGCAAACTTTTACCTAAGAACCACCAGAAAATAACCCTGTTGATGGTACAAGTACTATGTTGTGTGCACCAAGTAGTATCCGTGGTATTTTTTAAATCAAATTTGAGAAAAGCATTTGCAACAATCTGTTTCTTGTAATGTGGAGACACAAGGCCTGTTCAGCCTTTCAGTTTAGGACACGATTTCTGCTTACAAAACAACCAAGGAAGCAAACAAATAGAAAGCATTTCTCTGACAATGAGCAGTTTCTGTAAATGAACCAAAAGATAACAAGAAGGCGATAAGAGACTTTAACGGTAACTGTGCTGACCAGGTGTGGCTTAAAAAGCGCTACTGCTTTTAATTTACTCTTTATCATTTTGCACAATTTAAAGATGATTTTTGGCAATAAGCCTCAGATATGTGTTTTCCTTTATTATGTAATCCAATTGCATCGACACATTGTAAAGAGGCTTTGTATGTTGACATTGTCATAAGGCAGACTCTTGGAAACAGCCGTAATCTTTGTGTAAGCACTTATTGACGTGAAATATTTAACTTTTAAAGGCTGCTGTTGCCGCTCCTTAACTGCCACGCTTTGTCGTTTTGCAGTACACAAAAGCAAGTCTGACAAGTTAAACCCGTGCTAAAGGCAGGGGAAATTTGTTGATGCAACATTTTAGCATTTACGCATGCTTTAAAGGATTTCTGCTTGTAAGCAATCTGCCCAACGGGAAATTAATAAAAATGTTTTAATTTTACATTTATGGGGAAATAAAGCAAATTTTTTGACCTTATTCTTTTCCCCTGTATCAGAAAATTTGCCTCAAATTTCCCCTTCTTTTAAAACGGCTAATTTGATGAAACCCCCAAACGCAAATTGTTTTCAGAGCATGGCTGAGCCACATGATGTCATACTTATAAAAAAAAATAAACTGCATATCCGATTAACTGACGGACATCATGCGACTGGCCCCGCAGGTCAGATTAGAACCGAGGTCTCTCTGCAAAGAAAAACAATATTGCTCAGCAGGAGTCGGATGTTATCCACATCCTTCCACGCGATGGATATCAAGTTTAATTTTACACCTAAACATAGTCAAGAAGGTTTAGTCAGGTTGTGGCACAGGGGTCTGTAAGGTCAACTTCAAAAGGCAGGATGTCGTTGTACACATCTGGCAGTTTGTAAATGGATAGATAGCTGAAGCTAGTTTATTTATTCATGGTTGCTCTGATCATCATTTTTGTTCAAGGCTGAATCTTAAGCCCTTGCAGATCGGTGTTGTTTTTCATGGTTTCATTCTTTCACTTTCTCTGATGTTGAAAGTTAGAGGAAGATAGCCATAACAAAAAAAATGAATCAGCCTTGTTGTGGTTATAATTGATATCTTGAAAGTCCAGATTTCAAAGAATGAAAAGCTTCATTTTTCCTGGTTGAGACGCTTACTTTTTCCGTCCCCACCGTGAAACATTGTGATGCACCGTCTGACTATTCAACTGAAAGTCAGTTAATAATTTGGTTGCATTAAGTGTGCACACCCTTAAACTAATGCTTTGTTGAAGCACATTTTGAATCGTCTGACAGTACTTAGCCTGCAACATTTTTCTTTGTGAGAACATTTCTTGTCCTATTTTCAGGTTGCCTCATAAGTCTTCTGTCATGTTCTGGTTAGACCACTCCAGCAGTTTATTTTTCCGGTCATGAAGTCATGACTCACTCACACTTACTCGGAAAAATCTGGCAGACAGCTGAAGGTTTTGCTGAATGTTGGAAATTGTTGTTCCGTATTTTCTCCAGTTATTAATGTCCACATTTTCTAGGTATATAAACAGCTGTGGTTTTTTTGTGTTCCCTTCTCCTGCCTTTCTGCAGTGAAATCTTTTCGATGCTCTGTAACCTCTATACAAACTATGGCTTTAGCTGAAGAATGCAAATAAGGAAATGTCAATAAAATCCTGCAAGGATAGCTGATGTTCTTTATATTTGATGGCAGGTGCGTACCCAAGAAGGCTGAATTCTGGAATTAAATCAAAAGGTTGATCAAGAAAGTCAATTTAAGGGTTGAAGGGTGTGAGCAATTATCAACTAGGTTATTACAGCTTAAGACTGACTCCTAATTCTTGGAATGAACTGAGAGGGGTTAAATTTGACTAGTTTTCACCAGGTTATTCCAGGAGTTCTACCTGTTGTCTTCTTTTCATCTAGGTGCCCATGGATGACTCTGTGGCTTTGATAACTGAGCCTCAGGTGGCCATGTTCTGCGGAAAGCTCAACATGCACATCAACGTACAGACCGGGAAATGGGAGTCTGACCCATCCAGCACCAAGACCTGCATTGGCACCAAGGAGGGCATCCTGCAGTACTGCCAGGAGGTACTTGAGACAGAATGTAACAGCATTGCAGAGAGATTTGGATTTGGAGCAGACGGGGAGATGAACGAAGATCAGATGAAATTAACAAAAACGCACATAATGCAATATAAAATGCTATTTTTTCTTAATTAGGTATACCCAGATCTGCAGATCACAAATGTTGTAGAGGCCAACCAACCCATCAGCATTCCCAACTGGTGCAAGAAGGGCCGCAAGCAGTGCCGGAGTCACACACACATCGTGGTGCCATATCGCTGCCTCGGTAAGCCGCTGGGATGCTGCAGCTGTGGGCAACTATGGGATAATGTTTGGAGAGATATGTGCAGACAGTAAAAATGTGACTGTGTTGCAGTCGGAGAGTTTGTCAGCGATGCCCTGCTGGTTCCAGACAAGTGCAAGTTCCTGCACCAGGAGCAGATGAACAAGTGTGAGAGCCACCTGCACTGGCACACTGTAGCCAAAGAGGTGAGGATGGATAGCAAACACAATCTCTCCATTACCCTGCAACTGCTTCTTAGTCTCAGTTTATCTTTACAAAGCGAGTCATTTTTTCTCCTGGCCCACACTTATATCAGCTGCAAACCTACTCTGCCACTGTCATTTAGCAGAGTCAATGGCATTTATTTAACCAATGTTGGAATAATAACCTCACGCACTAGGCCTTAAGTGTCATAACAACCAGCTTTTATGGACATCAGAAGGTTTGAAGGTTATGTGATGTGGTTTTGGATACTGTTTCTATGCATTTCACTGATTTAAGGCCTTTATCTTTGTTTTCAGTCCTGTGGAGACCGCTCAATGAATCTCCATGACTATGGGATGCTGTTGCCATGTGGCATCGACCGTTTTCGAGGCGTAGAGTTTGTGTGCTGCCCGGCGGAGGAAGAGCGCAAGTCAAACACCGCGGAACAAAACGGGAAGGATTCTGACGTCTGGTGGGGCGCAGCTGAGAATGAGTATTCTGACAACAGGTATTGCCTCTCACATTCACACATCTGCACACATCTTCTCACACAAACACTGACCCGGGTCCTCTGTCGGCAGCATGACGCGCGCAGCAGACACACAGCCAGCCATCGCCGAGGACGACGAAGATGAGGATGAGGATGAGGAAGATGCCTTTGAAAGGGACGAGGATGGAGACGGCGATGACGACGATGAGGAAGAGGACGACGACCTAATCGATGAGCCAGATAGCGAAGAGCGCAGCGCTAACATCGCCATGACAACCACCACCACGACAACCACTGAATCTGTTGAGGAAGTTGTGCGAGGTGAGATGTGGGATTGGGCGTCTCCTTTGTGTTAATCGGTTTTCCATCTGGTGTTACTTTATTTCATTTAAGTTTTCCATCAGATTCAGAAGCTCCATTCCTTCTTTTTGTTTATTTCAATGTGCCTGTGTGTACGTAACCTCAGCGGTGTGCTGGGCCCGCGCCGAGTCAGGCCCGTGTCACGCCATGCTGCAGCGTTGGTACTTCATGCCTAGGAAGGGCCGATGTGCTCCTTTCCTATTCGGGGGCTGCGGGGGCAACAGGAATAACTTTGAGTCGGAGGAGTACTGCCTGGCTGTCTGTAGCAGCTCGTGTAAGTGCTTCTGGACTGGAGTCGGACCATAAGGTGTCCACCTCACCGGCCTGGTTCCTGTCCTCAGGCTGCTGCTGCTAACATTTTTTTTTATTTTATTTTTTTTATCCTTATTCACTTTCTCTGTAGCTGCTCTGATGACCGTATTCCAGCTTTTAGTATTTTCTTGTGTTCAGCATGGCTGCCATCCATCTCGTACTTTTTGTCTCAGGCAAACTAATGTAAAAGAAATCTAAGGAAGAGCTTTAATCAAGTGTTGCGTTCAGCTGAGATCTTGTGGTTTTCCAGGTGGAAACGTGATTCACATCCAGTTATTAAGTAAGAGGTTTTGAATTTTTTCATGATTTGTCATCCAAATCACAAGCCATGTCAATGTTTGCTAATCTAAAAACTGGTGGTGTTCATTTCTTTTTTGTTTCAGCTAGTGTCTGAAATATATTGTATTCCTTAAAGGCAAAAGGATAGGATTTATAATTTCATTGCTTTTCTTTAGGGATGCCCCAGTTAGGATATTTTGACCCCCATACCAATCACACAATCAGAAGATCAGACATTTGCTGATTCATCACATTACACTTGCTTACTTATTCCTTCCTGACTGCCAGTTGGAGTAAACGAAGTGGATATGTCTCCGCGCAGGTCAGGAAAGTCACGTATGCGACATGTAGCCTACCTGGGCGTCGTTACTATTAATAGCACCTGGGAACCACGTTCAGTCTACTGGGATCTTCTCGATGAGGAGAGGTTCCAAGTGACCAATGCGATTGGCAGTCATCCAGGAATTCACAGAACCATAGTTACAACGCAGCTATTATGTTCTGACAATACGTCACTCTAAAACAGGCGAAGGTTTTAATGTGTTCCTCACACAGTTGCAGTCTTCACGAAAATGCTGAAGTTCTAGGCTAACTCTCGCCTGTTTCTTTTTTGTTAATATGACTTGTTGATAATTCATATCGTAACATTTCTGCATTCAGTTCTAGTTAACCATGTGTAGACAAAAACCTACAAGGAAACTTAGCAGTTCTGCTGCTTTTCAAACTTGGCAGATTGCTTTGAACATCATAACATGTTAGGACTGTTTCACATGCTGACTTTACTACTTTCCTGCTGGAGGCTGCAGCAGCCAATATAGTCGCTCTGTCATTTTGATTGCCTTTCTAAATGGTGGAAAATTCTTAGATTGCGACCACACAAGAACAGGCTTTAATCAAAAGAATGAAAATGTCCTGTGCATCGCTACAAAACTCCTTTGGGATGCAGCTGACAAAAGCACTGACAGGTAGACTAATACAGGTTAATCAAGGGTTGCATTTTGTCTGAAACTCTGATACCAACCATTTAAAAAGGTTTTGATGAGGTTCCAAGACACATTTTTTTTGGAGCTTGGGTAAATTAATTAGTCCCTGGGGGTTTCTTTAAACAAAGCAGTCAGACATAAGAGCAGCAACATCATCTGGCTTCAGGTTGGAAAGTTAGGAAAGTGTTTATTTCAGCCCAGAAGGAGGTTTTTTACTGAAATAGTCTGAAAATAGTTCAATTGCAAACTTTTTGAAAATAGTGCGTTGATTGTGGAGTCTATTGGGCCCAAATGAATTCACTGGTTGAATCATAAAAAAGATTAAATGAAATAAAAATCAACAGCATTGTACATCACAATAAAATAAACTTTAATGCAATTAAACATATTGTATTTTATTGTTTATATTGACTGTATTATTTTCTAACCATTTTGTCAATGACACAGTCAGCAGTCGGGGTGGGTTTGAACTCTAAAGTACGAGAGCAATTCCAAGATGTAAAATGGAAGCAGTGCATCAATGATACAGACCTTTTCAGAGTCACAAAAACATTTTTTTAAACCAAGTCATTTAATCATTTCTAACCTTAATGACTAACTCCACTTCCAGCATGAAGAAGAAGAAGCCGGAACTCTGCATGTCAGCGTGCGTCTGCATGCGTTTGAGTTAATGCATGCCTGCATGCTTCGTTCTGCAGTTTGCAGAGTCTACAGTTGTCACTCTCTCTCCATGTCTTTCCGCCGTGTGAAGAGCTGAATGAAGTTTTGAGTGAAAGCTGTAGCGGAGGAACTAGTGCTGCAGTTTGCCCTGATTTTGAATCAGCGTCTCGCACCTTATTTCCAGATTCCCACAGATGACTCTCCCTTATTCATACCACTTGGTGTCCTTTCATAACCTTGAGTGTCTTTATTAGGTCTTGACGTGTGCATAACTGCTTTTATGTGACTAACTGTTTGTCAGAGAAGACAGATTTCACTTTTTCCTTCATTTTTTTGTGGGCCTTCCTAATTTGCCATGTTTTTTATCCTCTTTGATATGTCATTCCCCCGTGGATTCATTCCTGTCGTTTTTCCCCTCCAGTGCCCACCATAGCTCCCAGTCCTCCCGATGCTGTGGATCAGTACCTTGAATCTCCCGGGGATGACAATGAACACACAGATTTCCGAAAAGCCAAAGAAAGCCTTGAGGCCAAACATCGTGAGAAGATGTCTCAGGTAGGTGACTTCACACCTGAAACACGTAAATCCAGATTATTCAGCGTGCAGACATTTCACCATGAATCGTTTGATCCTCAGGTGATGAGGGAGTGGGAGGAGGCCGAGAGACAAGCCAAGAGCCTTCCTCGCGCGGACAAGAAAGCTGTGATTCAGGTGGGAATCGGGTTTAAGGGGAATGTGTCAGTAATGTGTCAGTAACATTTGTCTGAAACAGATTGTAATGAAGTTCAACATTCTCATCCAAACTTTTCCTCTAAAATTAACCCTAATTAACCCTCAGTTTTCTGGCACCAGACCATTCAGTTGTTTGCAAATGTAACCAGTCTCAGTTATAAAATGCTTCCCACATGCAGCACTTCCAGGAGAAGGTGGAAGCTCTGGAGCAGGAGGCTGCAGAGGAGCGACAGCAGCTGGTGGAGACGCACATGGCCCGGGTGGAGGCCCTGCTCAACAGCCGCCGGCGCCTGGCACTGGAAAATTACATCAGCTCCCTTCAGGCTGATCCTCCACGGGTACACCTACCCGTTCACACACATGCGCCTAACCACATCTGCACTTTTAATTACAGTGGCTTGCATTAGTATTTATAACTCTTGAACCTCTTTACATCTTTTTATGTTACAACCGCAAACCCTCAACATGTTTTAATGGGGACTTTATTTGATAGACCAACACAAAGCAAAGTGTGCATAATTGTGAAGCAGAAGGAAAGGGCAAATCTCAAAATGGTGGCTTGTGTTTGTGTTCAACACCCTGTAATTAACACACCATGAAACTAATTGACTATTTAGGGGGAACAGCAACATATGAAAGAAGAAGCTCACGTTAGATGAGGCCAAAACTGAAATATCTGGCGCACAAACAAATCATTATGTGTGGCGAAAAGATTGGATATCGCTCACAAAACACCATTACCATGGTGATACATGGTGGTTGCTGTACCATACAGCGGGAATGCTTCTTTTCAATAGGGACCGGGAAGTTGGTCAGAGTTGATGGGCCACACGTTTTAGGTTTTAATTTCTTCGAACCAACACAGTTTATCATTTTATTTCCACTTAACAATAATGTATAGTTAATAATTCATTGGTTTAATTAAATTAACTCAGGTTTGTGGTTGTAATGTGACTAAATGTGCAGAAGTCCGAGGGATATTAAAGCCTTTACAAGACATTAGAGTTTAGAGTTTCTGTTTGAACACGCCCTAAAATAAGAAGAATTAGTATAAAAAATGTATAGCTTAACAATTCCTGCCACCGACAGCCCCGACAGGTGTTGAGCCTGCTAAAGAAGTACGTCCGCGCAGAACAGAAGGACAGGCAGCACACGCTGAAACACTATGAACACGTCCGCACTGTCGACCCAAAGAAGGCTGCACAGATCCGACCTCAGGTGCTAAAACTCATTCATCATACCCCGCTGTTTTTTAATGTGATGAAGAGAAACTTTTAACCGGTAAAAAAATGGCAAAAATAGTTTAGATTTTGACTTTCTTTTCTGCTCTTGACCTTTAGGTTCTGACCCACCTTCGTGTGATTGACGAGAGGATGAATCAGTCATTAGGTCTGCTCTACAAGGTGCCCAGTATGGCTAACGAGATCCAAAAACAAGTTGGCAAGTGCTCATTATTACTTTGTTCAAACTTGAAGTATCACTGTTTGGACCCACTTAGTCTCACACATCCTCTGTTTGTTCCAGCAAATGAAAACATGACATTTAAGATTATAATTTGACAAATGAAAATCTAAAAGGGTGCTTAAATGTATATTTGTACCGTTTACCCTTGACACCCTTAAATAAACCTGGGTGTGATTTAGAGAATATTAGTAAACAAACAGGGTCATGAAGAACCAGGAGAACGGCAGACAGGTCAGAGATAACGTGGTGGAGAACTTTAAACCAGGGTATGATTATAAAACAATATCCGATATCCAATATCTGCTCTCAGAAAGTTTGTGGGAGATTTAGAACAGACAGCATGAATCATGAAACCTCGTTTATATTTGCTCATTGCTATTACTCATTTATTTATTGGGTATTTTCTTTGGAAAGGGAGGAGGTCATCCTAACCCTTAAGCAACAAAAATAGATTTTCTTCTTTTAAATATTGTTGTTACCCTAATAAATTGTTGTGATCAGCAACACCAAGCAGACTGCATTAAGTAAACATCATCTGATGGTGCTGACTGAGGAGTTTCACAGGCTGAGGATGTCTCAAGGCTGGGCTCATAAAACCTTACAGTGCTGTCAGTTAGCAAAGCATCATCAGGCTCTTGGCTTTCTTCTTTCCCCCTTGAACTCACTTACTCACCCCCACCTTCTCTGCCTCCCATTTATCACCATCCTGCCCCCGTGCTCACTCTATCTCTTTTCATTACAGCGATTATAGTGCAGAGAGTCCAGTCTGAGCTGTCTCAGCAAGTCTCTTCCCTGCAGAGCGATGGGCGGGTGAGTCAGGCTGCCCCCACTCACATATGCCTCCTGCATGTATAAATAGCGTTAAAGCCAAACAGTATAGCAGTTGGGACAAAGTCATGATGCACACAGAGACGTAGTTGAAGATCGGTGAAGAAAAATAGAAGATGAGGTCAAATTAATGTAACAGCATCAAGTATTAAGTATTATTAAGTACAATCCAATCGCTTCAGACTGTAAGATCACATTTTTAGGATAATTTATTCATTGTAAATGTATAATTCCATTGACTAGTACCGTGAGTCAGTCTTTAGAGGACACTCATCAGCGTTGGAAAGCCTTCCACCCTGACGCATCCTGATTAATGTCCTTCTGTGTTTGCAGGTGGACGGCAGGGTGAGTTATGGTAACGATGCGCTGATGCCAGATCAGGCCTACAGCTCTGCTCCGATGGAACCCGGCCTGGACGGACTGGGCTTCATTCACCCGGAGAGCTTCAACCAGCCAAACACTGAGAACCATGGTAATACTTAACGTAAAGAGTCTAGTTAAAGTAAAACTTAACAACTGAACATGTTGTTTTTTGTATAAATTTGTAAAGTTAAAAAATGGTTTTATTTCTTTTATAGCTGAAAATTAAATTAGACTAATTATAAGAAATGTACTTATCTGGATTTTTATTTCCCCGAAGCCGATCATTTGACATTAAGCTCTTGTTGATACCAAATTCATAAATCCCTAAAAATGTACAAGCCTAAAAACTCATATCTTTAAAAAGCAGTATCATAATATCACTATATTTCATAAGCTTTACATGCTCTGCACTAGTATTGGTGTAATATCCCACTTAGCTCACTCACCAATGAAGTTCAGGATGCTACAGTCTCCGCTAGTCTCGACAGCGACAGATACTTGGTTTAAACAGGACTCAGGAAGCTGCTTCTACACGGGTCAACTCAGTTAAGAAAGCTACTATGATGTTCTGAGGACATGTCACCTAAATCACACATAGCTTTATCTGTTTCTGACTTGACCTACAGCTACACTATTCAGTAAATTCGTGTCTTTCTGACGATGTTTTCATGCGGAGCAGTTTTCTGAACTGCTAGGCTGACAGTAGCATTTTTGCTCTGACTCACTGATGATTTGGCCTGGAAATATATTTCAGTGCATTTCCAGTTCGTCCGTTCTCCTTTTCTCCTAAACGAAGCGCTTTGCTGTGATCTTTGTAAAGTGTCATGACTTGTGTCTCAGCTGCCTCCTACACAGCTCACCGCTACACTAACGGCTGCCTGAGCTCAGGCATGACACAGACTGACGAGGAGGTGCAGCAGCCAATGCAGTATCTCTTTTGGCTTGAACATTATTGTAAAACTGTATGATGGAAAACCAAGATTTTTTACCTCAACAAATCACGTGAACCGTTGTAATTTAGAGTAGCTTGTGATTGTTAAAAAGTGACAAAATGTGGGCAAAATGCAAAATCTACATGGCACCCTGAGGGTGCAACTTCAAGTCATATTCAGTAAATCACAATATTATTGAAAAGTTCATTTATTTCAGGAACTCAGTTCACTAAGCGAAACCTTTTATATAGATTAAGCTCACACAGACTGATGATTTCAAGCCTTTATTTCTGTTAACTATGAGGATTTTCCGCTTCCAGCAAATGAAAATATTAATATTATAATATTACATCAGGCCAATACAAAACAACATTTTTAATACAAAAATGTGGGCTCAAGAAGTATGTTTGATACCTGTTTTAAAAGTTATTTTCTAAACGTACTTTCAATCTGACAAACTAGCCATATCAGAACACATATTCTAATTAATTAAATCTGACTGTACATAAAGTTACAGACAGCAGATCTAAAACAGGTATCCGGCGTACCTGACTAAACTCTATTCCTTTTGTCTGCAGTGGAGCCCGTCGACGCTCGTCCTAATCCAGACAGAGGACTCCCGACACGACCCGGTATGTATCTTTGTTACGAGTGTTCGCCACACTTTCTCAAACTTTGATATGTTTTTTTTTTTATATTAGTGGATACTGAAAGCAGTTGAAGTAAAGAAAAAAAAGGTACAAATGATGTAAAGATTTTAACAAGCATTACTTCAGGGATCTGTTCACCTCTTCTGTATCTCAGCAACAGTTTGATGAGCTGCTGTTTTATTTATATGTTTGCTCACTTTCGTTTTTAATCTTCTTTCGTTTTTAATCTGCCACCCACATGAATCGCTTGAAGTTTTATCTGCAGATGCATCTTTTTCAGCAACAGAAGCAGCTGCTGTTACAGTCTACACAGTCCCACAGCTTGGCTCCTGTGAAATTAATCACAACAACATGAATAAAATCATGCAACATAATTTTAGTCATGCTGCAGAGCTACAGTTGGGTATATTAGCTATTATATTTATTCATCTTCTATACCGCTTATTCCATAGTGGGTCACGGGGGAGCTGGTGCCTATCTCCAGCAGTCTATGTCATGATTTGTGGGTGTTTTTGGTTTCTTCTTCTTATTATTATCATTCTTGATAGATTTTGAATCATGCTTCTGGTCATGCTTTCGTTTTTGTCTTGTTCATGTTTTGTCATGTTAGGTTTTTTGGATCCGGTTATGCTTTTGTTTCATGTTTTTCTAGTTATACTTCTATCAGTTTGTATCCTTGGAATTCCTGTTTTGCTCCATTCACGTTTTGTTCTCTCCAGTCTGTCAATCAACTTTATTATGTTCACCTGCTCCTACCTATTCTGTCTTCTTGCTTCACCTGGTTCACGCTCCATAAATACACACCTGTTGTGTTACTCATCGCGAAAACATTTTCAGATCATGTCACCTTGTTTTTCGGATCATGCCATGCTTGTCTCACCTGCCTGTTTATTGTTTTGGTTCCTGCCTCCTCCTGTGAGTGAGTTTTTGTTCATTAAATCTTTTTCACCTACCGTCATGCTGCCTGCTCATCTGCATTCTGGGTTCCTCCGTTACACCCCACCTGACAGTCTACGGGCGAGAGGCGGGGTACAGCCTGGACAGGTTGCCAATCTATCACAGGGCAACACAGAGACATACAGGACAAACAACCATGCTCACACTCATTCACACCTAAGGGCAATTTAGAGAGACCAACTAACCTAACAGGCATGTCTTTGGACTGTGGGAGGAAGCTGGAGTACCTGGAGAGAACCCACGAATGCACTGGGAGAACATGCAAACTCCATGCAGAAAGACCCCCAGCTGGGACCTTCCCAGGACCGGCTTACTGCAAGGCAGCAGTGCTACCAACTGCGCCCGTGCAGCCCGCTATAAAAATTGCTGAACACTTTTATCGACTAATGCTGCTGGGTACAGTATGCGGTCATAAACAATCGTTCTATATTTAAAGTCCATCGTCCTGATGAGGCTGGATTTTATTTTCTCCTCAATGTTTCTTTTTTTTTTTTACTGGAAATCAAAAACAAAAAATAAAACTGGCCTGGAGGCAGGTCTTTCTGCTACTGCAAGTTAATTGTTGGGAGTTAGTTTCCTCTCAAACCGGTTGGAGAAAGTAACCGCCATTTATGAGCACGTTTCAATTCGAATTCTTCAGGTAGGTTGCTCTGGAAAGTACCTTTGTTTTTATGAGCCACCGCTGCATACCTAGCTGCACACCTATATGCAACTCCTTGGCGCACTGCACACAATCAGTTTTTCTTAATGGAAAGACGCGCTGGAGGCTGGAAAAACATTCTTGTCAATCAGCATGTTGTTTTGTTGTGTGGTTTTTGTTTTTTCTCCCAAGTTTTTTTCTCACAAGTTTGTGACACCAGGTGCCAACATGTTTTCTGAAACGTTCTGTTTTCAAATAAGATTTATTTGTTTCCTAGTTTCTGCCCTGAAGCCTGAGGAGATGCCGGCGGTGCGGATGGACACTGAAGAGAGGCAGAGTGCTGGATACGAGGTTTACCATCAAAAACTGGTATGGACTTCCAAGCAGGTCGTTCCCGCCTTCCAGGAAGAGCTTAGAACAGGGTTCCTACACAGTCTGGAAAAGTATCGAATTAAGTATTTTCCAGGTCTGGATCAGTATTTAACAAATTAACAAATAATGGAAAAATATTCAGATTTCCAGACTTTTTTTGTTTCTTCTTTATGCTCTAACAGCTCCATCCATCCATCCATCCATCCATCCATCCATCCATCCATCCATCCATCCATCCATCCATCCATCCATCTTTAATCCTAAGAAAATATGGAATTTTGAAATGAAAAATGTAGTAACAAAATGGCTCTGTGACTTAAAAAAACGTTATATTTTTTGCAAAAGTTTAAAATATTCTAAGTTTATGATAGTAAAAGAAGCAAAAATGCAACCCTACTTTGGAGATTTTTAAAATGTCATTCAACCAAACTCAAGAAAACTGTTTAAATGCAGCATAATATTTTATTTTCCATCCTTCGGTCCCTTTCATTGTTTTCATTAATAGCCCTGTCCAACGCATCTCTTTTGACGGGTTTTTGTAGGTGTTCTTTGCTGAGGACGTGGGGTCCAACAAAGGCGCCATCATTGGGCTTATGGTTGGAGGGGTCGTCATAGCGACCGTCATTGTCATTACTTTGATGATGCTGAGAAAGAAGCAGTACACCTCCATCCACCACGGTGTAATCGAGGTAAAGGGCTAAATAGCACTGATTTGTGTTCCCGCGTCATGTTCTGTACAGTTGTTCCATTACAGACTCCCTTTCCGTGTTTTTAAAGGTGGATGCAGCAGTGACCCCAGAGGAACATCATCTGGCCAAAATGCAGCAGAACGGCTACGAGAATCCCACTTACAAGTTCTTCGAGCAGATGCAGAACTAAAGGACCGCTGGCTGAGGTTTCCTTCAGGTGTGACCCCCACCTCCCCGCTCCACCCGGTCACGATCTCGCTCTCCTCCATTCTGATCCCTTTCCCTCAGCCCCTGCAGGGAGTATGAACACGAGGGCTGTTGTAAAAGCTGGTTTTTAGCGTTTACACAACAGAAAAGATAAATCTTTGCATGTCTCTGTCAGGGGTTTGGGCCAAAGGAAACCGGCATGGAACGATTTTTTTGCCTGACTGTACAGAACTAAACGGTTTCACCTTCAAACAGACAAAGGTGCCCCTGCACGTTTCAGCCAATCACAAGTCCTCGTGGTGTTTGTACAAGAACTACCCTTGTGTTTATATGATATCATCATCTGCTCTCAGATGACAGGTTGGGGCTCTTATAGCTCCTCGCTGCACGACTGAAGTGTTTCAGGTAGGTTTTACATAAAAGAAGAAAAAGAAAAAATATGTCCTCAATCAAAATCTATAAAAGCTGATATTTTATGTTTTGTTTTTTTATGTGTAATATAATAAGCCAGAGATTAGCTGTAAGTAAGTGTAGTGCATGGCATTATTGATGACTTAATTATGCTTAGGTCCTGAGAGCGGGCCTCCCTCTAGATATTTTAGCAGGATTGTATATTTCCAGTGTTTTCTTTGTGATATCGTGATATGAAGAAGGGGAAAAAAAAAGAAGTATTGAAAGTCTGTTCTGCTTTATTGTGGTACAGACTTGCTTTAATTAACGTTTTCTGCTCATCTCCATGCTTCACCGTTGCGTTAGCTGCATGGGCCAAATACTCTCTGCTCGTGTAATATATGAAGTGAACTAGAATCCGAAAGGAAGAAGATTGTGTTACTGTTTGCGTTCTATGCACTCTTGACATTTTTTGAAGCCTGACTATTATTACCAAATATGAATAGTTGATTTTTATGCCGACTGTCGCCGCACTTTGTGATCTCTTCTTTTGTTTTGAGAACGGTTAAAGGGATAGTTCAGTAAAATTGTAAAATGATCTTTCTATGCTTTTAAACCTGCTGTGAAAAAATTACACAGAAACCGATGATTGTTTGACCCAGAGACTGATTGTGCACCACCGATTACCTTCTTGTGCGAAACACGTACTGAGAATGGAACGTGAAGCTTTTCTGATTTTTAAAAGAAGTTGATTTAAGACAGTGGCTTCAGCCTCGAGGACCAACTAACCTGGATTGGTACTAAAGACCCCAACAGAGTAATATAGGGTAAGATGTTAACTGCATATAAACCTTTAACAGAACGTCACTCCTCAAAGCTGAACTATCCCTTTAATGTCAAGCTTTAGAAATGTCTTAGCAAAGCACATCGTTCCTGATTTAACTAAGATCTTGACTGTAAATACTTGGTCGACGGAGGGTCTGGGTTCTGTGATGGGTTCCAGTTTGTCTGCTCTTTTATCTTTGTACAAAATCCCTCGTTAGCTCACGTCTAGCCTTTTGTTTCAGATCTGGCAGGAATCTTGTACACAGCAGGAGTCAGCAAACAGACTTTAAAAAAGGGCCGTGCTTACTGGAAGTAGAGCGATGAGATGTTCTCCAGATGGTTCTGTGTCTACTCCACATACATTCCTTCACCAAATCGACCCTTTCTATTTTTCTACATCTGCCGTGTATACATGTAAAGTGCTGTAATTTTTCTTTTCTTGCATATCTGTTAATAGTAATAGTAATTCTCCTCAAAGCGAGAGACGTGTTCGACTCCCCTTAAGTTATTATAAACGTTACCACGAATGTGACATGCATAGATTGCATTATTGTCAAAATACAACACATATCACCTCTGCAAATGTATAGACACCAACCGAAGCTCTTAAATCAGGTGAATGTTTAATTAAATGCTTTTTCCCCTTCATAGGCTTAGTGACCTTCTTTTTCTGTGTGGTTTTATGAAACATTTGCTTAAAGTAAGAAAAGCTTTCTACACTCCCCATTCCATAAATAAATTTTGAATGTACAACAGACTGTCTGTTTTTTTGTCTGGAAACAGATTTACACTTTACACAAAGCTGTTAGAAAATGCTTCTCACTTTATTCCCCCTAGTGGACAAAAAAAAGGGTCCAGCACTTTAGGGAAACCCACTAAATAAAATACGAAATGGGTCTTATGAAAATACACTTGCCTTCATGGCTGTCAAAAAACATGAGTCACACTCATTCAGCCAAGCACACGACGAAAGTCTGTAATTATAAACACATTCGCTCCTCATCCTGAGCGAGCTTCTGTTGGGTCGAGTCAATGAAAAGCTAAAAAAAAAAAAAAACACACCCTTTCTCAGCTGAATTTAACTGTTTATACAAAGTGTTTAATCCACACTGATCGGGGATCAGCTTCGTGTCTAAAAGGACGCATGATTTCCAGACTGCACCGGGGCCTCCTTCAGCTGTCCTTGTCTAGCGTGGTGGCCAGCGTGACGGTAGTGATGGGCTGTCCAATGCCGTGCATCTGAATGCGAGCCAGTTTCTTCTGCTCGCACTCGGTCACCAGATTGTTGAGCTCGGCAGCGCTATAGCCAATCAGAGTCCTCAGGTCACACACAAACTTGTAGACGAAGCGCTTGCCCTGCACCTTGCTGATCATGTCCCCGTCGTAGTAGTACCTGAACCAGAACAAAGCTGCTATCAGTAAAAGCACAGGGTGCAGCTCAACACTTTACTGTTCATGCAGGAAGCCACACTGTGCATGGCTTTAATCTTTGGACCTAAACAGTAAAGAAACTTGCAAACTTGAGTAAAAAAGATCCACTTTATGAGGCGGGATGGATAAAAGAGAAGGAGCAGTGTGGGGATTTTTTTAAGCTAGATTAACAGTTGGAATGTGTTTCACTAAAGTAAAACCTCACCCATTATGTCAAAACAGGAAACGGTGCCAAGACGTTGCTTTAACAATACAAGCATGAGTTTCAGATGATGCCACTGAAGAGACACAAGTAGTTCCTACCTAAAGATTCACTTTTAGTCAAAGGAAATATTGCCGGCTAGTTTACACAAGTCCAAGCTGTATAAATGGATTAAGTGAGAGCATCTTAATTTATTAACAAGGCTTTGTTGGGTCAACTGAAGTGTAGACAGAAGGAATACGGTTTAATCTAAGCTGTTCTATCACAGCTCTGGCTGTATGTTTGGGGCAGAGTCTCCAGCCCTGTGCACCATAATGAGTAGTGTTTTAAGGGGGATCTGCTGTTTTAGCTTTCCTCTGCACATAGACCTTTTCACATAGGCCAAAACCTTCGATTTTTGCTCTCATCTGAAAAGATCACCTTCTTCTTTATGTTTGCTGTGTCCCCTTCATGGCTTGAGGTGAGGCTCTTCATTGGTTTCTTTCCAAAAAAACTTGCCTTTCATCATTATTTGTCCTGTCAGCAGATTTCCCACCTGAGTTGTAAATCTCTACAGCTCTTCCAGAGTTACCACGGGCCTCTATGCTGCTTCAATAATGAATGCTCTCTTTGCCCGGCCTTCCAGTTTAGGTGGATGGCTGTGTCAAGGGGTTTTAATACTTTTCCAAGACACTGCTGCTTCATCACGTGAGGCCATTGCTTTTACACCTAGGCTACCTAACTTCAACGCCACTGAGATTTGTGGTTTTGTCACTGAACTACAATGTTGCAATACCTCATTCAGCCACTGTGTTTTAAGTTCAACTACTGGACGTCCCAATACTTTATGTTAATGGCATCTAAGTAACCCCGTCCTACAGAGAATGAAACATGAAACCACTGAGGAGAAACAAACCTCAGGGCTCTGCTGAGCTTCTCGTAGTTCATCGTCGGCTTGTTCTTGCGCTGGCCCCATTTCTGTGCCACAAGCTCTGGCTGGTTGAGCTTGAACTCCCCCTCCTCGCCGACCCAGGAGATGCAGTCTCTTGCGTCTTTGTCCGTCAGAAGTTCCAGCAGGAACTGCCACAGCTGGATCTGGCCGTTGTTACCTGGGCAACAGGGAAACAATGTAATTATAATGTAAGTATTTGGATATAAATAAATGAGTGAGTCAGAAATCCTTACAAGAGGTCATAACATACCTAAATATAATGGTGTTATCTACTTTTTTTTTTAATTTGATTGCTAAAACTCCTCCACAGGAAATGAAATAGCTAAATATTGACGTTTATGTGAGGTGTTGTGAAGTACCTGTGCGGTTGCCGGGTGAACTGCGCTCCTCTCCTGAAATTCTGGGCGCTCTGGGGCCCCGGTTGTGTTTCAGTACTTTTATAGCGGTAGGTGTGCTCACTTGAGCTGGAATTATCTGAACAGCTACAGAGTCACACAAAAAAACAAGTGATCAGGCACAAGCAGCTAATTTTTTTTTTTTTTTTGTAAATGCAGGGACCTATAAATCCAGCAATGTAGGAATGTAAAGGTCCAATTCTGCAACAAAATTGTAGAATTGGACCTAAAGGGATTAAAAATTGTAGAATTTGGTTATTACTGCAACTGATTCTTTGATTGTGTTGAGTGTTTGAGTCTACCCTTTACGTTTATTTTGAAAGTGAAGGAGCACTTGAGCTGCATGATATTGGCAAAACATGACATTATGATGTGATCTATATCAGGTGTGGGTATAAAGGGCAGTAAAGGTCCATCTAATTGGCCCAACACAGGAGTGGAAGGATAATTTTTCTATTGAACTGTTGAAGTGTTACATGTGAAGCATTTGAGTAGATGCTTCTTAAAGTGAAAGCAAGAGTGTAAAACATTAAATTAGCAAAAATAGACATTTTTTAAAACACTAAAACTAACTTCATCCGACCCCACGCTAAAATAATGTGAGTACCTCACAGAAAACCAAACTCAGTTCATGTTTATGTTTACATGCAGGTGTAACCGTTACACTTACGTTGATCAATAGTGACAGTGGCGTCCCCCCCTGACTGGTCCTGGCTGGCCAACACATCTGAGACAAATGCAAAGAATTACGCTCTACAAGGAGGCCAAAATTTACTCAACAGGAGACAACCTTCCCAGTGTGTTGATTTTTTCCTGCTGACAGAGCAAACAGAGGCTTGTTCTGGCTTACATTTGCGCAGCAGCTCCAGGTGGCTCCACAGTATCTCGCCGTTTGGCACTTTGTGAAGGAACTCCTCTTGGCTGAAACCACAGAGCTCTCGGCCGGGGATGTGGATGCTGCCGATTTCCATCTCGTCTATGTTAAACTCCTTCATGACCCACACAGCCCAGTGAATCACCTGATCAGCTGTCCAGAGCAATGGGTCTGGGAAAGAGCATGGGATTCAAGATACTTACAGCCAAGATTAGATAAATCAAGCTCTGTTTTAGTGAAGGTATTTCTCACCGTATGGTATTCCAAGCCGGACCTGCTCCTTCCGGTAACCTTCCAACGCTGCGGCCCAACGTGTCACCTGCTCCGAGGTCTCATCGGACAGGGAAGACCGCTCTACTGCGATAAGCTGTCCATCGTCCACCAACGCCCCATCTTCTCCTGCCGCATCCGGGTCAATCACAACTTCTACCGTTTCTACGGGCTTCACTATTTCTAAAATATTCAGCTTTTCCTCCCCTGGGTAAATAAAAAAACCCACACATGATGATTTAGTGATATTTGGATCTTAGAATTATCCTGCTGGGACTTCTGGTTAAACTGGTACCTGATTTGGTTATAATCTGCAGGCTGAGCTGCACGGTGCCATCGGTTTTTACTCCCTGATCAAAGAGGCTGTGATCCGGGTGGAGCTGAAAAAAGGAAAATAACAAAAGGGGAACGTTGGGATAAAACAATGACCAACTGAGATAGTAGCTTCACAAACTGGTCTTACCTGAATGTCTTGTAAGCAGATGTCAAATCCATCCAGACAGAATTGGACACGAGGCTCCAAAAGCTTCTTCAGATTGCCAATGGGCTCATTGATGTCAATATCTTGTTGAATTAAATCAGATGCAGTGATGGTCTGCTCCTCAATGCTACAAATAAGAGACAATGAGAAGAAAAACATGTAGGCTCTGCACAATCAAAAGATAAGCACATGAGGTGTTCAATAATCTTTAAGCTTACCCTTCCTCTAGGCATGCCTGTTTCTCCCGTTCATCGATCTCTATCTCTATCATCTCCTCTGTCTCGCTTTTAGACATCCTGACTGCACGATCGCTTGAAGACAGAAAAGACAACAAGTCTTAATTAGATTTATTTCACAGAAGGTTGTAACACAAAAATGATCAGATCCACGCCGAAAAAGAAAACAAAAACAACTACGACAGAGTTGTTTTTATACAGAATCGGTTTTAAATCAACTAACTGGTGATGAAAACAAAGTATCAACATGTTCAGATTTCTCACATTTCAAAAACAGGATAAACAAACCACCTTAGGGTTTTCAGGGGCTCGGAAACAATTAAAATATTATGACAAATCAACATCATTTTCATCCAAATTTCAAGCAGTTCTTTATGTTGAACTACGGCGCCCTCTAGTGTTCTTTTTTTAAAGTACCAAAGATGTTTGAATTTATGGTAAACAGAGACCAAAATAGAAATGATATTTAAAGCCATATGCAAATTACACACATTAAAATATCAGATAATTGTAGAGTTGTTGCAGTTATGCATTATATATAATGTCACATACATATACTTAAGAATCAGAAGAAAGTTGTCCCTCTATTAGGCTATTAGCAGTTTATTATTTGAGGGCAATGTTTTGAGCTTTAAAGGGCGCGGTGTTACTGTGTCTGGTTCTTGGACTAATTAGGTTAAAAATATAGTTTGCTACAGTTGAAAATTACTAGCCAAATTTTTTGTTAAAACAGTTAAGATGCTAGTAGGTCACGTAAACGGGCGTGGAGGCTTTAATAGGATGAAGGTATATCAGGTTTAAAAAAGTTAGTTTCAAAGTCACCAAAATATTTTAATATACCGTCCCTATGGTTTTAGGCCATCTTAAAAAGAGGTCAGAGTACCAGAGTGACTGGAGTTTTCTCCACTTTAATGACGCCTAAAGTGCTGCCCCTCCTCCACATGCGGCTGTGCATTGCAGGTTAGCTGTCTGAAAAAAATTATTTTAAAAAATGTATATCTTACTTTATTCACTAAAGTGTGTTTTTCAGCTCGTGCATGTGAATCCAGAGCTTTTTTTGCCTATAGTTTAGCAAGCTTTCCTGTCTCTAAACTTTCTTAATATACAATATTTTATGACAAATTAGGCAACAAGAATGTTTTGATTTTATCTAAAGACACTATATTAGGCCACTTTTGGGAGTAGAATTTTTATCAGGGTTTCATGAGAAACTTTAATGTCCAGCTTTAAATTCCTTTCAACAAGCTTGTTTAGTGCCCTACACCAAGGACTTGATAGCTTTGTGAAAGCATAAGGGAGGAGTACATCTGCAGACTGTAAGTGGGAGGTCCGAACGTTTGGCGTGTGGTCCGCACAAGCATCGATTAGTACTTTTAATTGGCCCGGTTTTCCCTCTTTTTCCTTACTTCCAGCAGCGTCAAGGCGGGACGAAAAAGGATTAAGGTAATGTTTTCTTCCCGTGAAGTTTTTGTTCCAGAATTATATTTAAAATAATTATGTACATGTATAAATACATGTAGAAAAGTAGCTAAATGTAAGTGAAAAAAATTACGCCCGCCGTGACATGGTCGTCAAATCAGGTGTTTTTGCTTTACTTAGGTTATGCTTTCCCTTGTTGCAGATGTACTCAAAGCATGAGGGCAGCTAAATTCCTCAGCCAGTTACAGCACATGGAACGAATTAAAGCTGCTGTACGATTAGAAAAATGTATAAATACTCTACAAAAGAAGGAATGAATGTACAAATGTAATATTTTAAGGTGTAATTAAATATAATTTAAGATCTTGGATGAAAAATCTGGGTTCGTTTGTGACTTTTAAAGACATAAAACATAGATTAAAGACTTTGTATAATTTTTTTGCCCCTGCAGGAACCCTACCTATCAAGCTGGGAGACATATTGGCTCAAACCTAATACATACTAACAGCACAACTTTTACTTTATGATTCAACAGCTATTCATTATAACAAATTTTATTTGATATATTTTATTAGTAATTCACAGAATTTTGCTTTTGTTTAGTAGTGTTCAATTCAATTCAAAATTACTTTATTTAATCCCAAAGGGGAGTTAAATGTTGCTGTAGCTCATATTATGCAGGTTTCTTAATACTAAGGTTAGGGTGCAATGCTACGTGTAGTTAGACCCGCAAAATTTAATTCTATATTCAAGCCCCATTTCTGTTAGAATTTCCTAAAAGCAAATTTAATATGATGTGAATTATAAGTCTGCCAAAAATGATACGTGAAAGTGAAGTATATAAGATCAAACTGAGAATTTCCATTTGTTTGCTTTTATTTTATATGCCGTTTCTCTAATAGCGAAATAAATGAGTAAAGAAATGTATTCAACTAATTGTTAAAACGGCTACACAATTTAAACTTTATGAATATATTCTAAAAGGCATCGATTATGTAATTAAAACAAAAGTGTTGCATTATTTGTCCAAATTGATATATATAATATACAGTTGGTTGTTTAAATTAAACTCTATTTGTTCTTTTAACTCTTTTCACATAAAAATAACAGCAGCTCATATGTTTCCACGTAGAAAGGCCTCTGAGCCTCGCCTCCTCATTGGCCGCCTGGGACACTTCACTCCCGGCTAGCATTAGCCAACGCGAGGTCGAGGCTGTGGCATTCAGGGCCAACTGTTAGGCCTCAAACAACACAACACTGACCAAACATAACTATTAGTCCCAATTAAGTGCAGCAAGAATACACAAACATATATTTCAGAGAGCAGGCAACACGTGTGGCAACGATGGAGCAGGCCTGTGTTGAAACAAGTTAGCTACAAAACAGCAGCGCGGGGCGAGGCAGTGCATTACACAACCGTCGATCCTCCGGTGCTAAACTACGGGTAAAATATTCTGAGAACGTGGTACGGCTTGGAACTTCTGCTGGGGTTTGATAAACGACACTATAACTCTGGATGTAGAAAACTTTTAAAACGGAAATAGAATAAACGGAAACAAAACAGCATAGGGCAAATGGAAAGGAGCCGGAAATCCTGGCTAAAGGTTTACAGCGTTACAAGACTTCCGAGATCCGCTGCTGGGATCAACAACACAGCTCGTTTATTTTTCCCACAGGAAAACTATTGCCTAAAATCCACCGCGATATCACAGATTAAATTAAATTAAACTACGAGCGATTGACCATAAAATGCGGAAGTATGAACTGAAATGCATTTAATCCTCTCGGGATGTATACCTACTGTCTGTTTGTAGGGGCTCAGCTTCACCTGGAGCTAACAGTTAGCGTTTCGTTTAGGCTGTTTATGTTTTCTAGCAACGAGAAACTCCCAACAAACAACTGTGCCAGTCCGAGCTAACCCCGCTTCGGTAGGTCTACGCTAGTTACCCGAATAGTGCTTGTCTGGAGGGTGGGCGGCCTCTTCCCAGAACCCTCAGTATACTTGAGAGCAGCTAACAGGGTTAGCTTCGCTAGTGTAGCTGTAAAATAGCGGGAAGAGTCAGGGCACGACAAAACGGAGCCATGTAATATAACATCAATATGCGGGGGGGAAACCCTTAGAGATTACTTTTTTCGTGAATATCAGTACCTTTCAGAGATCTAACTTTTAATGATCAGAAGTCCAAAATCCACCAGGTCTCGTCGTATCTTCAAGTTTTTGGGCCAACAACACAGCTACAGAAATGAGGGGCGGAGACTAACTGATAATACTGAGCTCAAAACATGCAAACAAAATACATGTCGTTAAAAGAGCGATGCTTTTTGCTTTAGATTGTGTAATTATTATATATAATGAAGAGTCTCACTGGAGTGTTAATAGCCTTTTATGCATTTCGCATCTTGTGATGTGACAACAAACGTCAATGTTTTTATCGGGATTTTAAGTGACACACAAAATAGTGCATATTTATTTTGTGGAAACGATGCTTTTCAAAGTTGTTGAGTTAAAACGTAGGCCTTACGCAAGGACTTAGTCGCTCCTGAGTAAAAATTTTGTAGAACCACTTTTTTGCAGCTACAGCTGCATGTCTTTAGAGGTATCTCTACCAGCTTTGCAGATCTAGAGATTACATTTTTACACTCTTCTTTTTAAAATGATTCAGTCATTCCCAGTTTAATTTAGGAGACGAGTCTTAACAGATCTATTCTAAAACAACGATCTTAACTACCACATTTTAGCTCATGCTGTTTATTAGGGGTTTTCTGCTGGAAGATTAATCTCCTCCCCAGTTCTGCAGCCTCTAACAGGTTTTCTTCTTGATTTTTAAGGGCTCTAGGGAAACAACAGGTTTTCTTTCGGGAATACCCTGTATGTAGCTCCATCCATCTTCCCATCAACTCTGGCCAGCTTCCCTGTCAAGAATAGGATTCCCACAACATGATGATGCCACCAAAATGACTCTACTATTTAGGTGATTTATTTAAGGGATTTGATTGCACTGGGGTTTATTTAGGAGGATGAGTGTAAAGATGTCTGAATACAACAGCACACCACATTTTGTAGATTTCCATTTATTGAAAAAATGAAAACGATGTATAATTTTCCTTCTACTTAATTATGCACTGCTCCTATGTTGGTCTATCGCTTAAAATTAAAATAACATACATTGAAGTCTGTAGTTGTAAGGTGACAAAATATGAATATAGTTCAAAGGGTATGAATATCAATTAGTTTTAAATAACATCTATAACCGACTTCTACACGTGGATTCTTACAATGGAAACCAAGACGTAGCAAAATAAATAAGAGCAGCAAGAGTATCTCTAACACCTCCTAAATCCAAACCTGAAGACTAGTTTTACGATGCTCCTCGGTTGTTTCATCATAAGAGTCTTTAGAGTTAAACACAATGTCAAACTATTTACAGTGATGGAAGCCATCACTGTAAATAGGCAGACTGTACATTAAATGATGGCCATTATAAACCAGGATTACCCTCAGCTTCATTCAGATATCACTCACTCAGGTTGAAAGTACTCTAATTTTTTGGACCCAATGAGATACTAAAATATTTGCCTTGCAGTGTTGAATATAAGTTCCAATACTATAAAATTATCAACTATGATCCATTTAAGGAAATAATTTCAATGATTTACTTAAAGACTGGATGCATCCATATATATAAACATCCTTGAAGTCTGCGTAAAAGAATTTTTTTAAACACTTCAGTAAATATATTTGTCAAAGCAACTGATGTATACATTTCTGTAATGTAATGTCAAACGGTATTAATGTAAATATTTTGTCTTTTGTCTGTATTACTACTGGCACATGTGATGATTTTCGAACATTGTAAATTTTTTTATCCTGACAACTTTGTACTTCAAAAAAATAAAGTGAAATTCACTGACAGTTTTTGAACATTTGTGTCTGGAGTTCCTTTTTTTCACAATACTGATTGCTGGAATTTCTTATTTTGTGTTGAAACACATATAGACATCCCACTTCACAAACAATCCTGTTCTTGTTCAGGCGATGGGGACTCAGGTTCCCTTCTCTGCCTGCCAGTGCAGCAGAGGACAGGTTACTACCAAATCACTAATTCAATACTTACATCTGAAGGTAAGGTAGAGACCAGATAACCTAACATGTATGTCTTTGTTTTGTTTTTTCACTTGGGGGTATGCCTACTTTAGAGACCAAGAGCAGTGAAGTTAAACTTTAGGAGTTTGCGCTATTCTTATAGGCTTCTTACAATCAGAATACTTTATTAATACCTTGAGGAAAGTATGTTGTTACTGACGCTCAGCTTAAGTGTACATCTGAAATACAGAAAACATTAAGTTGAAAGAATAATAAAATACAATGGAACATATCAATCTGTAAAAAACGAGTATAAACAAGGGGCTCTGATCGGATTAAAGTAGAAACAACATTGGGTTAAATAAGTATATAGAAACATGGAGGTAAACTACAAAAGATATCTTTATTTATTTGTCTTTTTCACAATGCTCTTCCGTTTAATGTCGTTTTGTTGGAAAAGCAAATGTTGGCAGCGAATTTGCTTTTATTGTGAAGGAAGCGGACCGGAAGTGTACCAGTAGATGTCGCCTGTTTTGAATATCGAGGCGAGCCAAGATGGCAGAGTACCTGGCATCCATTTTCGGGACAGAGAAAGATAAGTAAGTTAATAATCGTTTGTTGGTTAATTACTGCGGATTTTCATCGTCAGTTATCTTTAAATATGGGTCTGAATAGCGATGCAAAACTCACTCAGTTCCGTTTGAAAAGCCGTAGCATTACATTAGCCGTGGCATGCTAGTGCTAGCATGCTAACTGTCGTTCAGAAAATGTCGCAACGCGACAGTTAGCTTTCACTCTGAATGAGATGGTCAATTAAAATTGGTGCTTAGAAATTATATTCTGTTATTTAATAATTTAAACCATTTAATTTAACTTTATTACTAGTTTACATCAAACTACCAGCCATCGTTGAGCTAGCCTCAAACAGTTCTTTGTTGTAGCAGAAAAAAAACGTGATGCTCAAGGTTGATTTTTAATAAATGAAACTATCCTTTCCTAATTATTTTACGCGTCCTGAAACACATTTATTTTAATTATCACCACTATTTGTAATTAACTGTCTAATATATATAAACCAAAAATATCGGAAAGTCTTCATCCAGCTCTTGATGGCAAACATTAAAAAATAAATCACTAAAGTGTAAAGGTCGGAAATAAACGTCCTAGATGACTAAACTGTTAGCGTTTTGGTTACTCTGGCTCAAAGAGACTGAGGAAGCAAAGATGGATAAATAAATTGGTTACCTAATTTTTATATCTTTGTATTTACAGCTAGTAATTAGTGTAAAACCGTTACTAGTGTTAAGTAAAAAATATTGTGTTCAAGGAAATAGTATTTCACTAAGAATAACTGCTGTAAAGCTCTCAGCATTAGAAAGTTTAACTGAGTTAACATCCTCTGAAAGAAAGGAACTTCTGTCCTGTATGTTTAGATGTTCTTTGTTGCCACAGACCTGATTTAAACAAGTAGATCACTGGCAGGTTTCTGTTGACTCTGATGGCACTTTATCCTATAACAAAGATAAAAAAGGTCTCACAAATAATCTCTTAAAAGTATCAATTCTAACGTTGTGTCTTACTAAAACCATCCGTAACAGCAATTGTTGTTTCAAACACTAACTTTGATTGATCTGATATTTTAGGCCAAGTTTAGTCACTACATGTAGAAGTAATGCTGTATATAATGTGATAGTTAAATGTATTATCTACTTTTACTGTTATACTAATCACCTAGAAATAATAGTATTATCTAGAAAAGGAAACATTTATTACTGCAAAGCTCAAGCAGGTAGATGCAGTGTTTAACTTTAAATTGCGCACTCTTAGTTAGCATCTTTGTGGAAAAAAGATACAAGTAGTTAAACCTGCTGTCCTGCGATAAAGTCGTCACTGAATATCAATTTTTAATTTGTGTTGTTTGTGTTTTGTAGAACTCCTGCTGTCTTTATTTGACTTCATTGTTTTTGCCTCTTATTTTTTCTGCAGAGTCAATTGCTCTTTTTACTTTAAAATTGGTGCCTGCCGACATGGAGACCGCTGCTCCAGATTACACAACAAGCCAACATTTAGCCAGGTAAGAAAGTCAGCCTTGCTGACATTCCTATAGATACAGGGTATGTAGCTGGGACATTTGTAACAGAAAATACAATATTCCAATGGCAAATGACGCATAACCGTGAACAATAAATCTAACAGTAAAAGATTATATGGGGATATGGCTCTAAAAGACGTCACTGCAGTACATTGTTTGCTTTCCAGTTATTTGCTAATAAATGCAGTGATTAACTTCATATTTTCCATGTCAGAGATATATGTACTGAACAGAAGAAGTTTTATTTCACGCCATTATTCATAGTTTATATAACAACATGCATTTTTCTCTTAGTAATTTACAACAGGTATTACGTTTCTGTTGGGTTTTAGTGCAGTCAGAAATATTCTGAACATAGTGTTACATCAGCTTATAGTATTTATTTTTTTATTGCAGAGAAAGTAAGTGACTCAATAGGTGCAGAGTTCAAAGGTCAGAGCCTGCCTGAAACACAAGCTGCGCATCTTCCTGACTGAACCAAATTTTGATGAAGCTGCTGTATGACATTTAGTGTCAAATAACAGCACCAGTAGTTGTAAATCTACTATTGCTATCTGCTGTACTTGCCAATTAAATTGTAAGTGGAGGCACTGTGCAGTCAGTGGCTGCACTTTTAATTTCAGTAATGAAGAACATCATTTAGATTAGTTTTTAACTGCTCCTTCAATCCTTCTGTATTTGCATTTCTGATAAGTTATTCTGCATTTGGTTCCACGATGCTTGGCTTTAATTGTTCAAATATGATTTTTGTTTTTCAGACAATTGCCCTGCTGAATATTTACAGGAACCCTCAGAACAGCGCTCAGTCTCTGGATGGTCTGACCTGTAAGTAAAAAAACAAAAGGCAGAAACAGTATCTGAGCGTTATTTCTGTCTGTCATGTGTCCTGCTGGAAGACATTAAAGGACATTACATGCCAGGGATGTAACTGTAC
>JAHHUM010000229.1:0-52023 GCA_036173005.1 Crenichthys baileyi
CCCGAAAAAGTGTGAGGGTTCATCACACCCGGAAAAGGGACCCCGAGAAAGGATCCAAAACCCCCCACCCCGAGCCAGTTTTAAAAAACCTACACCCATCTCTCCCCATTAACAAGGTTAAAACCCTTAAATTTTTGGTTTCAAATATTTTTCAAAACCCTTTTTAAAAAAACCAATTTATTTAAAACTTAAAGGCCCGAGTTCAAAAAAAAAAATGTTGTTGCTCCAAAACCGGGGCCTAAGCCAACCCGACGGGGAGCGGGGGTTTTCTCCTAAAGGAGCCCGGGAAAGTTTATTTTTTGGGGGTGATTGGGGGTTATAAAAAAATTTGGGGCAAAAAGGGGGGAAACTTTTATGGGGGCCCGGGAAATTGCTCCCCAAACTGTGGGGTGGCCTGCTTCTAAATTGGGGCCTTTTTGGTCGGGGAAAAATAATAAAAAATTTCTTTGGGCTGGCTCTGATTTCCTCTGTGCCGTGGTTGGTTTTCTTTAAAAATACTTTATCAACGGGAAAAATAAATTTTGTAAAAAATGACACGGGTTCCCCGGTTGCATAAACCGACTCGGGGGACTGCTGAAAGCTAAAAAAAAACCCCCAAAAGGGTACTCAAAACTGTTTTTTTAAATAAAAGTTATTTTGGGGCTTACGGTTTTGTGCCCGGGTGGTTTAAAACTTGTCAGACCAAATATCATTTAAACCTTTAAAACCATCCCAAGAAACAAATATAGAAGAAAAAAAAAAAAAATTCATTTCGCCCGGAGTTTACATCTCTCTGTAAATAAAAAAAATATTAAAAAAAAAAGGCAGTGACCCCCCCCTAAAGCCCAAAACATTTAAAATCACCCCACCACATTTAAATGGTTCTGCCACTGATTCTTAAATTCTCTCGGATTTTTAGAAGTGGGGGAAATTAGGCTGGGGGAAAAATTCCTTTCAAGGGAAAATGGGGAATTTTTTTTAAAAAAATTCCCCCCATGTTTCTTTTACCCAACCCAACAACCCCCCCAAAAAAGGGTACTTTTCAGTAGTTGTCGGGAAACCAACCAAAATTTTTTTTAACGTCATCGGTGCCAATGTGTACCCAAAGTCAGATAGTATGACTCTCAGCAGGCGTAGGGCCCCCGGGGCAAAAATTTTTGGTTACCAAACACCATAACCCTTCCAAAAATTTAACAGTTATAAAAATTTTTGGGTTTTTATATTTTAAAAAAACTCTTACATTTTTTTTGCCCCTTTGTGTCATTACAAAAAAATTGTTTTTTTGCCCCCAAAGGGGGCCCCCAAAGCCAAGCCGCCCAGGCGGGTTTCCTCAAAAGAGAAAACCCGATTTGCTTTTAAATTATTTTTTGAGGTGTCCCTGCAAAGGAGAAAAAGAAATAGTTTGTAAAAAAATGGGGTTTTAAAATGGGAAAGCTTTTAAGGGCTGTATCCACATCAACTGTGCGGTTGCCTGCTTCTGTTGCTCTGGTCGGGGATCAAAGTCATTGCGGGCTCGATGTCACTTTTGACATATTTTAATTTCTTTAATACTTATCACTGATTCGATATCACTGACTATCACATACACGGGTGAAAACATTGTTTAGGGCAAAAAACTCAGGACTGCTGCAAAAGTAGCATCGAAGAAACACAAAACTGTTTTTTTAAAGGGAATTTTATTTTTTTTAAAACGGTGTGTGTCCTGGCACTTTTAAATTTGTCGGGACCAAATATCACTTTACCTTAACATGCCAAAAAACCCAAATTTATATTAGCCCATATCATTTCCCAGTTTTTAAACATTTCTCTTTTTGATAAAAAAATTAAAAAAAGGCAGTGACCCTCCCACCCTAAAGTCCAAACTTTAACAAAAAAACCCCACATTTCACTGATTTTTCACACTGTTCTTCCTTCTTTGGGGACTTTTAAAAGTGGTGGTTTAGGCTGTGGTAAGTTCCTGTCAAAGGGGTAAGGGGAAGTTTTTTTAAAAAGTGCCCATTTTTCGTACCAAAAACAATCCCCCCAAAAAGGGTACGTCAGTATTTTTTCTGGCCCAAACCACAATTTTTTTAGGGTCATCGTGCCAATGTTTAGCCACCCAGAAGTGTGACTTATACGGGCTTGGGGCCCCCCGAGCAGTCCGCCACCCAGCAGATCTTGTCCCTAAAACCTCTCTCACTTTAACAGTTACCCAAATTTTTGGTTTATTTTTTTAAAACTCTAAAATTTTTATTTGAAAACTTATTGTCATTTACAAATAATGTTTTTTGCTCAGAGGGGGCCTAACCCAAACCCGACAGGGGCTGGTTTTTCTAGGGGAAAACCGATATTCCTTTGATTTTTTTTTTACCCAAAAAAGCCCCAAACATGTAACATCAAACCCCAGACTTCATTGCTTCTGCACATCGATTCTTCCTTTTTTTTTCTCGGACTTTTAGAAGTGGTGGATAGGCTGTTGTAAGTTCCTTTTTGAAGGGTAATGGGAGATTTCTTTTAAAAGTCGTCCATGTTTCGTACAAATGGCAATCCCCCCAAAAGGTACGTCAGTAGGTTGCCCGGGGACTATAATAGGAATTTTTCTTATCAAAGTGGGAAAGAAATTAACTCACAAAAAGAGAAAAACCCCGGGGAACTTTGTCTTTAAAAAATAAGTTTTATTCAAAGGCATTTCTGCGTTTGAAGACCCTGTGACTGACGATTCAGTGAAACAGAGCCCAGAGCACAATTTACAGACAGTTTTTTAAACAGTTTTGTGGGCGTTACCTCAACTTAAAAAGAGTTTGGAGACACGGTCCTCTAGACCCCACCTGGGGTCAGATTAACAATATTATTTATGAGGACAGCCATCTGCTTCTTCCTCAACCCCAACCCCTCCAGGATTTTTTTTAAAAAACCATTAAACTTCTGGATAATGGATTAAGAGTCCAATCTGCTCTAAATAACAGAACACTAAAAAAAAACACAGAGGTCAGGGGACGAGGTTAATGAAAGTTCACAGCACTTTGGAATTTTTTTTAGCACTAAAAAAAAGAATTTCTATAACAACTCATTTTTTCTGATTACAAGAAAAATCACAACTAAAAGGAAAATTCTTCAAAACCCATCACCCAAGATTATAATCAAAGTAAAACCAGAAAAAAAAATATAAAACACTTTAAAATAAACCCCATCAAAACCAAAAAGGGAAAATAAAAATTACTCCAATTTTTTTTATTCCCCCAGGATGTCCCAAACCCCAGTAATGAACCAAAAGGACCAAATTCCAAGAGGAACCCATTTTTCATTTTGTCGAGCCGTCAAAAACTCCCAATTTTATCATGGATACTTTTATGTTATTAGACACGTCAAGAAAAAAATACAACACTGTTCTCCAAATAAATGACAAACACCACCCCTCTCAGCTAAGAGGTAACCCAAAAAGTCATCCTATTGCCAATAGCTCTCTTTTTTTTTGCCTTTTGAACATTGTCGTCCTTTCTAAAAATGGACTGATCGAATCATAAGTAGTCGCTGAATAACATTCTGCAGACCAATTAGCAGGCAGATACAGATATGATCTATTTCCACACCCCAAAACCATGCTCTTAGGACACGAGTACCCATCTCTACCAGGAAAAAGTAACAAAACCCCCTGGTTAATTTACCTGCCTGACCATACAATTCACTTCCCTTCCGTAAGGCTGTAAGATTAAGGTTAACACAAGATCCTGAAATGGTTGGGAAATCAGTTCTGATAGGACATGACTCAAATTTCTGTCTGTTGGGTTTAAACGCACATGAAAAAATTTTATAATTTTTTTGCAACCCTCTGTCTTTCCCAAGGAAACAGGTGTTTTTCCCCCTCCTCAATAAAAATATCTAGATCTTATTAATTCCTTTCCCCCCCAAAATCTATAAAGAATTCCTGTAGCAGCACATATTAAATTAGTCTCACTAGAAAATCTTCTAACATTTTCTGTTTTTTGCCTTATAATGTAATTCCTCACCCAAGGAAAAATAACCTCCACCAGCTGGTTTTGTTGCCAATCTGGAAAGAAAGTAGTAGCAGTTTTCATCAAGTGATGAATCCCCTCTTCGAATCAGCTGTTGAGTATTACTGGCGTAATTACTCAGATTTTCACAAATTTTGTCGTTGCTGGGGCTTTTCCCAAATAAAACAGGAGTAATAAAAACTTGCAATACCAATCATCAGCATCAGAACAGATCATATTCCATATAGCTGGATCGTGACCCTTGAAGTGGAATGTCCCTTTCTTTGGTACTGAAAAGCAAACTGTTTTTTTTTTTCAAGGAAAAAAAATCTTAACAAAAATTTTTTAAAATCCTGCTGCCTCTCCGGAGTGGGTTCTGCGCTTTAAGCTGCCCTGTTACCAAAAAGTACAGGGGGGCGGTTTATAGGAAACTCCTCTAGGTAGGAGGTTCAGAACCAGGATGCTGCTCAGGTGGTGTTCCCATGAACACCTTTTCCAGTGGTAGCATAGACCCAGGTGTCACGTTCTGCTACCTTGACAACGGTTGTAGGATCTGATATGGGGCCCATCCCACCATCTGGACTTCAAAGGGGTGTTTCTCCTGGAATCAAGGAGTGGAGGTTGGAAGTGGCTGTTTTCAGCAATGCAGCTTTTCTCAATCTGTGAAACTTTAAAAAGCACAGTGGACAGGTTTTGACAGAAAAAAAACATTTTCCCCTTCACACAAAGATGTGGAAGGTAGAAATCTTAGCAATATCCCCATGCCCCAAAATTAGGAGACCTGTCAAACAGCACTTCAAAAGTCTCGATCGTAAAAAAGAAAAAAGCAAACCTTCAAAAAACCCTTGGGAATTTTTTTTAAATTTTAAAGTCCCATTCTCAAGCCTAGGTGCTTAAATTACATGAACTTCATCAAAACATCCAGCAAAATAAAAAAAAATTAATCTTCTCACTCCACCTAGTATAATAGCAGTGACCATCAGCTAAATATTCTGAATATTAAAAAATGTGAAATATGATGTTTGAGGAAGGCCTGATTACAGGTCATAATTTCCCATAGTTTCAGAATACCCAAAGAAAATTTCAAAAAAGGTCTAATCCGTGGAGATGTAAAATTTCACAAAAAAATCAACACCATACTTTCAGACAGGTTTTTCAGAATGTGATCTTAGGGAACTATGCAAAATTTTAAAAAAAGTACGACGTCCCCCTTTTCATTGTCACTAAGTCCTCACTGGGGGGTTATGAGCTACCCTTTTTTCCCATAAGTGCTAAAACTGTTTTTAAATTTAAATTCTGACATTCCCCTCTTCTGGCGGGGGGGTCCAACCCATGCGACAATCCAGCAAAAGTATAAAAAAATTCTAGTAACCAGGATCACATTTTTACATAAAACCACAGGGAAAAGAAATTCTGACAAAAAGGGAAAATTACCAAACGCAAAAAAATAAATAAAATCCAGATGTTTCTAACCGTAATTCAGTTCCATTAAAACCAAAACGCAAACTTTTCAGGGGTTTTTGTGCAATTCATCAATGTCTCACTTAGAATTAAGTCACATATCATCCTGAAAATTTGTCTTGTATGAAGATGGGTATTAGATTAAAAAGGGCCCCAAATGTAAATTTTGATGCATAAAACTCTACAAAAATTTTAATCTAATAAAAAATTTCACCAAATATGAAGTCATGACTCAGATTCTTTATCAAAAAAATTCCTTTTTTTGGTATATCTTAAACTGTCAGCTAGCTTAAAAGGCACCAGGGAAAAACTTTCAACCTAATAAATAACCAATGATTCTTCATACAAAACTAATTCTTCAAATTATTTTTAAACTATTTGATTAACCTTTTAATAGTAAAAAAACCCACAAATCTAAAAAATGTCATTCTTCATCCTTAAAAATTATACAAAAAAACATGTTAAGGCAACAATCACTACAAGCCTTTTGAGTCTATTGTCTCTTAAAAAAAATGGTGTTAAAAACCCGGAAAGGGGGGTGCTGAGTGTTACCATGAAAGCAAAGGCATGAACAAACCTGGTAGGGCTGAGTCAGGCAGAACTAGCCTCTTATGGGGCAGCCTATAGGGCAGGACCCAACGTTTTTTTTCATTCCCAACCCATCTTAGTGTACCTTAAACTGC
The DNA here is from genome assembly GCA_036173005.1 of Crenichthys baileyi. Classification (NCBI taxonomy): domain Eukaryota; kingdom Metazoa; phylum Chordata; class Actinopteri; order Cyprinodontiformes; family Goodeidae; genus Crenichthys; species Crenichthys baileyi. The sequence goes on from JAHHUM010000229.1 coordinate 6,095, forward strand.
AAAACTGTTAACACCACCTACCTCAAAAACAAGCTGCTTCTTAATTCTCCTGAAAACTCAAGGGTTTTTAATCAATCTGGGATTTAAAAAAATTATTCTAAAAATGTATTATTATGTCATGCAAACACATAAACAAACATTAATTCCAAAAAACAAAGAAAAAAACATCAAAGACAGACAAATGGCCAAATTGAAGCTTCAAGAATTCAAAAAAAATCTTAACCATCTCTTTTCAAATATGTTTTCTCCGCCATATCTCTTAATGCTGTAAATTGATCAATTTTATTCTGACAGGATCCTTTTTTTAAAATGAGTGCACATAGTTTTCCAAAAAAGATCTCAACCCTTCTAGAAGCACAGCAACCGTTTTCCTCTAACATGAACCCAAAATTCACTGATGCTGAAACCCTTTTCCCAATTCTTTATACTTTAACTCTGTAATAATAATAATAACTACAATCCTGAGAGGTATTGTTATAATTTTCCTCTTTTTTTTTTGCTCAATTTGATCCCAGCTGTATTCAAGAATTTCTCTGCTCAGGTTAAATGCAAAGGAGTATTTTTAAGTGGGGCATTGACATCTTCATGGTTTGACTCCAAACTGGACTTTGTTCCCAAAATAACGTTTTTAAAAAGGAGAACCAAACATCATTTTCTTTAATCTGGGCTATTTAAAATTTTAGAGTTTTTGGGGGAAAATTATTACAAGAACTCTTTAATTTTTTCTAAATGCCTGATAAAATGTGTCAATATTTTTTTCCTTAGTGAAATTACCTTGTGTACCGTTTTTAACTCCTAAGTATTTTTTTAATCTTTAAAAACCCCTAAGAAATCAAACAAGGAGACTGTTTTTTAGGCCGACAATCCTCTTAAGTGTTGTGAGAGCCTTTATTTTTTTACTTTTCCCCACTGTAAAAAAAGTCTGTTAAATAAATAAATAAAAAACATCTGTGAAATCATGACATAAAAAAATTTCCGTAAAAGTAAAAAACCAATGATTTTTTTGTTCATTTAACCATTATGATGTATAATGTAGAACCAAAAATTATTGTAAATTTATAACATGAAAAATTCAAATAATATTGTATTTTTTTTGTGGAAAAAACACATTTTGTATTTTTTACAGACAAAAATTGTATCCTTCACAACACCCAAATTTTTTTTTTTTTTTACATTTCAGCAGTGTAAAATTAACATTTAAATTCTGTGATTATTAAATCCAAACAAATTGGTAGCTAGCTATTTAAAAAACATATTTTTAAGATCAATTTTTTAAGAATTGGAGCAAAAAAAAGTGCAAATGAATGTGGCTAGGGGGAGAGGGAAGTCTGGGCTTCTCTGCTTAAAAACCCTTTCCCCCCCAATTGACCCAACTCCAGATAAGTAGAAGAAGATGGATGGATGGACAATTAAATAAGTAAATAAATTAATAGATTTTTGGAAAATTTAATGTGGAAAAAAGTAATTATGATACATCATTGTTTACTTCCAAATTTTTTTTTAACTATCTATTTATATTCACTTGTATTTTCCCACTTTTTTCTCATTGGGTTTTACCCTTTTTTTTTATTTATTTTTTTATTAATTTTGCTAAAACATTTTGGCAAATCTCGCCGGGTGCCGGACTGAAAACCCCGGGATGGCCGCTTCGAGGACTGTAGCTTCTGTATATGGATAAGGAGCTTAAAAACCCCACACCATCAGCGCCGCGCCCAGTGCGGTCTTGTTCTGCTCTCTAATTGGTCCGCTTTACCTGGCGCGTAAAAGCTGTTTTGAAGAAGTTCTTACAACGGGTTTCAGAAGCTGAATTGCGCTCAAACCTAGACAAAGAAAGAAAAGCTGTGTGGACCCTGTCAGCTTTCAGCAAATATAAGCTAAGCTTTATTTTCTTCAAACGTTAAAAGGCCACGGTAGTGGTGTTTCTGGGGGAGATTAAATTTAGTTTTTAGGCGTCATTACAGTAGAAAATCATTTTTGCTACGGCTGCAAAACCACGTGTAACTTGTATAGGTAGGTTAACATTGTTAGCATGAATACATGTTACGTTTGCTGTTGTAAAAACACTGGAATCATTGAGGGGCTATGTGTTGCATTGCAGAGTGCACAGAAACGAGCCCAGTTGTGTATTCAAATGCCTCGGCACAGAATGTAAGCGGACCATTTTGTACATATGCAGCGTTTAAAACTCATTTTACCGAGTTCACAAACGTGACTTCACAACCCGAATCAGCCAAAGCCATTGTTGCAAAAATTGAAATGCACCATTTCATTGTGTGGGCACAAAGTCAAAACCGTGAAAGAAGTCGTTGCTCATTTAAAAGGAACATATAATGGAGGGGCGCCTGTAAAAAAAGTTTTTCCCTGTCAAATCATCATTCACAGCTCACATGTCCCGTAGACATAGAGATTTTTCTGTGGATTAACATTGATGTTTTGTACAAGGAAACTTACAAGTCAGATCATTATTCTGTCAGAAAACGATGGGCCTTCTGAGAGCTTAAATGATGCTCAGACTACTGAAAGTCACGAATTGTCTCCAAATTTCAATAAGGATTATATCAGAAACTTGTGTCTTTTTTCTACCTGAAACTGAAAAGGACAGCTGCTTCTTCCAGCTTCCCACAATACAGAACATTGTTGAAGAGATGCAAAATGTGCATGAGCTGGAATGGATTACACTTTGAGTAAACTAAAGTCCCTTTTAAAAGATGACATTTGTCTAGCAGATGATGCTATTGCTAAAATCTGTGATTGTGTAAGAGATTCAGATTTTATTTCTGTTTGTCATCAGGGGCCACTGAGAAACAACATATTCAAGAACTCAGACTTTCAAAAAAAATGTTCAAAAATACACAGAACCAAAGCAAAATATCTTTAGGATGTGATGAAAAACATGACTCAGAGATTTTCTTACTACATACCCATTAAACAGACACTAAGTGCACTTTAGAAATCAGAATTATGAAGGAATTCAGTGTTGGAACAGTCCAATGAAACACACCCTGATGTTTTCTGTAACATAAGTGATGGCCAAAAAGTGCAAACCAGTTCTTCATTGAGAAAATCCTGGGTGCCTGAAGCTTATTCTGTACCAAGATGCCCTTTGAAATTGTAAGCCCCCTTGGGCTTCAGCAAAGAAGAAACACAAAAGTTGTTTGCAATTTATCTGTCTGTGGCTAATTTACCTGCTCATGTGTGGTCAAGCACTGATCACATGTCTCTAGTTTCATTATGTTCAGAGAATGATTTAAAACAGTTTGGAACTGCTAAGGTTTGCTCTGAACTTCTCATGAATTATGAGAGATTTAGAGGAACATGGCATTATTGCAGGTGGAAGAAACCGTCAAAGGGGCACTGTTCTGTATTGCTGGTGACAATCTAGGATCACACAGTATTGGTGGGGTTCACTGAAAAACTTTAGTACTTCTAAGTACTTTTGTAGGTTCTGTGAAATCACGAGAAAAGACTTTCAAAGTGATCCAAATGCTTTGTGGTCCACAGCGAACCCTGAAGCTTACAGCTTGGCTGTCCATCATCGACAGATTGGAAGCAATCAAGACATAAAGGTGTCAAGGTAAACTCTGACTTCAACTCACTAAAGTCTTTTCATGTTTGCCCAACCTGGGCCTTCCACCTTGCTTAGGCCATGACTTATTTGAGGGTGTCATATCCTATGATCTTGTACTGTACTTGAAATATTTTTGTTAAACGAAAGGAAATGGTTTACATATTCCCAGTTCAACCGTCGAATCAAGCAATTCAAGTACAAAGGATCAGATGCTCTCACAAAAGCCATGCCCTGTCAACTCTGAGGCAATCAGGCTTTCAGGTCAAGCTGTTCAAAACCACTGGAACTTGCTGAGATTGTTGCCAGTGGATATTGGTGACAAGATACAAAATCCACAAGTTAATGTTTGGCAGATAACTCTCCAGCTCAAAGACATTGTTGATTTGATTTGTGCACAACGAATTTCTTTGCCCACAGGTTTTGCTCTTTCTTGAAATAATAATCCAAGAATATTTGGAATCAAGAAAATCTTATTTCCTGAAACTTCACTTAAACCAAAACATAATTTCTTGCGGCACTATCCGCCCTAATTTTGAAATTCGGGGACCTTTGATTAGGTTGTGGACAATGCAAGTTTTGAGAGTAAACATGTCCACTTTAAAAGATGTGCAAGGGCATTTAAAAAAACTTCAAAAACATATGCTTGACACTATCGAAAAGGACATCAGATGTTTCAGGCTTACATCTCAGCTGGGCCCTAGATGCAATCGGCTGCTGCTGGTCAAGGACAGTTGTGTATTTTACTCAAGCCTCTACAGTGATGAAATAAAACATGCAGTAAAAGACCTGGGATTTTTCAGAAAAAAGACACAAAGTGTTTTCCACAGAGATACAATATAGGGGAACTTTGTATAAAAAGGGGCATTTCGTGGTATCAAAGTATGATGAATATATATGGAGTTTGGAGAGCTGTTTTAATTCTGATTCAAAATGAAAAACTGCTGTGTATTTGTTTATGGATGTACAAACAGCTGTCTATCATCCTGATTACCATCTGTATTCAGTGACAAAACAGACTTCAAGCACTTTGTGTAGTAACATAAATGACTTGGTCGACTTTTACCCTTTGACCTCTTATCAGGTACATGGACAAAAAGTTGTTCCTCTGAAACCACGTGTGTTTTCAAAATAGACATGTCTTTATATATGGAAATTCCATCTTAAATCAGATATGTGGATGTAAACAAAAAATAATAAAGAAAAATAACAGGAAGAGAGAAGTTTGATTAAAAACTTAAGGATGTACATGAATAAAAAGTGTGAATCAAGCACGATATTTTGTTTGACACTAACTATAAGTGTCTTTAATCTGTACATAGTTGAATAAATGTTATATTACAGTTATCTTGTTTTCAACCATTATCTTGTCTAACTGATTTTATTTCAGAAATGGCTGAGCAAACACATTTTTACGCAGCGCCATCAATGAGGTGTTTTGCCCCGATCTTGCAGAGGCTTCAAAAGACATTCTCGAGGAGAAATTACAGTCAATTGGAGTGGAAAAAATATGATGACTTCCAGTTCATTGTTGAGGAAGACTTGCTGTCAGCATTAAGAGACCAATTCAAGCCAGGAAAAGCACTTGCTGCTTGGAAATTCAGATGTAAGTAAAATGCTAGAAAAGCAAAAATCAACCATTAAATACTGATATTCATATTCAGTTCTGATAACTTGTTTGTTTTTTTGTGTTTTTTTTTGAAGGCCGGACTCCTGAAACCAGCAGGTCCTCAAGTATTGCATCACCAGATACTCCTCCATCACCAGCAGTCTTTGTCCCCGCTAAGTGTGTCATCAAAACTCCTCCAGCAGCAACCAGACATCTGCAGCAGACTGGGTGGACACCTTTGAGATACCATGTGGGAAAAAAGGTTCCAGAAGAACTGATGCAGTCATTAGAGAGAGGAAACGCGCCAAAGTCCAAAAAATGAGGGAAGGAGATGGTCAGGATTGTGGTGTCTGAAATTATGCGAAAAAGTTCTTACTTGGGTAAAAGGAGTTCTACAGAGGTTGCAAAGAAGATGGTGGCCAAAATATCCAAAATCTCTACAAGACGTTATCGATGGAGATGTCATTGGCCCTGGCCATATCATTCATGGTCAAACAGCTTCAGTATCGAATTGACAACGTGAAGCGATCTACAATGCCAAAAAAGGAAAGCAAAAGCGCTGCTCTGACAACTCTGACACAGATGAAATTCCTCCAGAACAGAGGGCTGCAATTCAGGGACACCTATGGGTGTATCAACTGGAATGTAAAATTCCTTCCTCTTGGAGAAACTGCTGAAAGTCAGCAACAGAAGAAGGACAAGCTCAAGATGAGTGTCTCTGCAGAATGAGGCCAATCCTGAGGGAGAGACAAACCTATTACTGAGGACAACCTTCTACTCACAGCGCAAAGATATTAACCAGGGGAAAAGCATTCAAGATGTCTTGGAAGCCTGGCCACTTTTATTTTCATGACATTGGAATGGTTGTACACTATAAGGAACTTACTGGACTTGGGATTGAAGGGAAACCTTTATGAGGAAAAACATGGATATGAATTGGAAAAAGGACTGCTGAACTACATGAAACACTGTTTGTGTGATCAAAAAAAAAACGGTTTTTCCAGGCTCAAAAAAAGGTTGAAGATGGTAAGGGGAGAACTGGACGGTTTACTCTGAAGATGTTAAAGAGATGGTGCTCCTTCTTCTCTGCTACTTCAATGAAAATGAAGAAGCAATGTTCTTCTGTGGGTGAGGACACATGGCCTAGCTGAAGAAGTCCAGATGGATAATGTCTCCTTGACTCCCACCATCATTGTGTGTGGTGAGTTCATTTTTGTTTTTCCAGTTTCTTTGTCCTGTTGTGTTTTTTGTTGTCTTGTCCCTTTTCTTTGCCTTTTTGTCCATCTTGCATTTTTTTTGCTATATTTTTCTTTTTTTATCATTTTCTAATGCTCTTATTATGTCAAATGTTTTTATTTTTTGGTACTTTCTACTTATTTGTTATCTTTCATATAAATGTAATTGTTTGTTGTATCAGGAGTCTAAATGTATTCTTTCCTTTCTCTTTAGGTCAATCCTGCTTCCATGCTAAACGATTCATGCTGAGTGTGGATCAACAGATTGGACACAACAACATCTCCGTTTTTTTTCTGCCCTTTGCATGATGTTTGGGAGCCATTATTGTTTTAACATACATTACCCATCGGGGCTGGCGTCTACGCTGGAGTTTCCGCAGAGGTATAAGGTTTTATTTTTTTTACTTGTAGGGAGTTAAATTTGACTTTTGACAACTTTTATATCTTGAATCAAAAGTTTATTGCTTTGTGAAGCAAATGTTGATGTAGTTTTCTGTTTGTCCCTTTTTCTTAAGGGTTTCTTCTCAATCAACCCAGACAAGGGCAGTAAGGTGGAAAAAAACCCGTAAACCCAGACTGCGTGTGAACCCCCGTGTACTCACCTTGATCCAGGAACTTCGGGATTATGAGTGGCGTTATGTATGAGAAAGGACTAAAGTCAGTGAGTTTTTTCCACCAGTTGCAAGACAGTGTTTAATCATAATGGAGCTGAATGTATTTGTAAATGTATGTCTAAAATAGAAGTTTATTGTAGTGTTATTTGGAAAAAAACTAAATAGTTTTGAAAGTTAAAAAAGTTGAAAAAACATATTTATATCTGTTCAGCGGCTGCATTTTGCTCCATGTCAGAAAGGACAAATGAAAACTTCATTGAAAATATATTTTTCAAAGGTATATGTTTATTTTTTTTATATTATCATTTTAGATAAAATTTATATTGGGCTTCCTTGTGTTTTAAATTTGCATTTAAGTGGTAAATGTTTGTTGAAATTTGATGCTTATAGATATTTGAATATTAAAATTTTTACTAAAAAGAACAACATTTGAAGCAAAAAGGGGGTGAAAGTTGCTTCTCATACCGTTTCTGATAAAGNTAAAAATTTGATTTTTTAGGGCATATCGCCCAGCCCTACTCCTGGATCAGTGCTTCTGTGTCCTTTTTGGGTCTTTGCTCTGTTCTGTTCCACCCCCCAGTGGGTTGTGGCACTGAGCCTGGTACTGGTTCTGCTGGAGGTTTCTTCCTGTTAAAAGGGAGTTTTTCCTCTCCACTGTCGCTACATGCATGCTCAGTATGAGGGATTGCTGCAAAGTCAACGCCAGTGACTGTCCACTGTCTCTACATGCTCATCCAGGAGGAGTGAATGCTGCAAGTCACTGACTGGATGCAATCTGCTGGGTTTCCTTAGATAGACAAAAAATGCGCATAATAAACTGAATTAAAATGTATTGTTAAATAACTGTAATCATGGTAGAATATAGAGAACTGACTTGCAATCTCTGTAACTGGACTGAATTGACTACAGATTTATGAAATTATATTGTATTTTTGTAAAGCGCCTCGAGACGAGATTTGTTGTAAATCGGCACTATAGAAATAAGCTGAACTGAACTGGTCTCAGATCAGTTCTAGATCAGTCTGGATTTATTTGAAACTCCAACCCTCTCAGAGGTCCCTTGACTTCCTGTGAATCTGTTGTTCACCACACAGCCGACAGATGGCGGTAGCCAGCTGAAGTCCATCATTAAAGCTGTATTTGTCTCTCACAACAGCATTTTATCTTCGACGTCCGCCAGCCGAACCGATCCCTACACCGAAATGGTTCTGGAAACATCCTTACTCAGAGCTAAACCTGCTCTTCTAGACCGCTTGGCCAGGAGGAGTAAAAAGGATGTTTTTCTCAGAGAAAGTCCGGGGCCGGGCGGCTGTCAGGAAGCAGGACCAGCCGCTCTCCTTCCCGGCGGGAACTGTCAGAATAAAAACCCGGAGCTAACCACGGAAGGACAAGAACCTGACCGAGGTTCGGTTACTCACCAAGATTCTGCAATCAAACAGTGAAATCCACCGTGGCGGGCCGTGACAATAACAGGAAGCCGCCGCTGGGACACGGAGCTCCGAGAGGAAGGATTAAATGGACGAAACGACCGGAAGAACGACCTTCAAAATAAGAGCACAGTCTCGTTACAAAAATGTGTAAAAAAAACAACATGACGTTCCAATAAAAATGACAGCAAAATGTATAAATAAAAACGTAATGACATCATTAACGTTTTCAATAATGTAAAAATGATACTAAAAAATAAATAAAAACAAATGACAATCAATATGTTTAATCATTAAAGAATATATAATTATAATCATAATATAAAAATGAAATATTAAGACAACCTCAAAAAAATTGTATACCAAAAATACAATAAAAATGTTTAAGAAAAAAAGCTATGAAATGTAAAAAATACAACATAACATCAGCCACAAGTTCAATGGTGTCATTTACAACATCATTCAAGAACTAAAAAACATTTAAATTTAAAAAGTGTAATTTCTGGATATAAACAACGTCAATGAGCAGAATTTAATACTTAAATACAAGTATGTTAACTTTGATGAGATGTAACAAATGTGTCGGTAAGTTGTATAAAACTCCAGATAAATTATTTTGGTCAAATTTATGAAAACCCTAAAATTTACAATAATTAACTCAGGAAAACCTTAACTAAAAGAAAACAGTTTTTTAGAAAAACAAACCTAAAAACAAATGTAATCTGCAAATATATAAATAATTTACCTCAAAATTATGAGATCTTATAAAGACAAAGCTGGGACTTTTTTAAGAGGAATCAGTAAGGAAGGCTTTCTGCCTCACCTGAACACTCTGCTGCCCTCTACAGGTCCAGGTCCAAGTCCAAGTTATTTATAAATCACATTTAAAACAAGTTGACCCAATGCTGTGAAAACAAGATACATGAAAGACATAAAACATTTACAAAAAACAGCATGTTCACTCACGTGTTTTCTAAAATAGACTGATAAACTGGAAGTGGAGATGCTGCTTGAAAATTTACCAGCAGCTTGTTCTGAAGCTTAGGTGTCGCAGCTGAAAAAGGTCAAACTTCTCCAAGTTTGAGCCTAATCTTTGGGACGACTGGTTGGCGGGTTTAAGAGGAGGAAGATAAGGCTGGAGCCAATCAGAGCGCTGCGGAGGAGCGAATCCATTTGGGCTTTTAGAAAACCACATCATGATTTTAACATGTGATGCACGGGGAGCCAATGGACAGAGAACAGACTCTGTGTGGACCAGTTCAACGATGGACAGCAGAAGGTGTGACCCCAGGTATTATTCCCTCCAGCTCCAACCGCAGCATAACTGGCTTAAAAACAAAGCTGATGTGTTTATTAAATTATAAATCTAAAATTCAGGTCCAATAAAGAGTTGAACCTTCAGACTCCTGAACAGTTGTAGATGCTCAGAAACTAACTGGCCGTTCACCACAGCCAAAGCTAAAACCCAGGACAAGCTTCCTGTGTGGCGTAGGGTGGCGCCACAGATGACTAATTAACTAATTAATGCTTCCTGATTTAATTATACGGCTGTGATGTTCAGAGGAGGACAGGTTCTCTTATTGCAGTTCCACAACCAGGTCCAGAACTGGCGACTGCGGCTCAGTGGGGACAGTAGCCATCTTGCAATCCAAAAGTTGTGGGTTTGATTCCAGCTTCCTCCTGCCACATGTCGGGCAAGGCACTAAACCTCAGGTTTCCTATAAATTGGTGTCTGAATGTGTTTCTGAGTGTGGCTCTAGTGTAATGTTCTTCAAGTGGTCGATATGAATGGAAAAGCGCTTTATAAGTTTGGTCCATTTAGCTTCACAGGAAACCTTCAGCTAAAACTTTTAAGTCAGGTTTTGTTAAGCTGGATCTCTTAAACCCGGATAAGATGAACCTGCTTCATAGCATAGGGCTGTTTAAACATGTTGGGGTTAACCTGGGATGTCCAACAGTCTTTAACGAATTATAAGCATACAGCCAGAACCTGTAACAGATCGGACTCTAATAAAGGAGATCTTTTCTGAGGAGCCATTTTAACTGAGGAACATTATCACTGATCTTCAGCTTCTAATATATTTCTGTGGTTTTATATGCAGTGTTCTTTTTTGACTTAAGTCTGTTAATAAAGCTTGATTGGACAAGCTTTAGAGTAATCCGTTTCTGTTTTAGGTCCATATGGATCGGATCTGCGGAGATTTCTCTCACAAAGATGTCTGATAAGCTCAGATGTAACAGTAAACTCGGGGTTAGGGAGGAGTGGGTCCTTCTCCTGTTTCTTTTTCTCTGAATTTTGATTGGCTGAGAGGCTGTGCTTTATTTGTCTTGATCTCCAATCGGAAAAACTAGCCTTCTCTGGGACAGGTCAGAGCTCTAGCATAGGTTACCATGGTGACCAGGTAAAAAGGAAACATGTTTCATGATGCTGAACATCCTAAACTGAACCTGAAGTTACCTTAATAACCCACTAATTCTGCTTAGTAGCATAAAGACCTGAGCTAAACCTGATTTAATCCTGATTTAAACCGGAGAGAACCCGATTCAAATCTGAGTTAAACCTGATTCAAACCTGAGCCAAACCTGCGTTAAATCTGATTTAAACCTGGGTGTGTGTGTGTGTGTGTGTGCATGGTTGTTAGCCCTGCGTGTCTCTGCGTTACTCTATCATGGACCGATGATCTGCTTAGGATGTAACCCCCTCCACCTCCACCACCACCACCCTCCGCAGATAAGCGGGTAACAACAATGGATGAGTGGATGGAGGCAGCTTTCCGTTGACTTCACTGAGCTTGACGGAGTTCTGACTTTAGAAGCTCCTGAGGATAAGGTGTGTGTTGGTGTAAACTGATGAAACGAAGCTGCTACATCGTTGCTTGCTCTGTGACGTCACTTCTTGTCTCCCAACCTCACCTGGACACCAGCAGGTTCATCTTTCACCTCAGAGCCGGAGGATGAGGAAAACAGGCAACGAGAAGCTGGTGGAGAGCGGCCAGGACGTGGGAACTGGATGGGAGGTAATGAAGAAATGCAGAAAGCATGAGAGTCTACAGGCAGACCGGAAGTGTTGGAGCCGACGGGCGGTAAACATTTGGGCCGGTTTTCCGCAGCAGTGGCAGCATCACCGCACCGCGCGGTACCAGAGCATCTGCCGCTATCACACCGTGTTTCGGCCGGTTTCCGGTCGGATGGAGCTGCTGACAGCCTCGCTTAGTCTCCGAATGGTTCCGGTTCTTGCATCAACAAATAGACCGCCGTCCGAACCTAATCCGCCCTGCCGAACATTTACTACCGCACAATGTTGCTTCTCGACCTAATTACACTTACGATTGAAGGTGGACTGGTTCCGTTCTCCTGATTCGATCCGGGACGCTGTTCTGAGCCAGTGGTTCCTGCCGCACCTCTGTCACATCTGAGCCGTGAAGCGGCGCAGTAGATTGACGGACACCGACGCTGCTGCGGTGCGAAGCGGCACGCCTCCAGCCAAAGTCAATGAGACGCTGCGGCGGAGAGGCGGCGGGTTCCGCGGTGGTTAAACTGAGGGTGACCTGATTGGTCAGGTTCCTGCGCAGCCTCCCTCTGGTAGGCTGAGGGAGCTAAAGGTGAAAGTCTGTTTAAAACTCGCGAGATGTCACGAAGCTTCAGAGTGTTACGTCACAAGTGGTTAAAAAGCTCTAAAATTTCTAGTTTTTCGGTCTAAACTGTTGTTTTTTTCAAGAATTTGAATGTTATATTATTATATTATCTGCTAAAAGGAAGAACTAGCCTAATTATCTGTTTCTGGACATACAGTTTTTCACATGAGGTTTTTATTTTATCAGTCAGTGATGGAGAGTGTCATCAGGTATGGGATGACGGCGTGGTTCGGGAATCTCTCCACACAGTCTAAATCTAAGTGGCGGCGCCTGGTTCAGACTGCAGTGAAGGTGATGGGATAGGGGCCCTTCTGATAGAATGTACAGAATCACAAAAACTAAACTGCAATAACTTGGTGTTTGTTCTAATCTTTGACTGGATGTCATGAGTGTGTGTACGTCTGTATTTATTGTCTGTAAGGGCGGCTACTACTGTGCACTATGCACCCTTGAGTCCATGACAAATTTCCCTCAAGGGGGGCAATAAAGTCTATTCTATTCTATTCGACTCTGTTGCACTTACAATTTTAATGATTTATAATAGATTGATCAAGATGACCGTTATTGTCTCGTACTCGTCGTCTTCCGCTTATCCAGAACCGGGTCGCGGGGACAGCAGACTCAGCAGAGACACCCAGACGTCCCTCTCCCCAGACACCTCCTCCAGCTCCTCCGGGGGGAGCCCAAGGCGTTCCCAGGCCAGCCGAGAGACGTAGTCCCTCCAGCGTGTCCTTGGCCGTCCCCTGGGCCTCCTCCCGGTGGGACGTACCTGGAACACCTCCCGAGGAAGGCGTCCAGGAGGCATCCGGTATAGATGCCCGAGCCACCTCACGTGACTCCTCTCGATGTGGAGGAGCAGCGGCTCTACTCCGAGCTCCTCACCCTATCTTTAAGGGAGTGCCCAGCCACCCTACGGAGGAAGCTCATTTCAGCCGCTTGTATCCGGGATCTCGTTCTTTCGGTCATGACCCAAAGTTCATGGCCATAGGTGAGGGTAGGTACGTAGACCGACCGGTAAATCGAGAGCTTCGCTTTTCGGCTTAGCTCTCTCTTCACCACAACGGACCGGCACAGCGCCCCCATTACTGCGGCAGCCGCACCGATCCGTCTGTCGATCTCCCGCTCCATTCTTCCCTCACTCGTGAACAAGACCCCGAGATACTTGAACTCCTCCACTTGAGGCAGGAACTCCCCTCCAACCTGAAGAGGACAAGCCACCCTTTTCCGTTATTGTCCCCAAAGAGAAATTTGTTTTGCAGTCAGCAAAGAGCCATGCAAGGAAGAGTAGAAGAACAGTTGACAGAAACACCCAAATAACCAGAACATTCAGGGTGCAAACATCTACAGACTCTGTGGTCCCACCAGGTGAGTTTATTAATGAGGCGGACACTAACAGGGACAGAGGAATATTTGCACTCTATCACCAGGAATCTGTGAGCCGACGGCACCAACCTGTCGTTACAGTAAAGAGGCTGTTTGGGTCAGCAAGGATAGCTTCAGCCTTCCACGTGACTCTGGTTCTGTAGAGCGCTACAGAACTAAACCTTATAGATGTGCTGCACATCTTTACAGTGCTGTTTAGTCAGAGCTTATGTTCAGGGGGAGGGACTCAACCATCAGATAAAAGAAACTGGACTCAAGAAAACAGGAGTCAAACATTTTACATCCGCTGGTGGTCGTTAGACAGACTGCATCTGTATTAGCCTCAAAGGTCAGGAGGTTGTGGATCACTGGACCGAGGTGTTTGTAGTGTCCTCCAGCCTCCACAGCCCATCCATGGATAAAAGCTGGAGGACACGGTGGAGGCTGAGGGAAGTTGGCCCTCCCACCTTCTTCAACTCAAACAAAAATGGTGTCAAACGTTTGTGCAACAATTTTCGTTTTTGACGATCTTAATGAAAGCTTGCAGAGGTCGCCAAAGGTCAACCAGCCCCCCCACCTTCTTCAAGCGATGCCAATGGCAGAATCATGTTGAACAATGAAAGGCCTGCATCTAGGCTAACAGCTGAACTTTGCTGCCCTTTCACACATACATAAAGGCATGTTTGATGACCTTTAGTGACCCCGGATCATTTTATCAATAATTTTAAAATTGATGGCGGCACAACAAACATTTTTGACGAAGATTTGACGCCATTTTTTGTTTGACCTGAAGAAGGTGGGGGGCAATCTTCTTTCGAACATCACTCAACGTTTCTCTGGTTTTTGAGACATTAATCTCCAGGAATGAGGGCTCGCACCAGCCAACGAACGCCTTCACCATGGAGCCATGGTCAGGGTCGTCAAGGAGACATGTATGAGCTCATGTTTAATTACCCGTTTGCTGAGAAACTTCTATCTCTTTGCAGGACGTCGCAGTGGCTCCTAACGCCCAGCAGGAGGTGCTGTGGGCTTTCTTTTCTTGGGTTCCTTTAGATAATAGGGGTCAGCCTCCAGTTCTGCAGGGTCAGTGTCCATGGTAAACAGGCCTGAATCAAATGGCTAAATGACCTCTTCAGCAGTCACAGTTCTTCATTATCTGATTGAGGCGTGAGGAAGCAGACACTTCTGCAAGCTGCAGGACACCTGGGCTTTAAATCATCCAAATCAGTCAGAAAAACCTCCAAAAGAAAGTGAAGCTGATAATAAAAACAGGAACCAAAGCACCTCCAGGAAGGGGGAAACACAGGGGGGATTCCACAATAAAAGCCTAGAATGTCACAGTCAGCTGCTTGGAAAGACTCCTCACCTTCCTCAGGTAAGAGGGACCAGCAGGTGAACAGCCTGACGATAGGGAGCACAGAGTTCTACGGACCGTCTGACGGCCTAGAAACCTGCTGAAGGTTGCAGAACCTGATTGGTACAGGTACTGAAGGACCAGCACCGAGGAATGAGTGTCATAGTTGAACACTCATTAGAGTGATTGGAACCACCAGCAGCATCTGGTTAGAATCAGAATCAGAATCAGCTTTATTGCCAAGTTTGTACATACAAACAAGGAATTTGACTCCGGTACACTTTGCTCTTTGGTTTTTGTTTTTGCACTACAGAATATACATATTTACAATGTACAATATACACATATATAAATAAATAAAAAGGTGCATTTGCAACATCTGTATACTGTTGTTTTGTATTTTATTGAATGTTCAACAGAGAAACAGCCTGGGGGAAGAAACTGTCTCTGTGGCGGCTGGTTTTAGTGAACAGTGCTCTGTAGCGTCGGCCTGAAGGCAGAACTCTAAACAGTTTATGTGCAGGGTGTGTGGGGTCTGCAGAGATTTTAGCAGCTCTTTTCCTGACCCTTGACCTGTATAAGTCCTGGATGGAGGGAAGGTCAGCCCTGATGATTCTCTCTGCAGTCCTGATTATTCGTTGCAGTCTGGACCTGTCCTGTTTTGTGGATGAACCGAACCACACTGAGATGCATGAAGACAGGACAGACTGAATGATGGCAGTGTAGATCATCTAACCAGATGCTGCTGGTGGTTCCCTGGACTCAGTTCAAGACCTGAAGAAATTGGGCCTTTCAGGTGCTGGCTCTGAGGTTCTGGAACCCCCTTCCACTCTCTGCGCTCCACAGTCTCCACTGAATCTTTTAAAAATCACCTAAAGACGTACTTATTTGGCTTTTACTTGATAATTTCTTTTTATAATTTCTTTTATTCTTGTGAAGCACTTTGTGAATTTCATCTGTAAAAGGTGCCTCATAAATAAAATGCCTTCTGATCAGGCCCTGCTGTTGTGCCCAGGAGACCCCTTCTGTCTTCTCCTCAGACTGATGTCACAGTGATGTCATCACTGCCTATCAGCTGTTTCCTGCAGGTGGGCGTGGCCTGTTTATCAGTAACAGGGAACTCTTTAGTTTTACTGATAACATTTCAGTAAAGTCAGGGTGGAAAACAGAACCTCCAGACCATCTGCAGTTTCTCTGATGGTTCACTGGTTCTGAGTGTGTTCTTCAGAGCCTACAAAGAACCTTGAACACAGCATGAACCTTCAGAGACTTAATCTTCAGGATGAAACAAGGGCCATGCGTGGCTTTATTCTGTTCAGGTTATTTTTCAGCACTGGTTCATATCAATAGACCATCTATAGACACATTGTCTGAGACAGGTCTGATCCATATCCAGCAGTGTGTAATTGGACCGGCCATAGACAGTTTATCAGGCTAACCGTTTTCTATCTAAGGAAACCCAACTGCTTGCATCTAGTCACTGACTTTGCAGCATCAGGTTCTAAGGAAATAAACTGGACCAGTCCAACACGAGGCTAGCTCTAACACCTGGGCCGAGTTTCAGAAAGCAGGGTCGGTGAGAACCCAGAGTAAGTTCTGGGGTAAGTATGTGCATACCCTGAGTTTTCAGTTTAGCCAAGGAGCCGTTACCCCGAGTCAACTCACTCCGTGAACCGTGTGGTTGACCCTGTTGTTAGGTGGGACGCTTTCTTCTGGAGCTGCGATTGGCCATTAACAGAAACCAAAGAAGCAACAAATGTGCTCCCAGTAATCAGTGGAGAGAAATGAACCGATGATAGAATTTAGACTGGATTCAGAAATGTTTAAATCATGATGAAACACAGCAAAATGAAATTGTCACAGCATCAACATGTTTGAACTCAGCTTAGTTACATGCTCATCAAAAGTTTTAGAACCCCATCTCATTTCATGGTTTTCTTGTTTTTTATGTTAGATTCCTTAAAGTAGCCGCCCTCTGCTGCGATGACTGAAATATTAACCTTTGACCTTCTCTCAATGAACCTCTGGGAAGTTCTTTCTAGACTCTTTGGAAACCATTCCAGGCGACCACCTCATGGAGAGAACGCCAAGGGAGCGAAGCAGTGATCAGAGCAAAGGGAAGAATCTAAAATATTAAAATGTTTATATATATATAGATTATATAATATATATATATAGATATAGATATATATAGATATATATATATATATATATAGATATATATATATAATATAGATATATATAGATATATATATATAGATATATATAGATAGATATATATAGATAGATATATATAGATAGATAGATATATATATAGATAGATAGATATATATATATATATAGATATATATATAGATATATATAGATATATATATAGATATATATAGATATATATATAATATATTAGATATATATAGATATATATATAGATATATATATAGATATATATAGATATATATAGATATATATAGATAGATATATATATATATATAGATAGATATAGATATATATATAGATAGATATAGATATATATATAGATAGATATAGATATATATATAGATAGATATAGATATATATATAGATAGATATAGATAGATATAGATATAGATAGATATAGATATAGATAGATATAGATATAGAGAGAGAGAGAGAGAGAGAGAGAGAGAGAAGAGAGAGAGAGAGAGAGAGAGAGAGAAAGAAAAGAGCCTGCTGGTGGAGGAGAAGAGAGGAGTGTTAAAGGTAGATTTGGTCCTGGGATCACGGTGGGAACCAACAGACGTTCCCAGCAGATCAATGCGTCGTTCCCTCTGCTTTCAGCACCAACCTGGAATGTGAGCAGCTCTGGTTCCTGCTGCATTCAGAAGCTAGAGAGGAGATAGCACACACACTCACATGGAGGATGCTGATTGGTCAGCTGTCTGATTCACATCAGAAAAGTCTTTACAATTCAGCTCCTAATGATGTCACACACACAAAATGATGTCAGCACTTTTTATTACTGCAGAGAATAAATGACATCAAGCCCCGCCCCCAAACAACCAGAAAAGAGGGTCAATACAAAGCACCAATCACTGTTTCTGCATCCTGGGAAACACAGTACCTCCTCTGAGCTGAACCAGGTGTCACACCTGCAGCGTGGACAGGAAGTACATCTCTGTGAGGTCAGCAGAGAAAAAACATAAAAGAATAAAAGAAGATTTTCAAATATGATCCATTAAAATTAAAGATAAACTTTATCTAAAACTAAACCCGCCCACATTTATATAATCACACCCACACCCTACTATCTCTGTGATGATGTCCTTTCCTATCGGCTAGAAACACAAACAATCAGTGATTGGCTCTATTTATTGTTGAGAGCTGGTCCTGATTACCGATCAGATCCATAATCACTGATCAATATGAATGGAAAAGGACAGGTTTCAGTTATTTCAGGTACATTCCACTCTGTTGATGGTTCTGGATCCTGAATGGACAAGGGTGGTGGGCGGAGCCTCAGGGTGGCGAGGAGACAGGAAGAAGGCAGTTATGTGAGCGATGCAATGTGCGCGATCATCAGCGATAAAGTGACTTCCAGAAGAGAAAGACGAAGAAAGACCCTCTTCATCACCATCAAGGTCACATCTAGAACCACACAGGAAGTGGCTGTTACTTATGTGTTGGAGGTGTGTGGCAGGTGTGTGACAGGTGTGTTGCATGTTGCAGGTGTGTGGCAGGTGTGTGGCAGGTGTGTGGCAGGTGTGTGACAGGTGTGTTGCAGGTGTGTTGCAGGTGTGTGACAGGTGTGTTGCATGTTGCAGGTGTGTGGCAGGTGTGTGACAGGTGTGTGGCAGGTGTGTGACAGGTGTGTTGCAGGTGTGTGACAGGTGTGTTGCATGTTGCAGGTGTGTGGCAGGTGTGTGGCAGGTGTGTGACAGGTGTGTGGCAGGTGTGTTGCAGGTGTGTTGCAGGTGTGTGACAGGTGTGTGGCAGGTGTGTGACAGGTGTGTGGCAGGTGTGTGACAGGTGTGTGGCAGGTGTGTGACAGGTGTGTGTTTGCATGTTGCAGGTGTGTGGCAGGTGTGTGGCAGGTGTGTGGCAGGTGTGTGACAGGTGTGTGGCAGGTGTGTGACAGGTGTGTGGCAGGTGTGTGACAGGTGTGTGGCAGGTGTGTGACAGGTGTGTGGCAGGTGTGTGACAGGTGTGTGACAGGTGTACACCAGCCAGCACAGTTATGAAGTGAGCAGCTGCGGCGAACTCACCTGGACAGCAGCCCTGTGCAGCCACTTGTCTTTGTCTCCACCAACCTTCATGCAGGAAAACAGCTCACAGACGGCAGGAAGCATCAGACAGTCCTGAACAGGAAACACACGGTCAGCACACAGGACGTAGAGCCAACAAGGACCCAACCGGGTCTATCTGAACTCACTGGTTCAAGTTGGGCTGAAGCAGTTTGAACGACTCAACCAGTCAGAGCTGAAATGAGCTGATTTAAACAGCTTTGAACCAGTCTGGACTGGTCTGAAATAGTCTGGTGTGAGCTGGTCTGTGCCAGTCTGACCTGGTTTATAACGACACTCATCTGAACAGGTCTGAACCAACCTAAGCAGGTCTAGATGTTTACCTGGGTCTGACTCCTCTTCTTCAGGAGCCACTTGTCGTCCTCCTCTTCCGCTGGACAGGCCAGACCTCCTGAGCGCTGAGTCTTGTCAGGAAGCACCCAGAGGTCTGGGTTAAGGGGATGTTGGAACGGAGACGAGGACTGAGTCTGGGCCTGGGAGCTGCACATCCTCTTCAGGTTCTCCTCAGGTCCACCCAAGCCTCCTCTGCAGGAGGAGGTGTTAGGATGGAGCCAGGCCTCCAGGATGGCCTGAACCTGCAGGGAAGCAATCTGTTAACTCCTCCATCAATCACTGATCAACACCAGCTCAGACTTGCTGTGATTGGCCGTTACCTTCTGCTCCTGCTCTCTGTGGAATGTAGTGGGCGGAGCATTCTTTGTCACAGGCACACCGTTTTTGTCCCGGCCCTCCTGCTGCAGCAGCCAGCGGCTCAGCGCCTCCTTCCCACAGTTGTCATCACAGATGCAGTCGGCGTAGGTGGAGCAGGTCTCGTTGGCCTTACAAGTCTGACTGAGCGGCGCCACCTGCTGCAGCCACGCCTCCAGGGTGGCTGCAGGGGCCAGGCTGGTGGGGGAGGCGGGGCCAGATGTGGGCGGAGTCTTCAGGCACTTGAGCTGCCCCAGGTTCTCGATCTCCACAGCTTTGCTGGTCTGACAGCAGGAGGAGCAGTCGGTGGCCGGGCGGCTCGCAAGCCACTCACTGGATGACCAGCTCTCTTCAAAGGGCTTCATCACGCAGCGCCAGCGCTCGGCGTCGGACATCTCCATGGCGACGGTAGGCGGAGTGATGAGCCAGTCGCTCAGCTCCTCCTCGTCCTCAGAGGAGACGTTAAACTCGGACTCGTCGATCTTCTCAATGGAGAAAGAAGAGCTGCAGCTGCTGCTGGTCCTCTCCCTGCTCACCTGGTTCTGGTCTTTCAGGAGCCACACCTCTAGGTCCTGGAGCTGACCCCAGGCCTTCAGGAAGTCCATGGAGGCCAGAACAGGACAGGAAGTCTGCCAAGTACACAAAGTCAGATCAGACCCAATAGAACTACATCATAATAGGTCAGATTCTGCACACCAGAACCAAGTGTTCCAGTCTGTCCCCTCATCACCATGATAAAACCCAACAGACAGGTTCTGTTCAAAGTGTTTTCATTTTATTGATCAGGAGTCAGCTGAGGTGAAATTACTGATGAAGAAACATCCATGCTCACAGAACCATCAGAACCAGTTAGGGCAGCTGTAACAGAGTGAGAGAAAAATCTGGTTCTGGTGGGCAGATTGAAGGTCCATCCCTCAGGTGTGCTGCTCAGGACTCACCTTGTTCTCCTTCTGTTTCAGCAGCCAATCCTGAGGATCCTTGCTGGACTCATAGCCAATCAGACAGGTGCTGTTTGCCGCACTATTTCCCAGCAGCCAATCACCAAGAGCCTTCACCTCCATCTTCTGTAGACACACAGAACCCAGTGAGCAAGACCAGGGACCAGTTGTTCAAAGGTAATACGGTCAATTTTGGACTCTAAATTCAAACTTGTCAAATAAACAACATTCATCAAGTAGCTGATATGCATTTATTTGTGGTCTCTCTCATTCTGACAGACTGTCGGCGCCACGTCTTCGTTTCCAGGTGCCTCAGGTGCATCATTACCCTCATCAGGAAGTGTAGGCAGGCAAAGCCAGCTCCATTTAAACACTCAGTGGACCGGAAGGCCCCATGGTGTCCTGCACCATGGGAGGAGTGGATAGGTGCTGTCTCCCGATACTAGGCCATCTGGTTGGCTGGCCTGGAGTCTTCTGTACATAGAGCTTTCCCTCAGGATCCATGCATCCTGGACAGACCCTGGCCGGTTCTCAACCCAGTTTGTGAAGAGGAGGTCAGGATGCTGTGCCCACACTTCCTGTTGATGTACTCCTTTTTCTCATTGGGGCTTGAATACACGAGAGCAATCTACAACCCCATTAGTATGGGGCACGTTCCCCAAAGTAAGAACCTGGGCTTAGTCTGGGAAATCTGGTTCTCCCTTGGTAAACACAGAAACTGATTGGCCTGGCTGGGAAGAGTGTTCACCACGTTACTCACACTCCTGTCCTCTCCTTTCCTCACCAGCAACGCGGTCCTTAGACCCACACAGAACGTAACAGAACAGCATCTGGTCAGAAGAAGACCACCAATCAAGTGAAATTCAGATGGAAGAATCTAAAGGCCAAAGCAACGAAGGAACATTCAGAGCCAAGAAGCCCCCAAACAGACGGCAAGCTCTTCAGGAGAGGTGAACACACCGACTTGGTCATTAGAGGGGGGCATTCAGGGTGTTGCAGGGGAGGGTGAGCCCACCCTTGCCAAACAATGATGATTATTCTTAAAAGACAAACTGGAAGAGCAAAAGAACATTACTTTAACCAAACCAAGCCACTTGAGATCCTTCTCCTGAAAACATGCCTTGAAACATCATTCCACAGGAGAAGAAGGCTGAATGTGGTTGTAGTGATGGGACTTCCAACTCTTTTGGTCTTAAATCACTTTATTATCCACAATAATGTGTGCAAAATGTATTACTAATGTAAAAGCATGCATTATGTTTTATTATTTCTATATGTTTCTTATAGAAATCTGCCTTTATTTATTCACTCTACATGGTGCTACAAAAAATAAGTAGGTGTCGTCTCTCCTTGTGACCCCCCACCCCTCTAGCGCAGGTAGAGACGACATCACACATATTGACCAATCACGTGCAGCTGCGTTTCCTTCACAACCAACACATCAGTGCGAGACGAACGTTTAACTCACGGAAAGTATTTTTATTTTTGAGTAGCAGATGAGTTCTGGCTGGTCAACAGATCATAAAGATGGGCGCTTTGTCTTTTCTGTTTCTGCTTCCTCATATAAAACGTACTTTGACCCCATGCTGGCCATCCTACATGTTTCTTCTGCATATCTAGAGCTTCACTGTGATTGGCTGTCTAAGTTAGAGCGTTCATTATCCAGACTTGGTAATCTGGAAAATCTGGATCTAGATAAGATTGATCCAATTCAACGTTTCCCTGAACAGCTGGTAAAAAAGTGAGGCAGATTACATGATCCTGGAAAGCAAGAAAGGGATTTCAAAATCCAGATGACTTTGATCCAGATTACACCTTTAGAACAACTGGCCCCAGGAGCTCACAGAACCAGGAGAAGAAGAACTCACCTGTTCACTAGCTATAAGGGGACAACTCTGCACCTGAGCTCTCTGAGGGGTGGGGCTCAGAGACGACATGCCCTCTTCTGACTGGGGAAAAGAACACACCGGGTCAGCACCAGAACTCCTCTAACAAGCGCTGTCACACAGATCACATGACACAGACAAGTGTGCGCTACCTGGGCGGTGATGCTGCCAAACGAGGTGATGGCCTGCCTCAGAGAGCGCGTGTCGGCGTGGAAACTCATCTCCGGTGTTTCCTCAGGAGTGAGGCTCAGAGAGGACAACCTGCACACACCCAAGTAGAAAACAAACGCACCCTGCAGTTACAGGTGGCTGTGTTGATCTGCACTCACCAGGTTAAACACACACAGCCTGCAGGACGTCAGCGGGAATGTTTGTCAGGTTTGAGATAGGCTGCAGGTGTGTTTGTGTAAAGGTCAGCTGTGTATGTGTGTGTGTGTGTACGTGCTTACTTCTCCATGCAGCTGGTCAGCTGGTTGTTCAGGTCTTTGCTGCTGTTGGAGTTTTGCAGCTGATAGGCGATCACATCAAACTGACCTCTGAGCTATGGAGCAAAGAAACAACCAGAACCAGGTCAGTACACATCTAGAATACAAACCAGAACCAGGCCAGTTTACCGACGACCCGTGGTAGCATTTACAGAGATTTGACTTTATCTTCATCAGCCAACACAAGCAGTGAGCATGAACCCAGTTTCAGACCAGTATGAGGCCAATGTGTCCAGTTACCCGGTGCAGCTGGTGCAGCTGCTGCTGCAGCGCCTCCGTCTTCACCTGCTCCAGCAGCTCGATCTGTCCTGACAGCCACACCTCCCTGCAGCGCAGCGCCTCCTGCTGCCGGCTAACGCAGCTCTGCAGCTCCGAGCGCACCTGAAAGAGGAGATGCACAGGTAAGCCCAGGTTCTAAATGCTGATTGGTTGACGTTTAGGTCAAACGGGGTTAGGAGGCGTGTCAGGGCATTATGAGCCACCTGGTGCTACGAGGTCTGACCAGGCTGAAGGAGCCATGTCAAGGTTATGTTTCCATGGTAACAGCACCCTGCCCGGGGCGGGTTGCTTTGGCGGAAACTAAGATTATTATATTTATAAGAATGTGTTCCTGAGAAGGAGGAAATCTAAGACGTTCCACAGAAACGGCTGTGAACGTCTGTCAGGTGAACCTAAACTTCTAGCTGACATGAGATCTTTGGACAATAAAACGGGAGCAATTTCTGACTTCCCACAGAAGGAAACAACACCCAACGTTGATTGACAAACTGGACCTGATCACCTAAAGCATCTCCAGATCCCTCCTGGACCAGAACAGCTCCTGAACTCAGCCGGATCAAGAAGCTTACCCTGATTCAGAAAATGATGATGAAAGTCTCCTCCAGTCAGAACTCCCACCTCTTCTGCTCCTCAGCCTGAGATGTAGCTGCTTGAAGACGAACACAACACTGCAGGTCCAGGTGGGTCCGGCAGCTGAAGCTGAGCTTCTGTGTGAGTGTCAGGATTTTATACTGAACTTGGACCACGCCCTGTCCTGCATCTCTCTGGGTTTTAGATGCTGACTCAGCTAGGGGATAATAAGGGGCTTCACACTACAGCATCAGAACCACAAACACACACAGTGAGTCAGCTCTGAGGAGGATGAGGAGGATGAAGGTGTGGTGAGTGTGGCTGAAGCAGAACACAGAAACAGCAGCAAGCTGATCCGGGATCAGCAGCCCTGATCCTATTTTTAACACAAACGGTGACCTTAACGACAGTGAGCTGTCACTCAGCTGTGTGTAACCTGGAAACATGGAGCCGGTCTGGTTCTGAAGGATTTCTGCAGCCTGACCAGATGATCTGTGCTGTTGTCCAGCTTCCATTCGTGGTTCAGGTTTCAGACCGAGTCAGAAATTGTTCTAATGAGCAGACCATGGAACTACCAGTGTTTCATGTTGTATCATCCTCTTGTATGTGAAGCTGCAGTGTCAGTGAGTTTGGGTCAGAACACTGGAGTGTTCACTGCAGTAACCAACCAACAGGATGATGTAGACACTGACCTCTCTGGCGTTCTCCCTCAGCTGCTGCTCTGCCATCAGAACGCCGCCGATGGCGTTCTCCAGCTGATCCTGCGCCTGCAGGCACAGCTTCAGGCTGCTCTCTGCTGCCTCTGCTGGCGACATCCTGCAGAGCATCAGAAAAATGAACAAGCAGATCAGATCAATTGTTGCTGAACTGAGACAGGAAGTTGACCCACACCCGACGGTTCCAGCCCGGGACTCCAACACAGAGAAACCAAATGTTCTGTAAACAGGAATAAATGTTTTATTCGGAGCACTGAGCCGTTGCTTTTTACACTGAACTGCCTGCATCCTTCAGTCTTTCCTGGTCCTGATCTGCTCACTCTGTCTCACGCGGACTCGGGTCAGAACCCGACCCTCACACTTCTGTTCTGGGATAATGTGGGTCAGCAGTCTGAGCCTGGTTCAGGGTTGGAAACCCAGCTATTGTCTTGAACAATGAAAATGATGCCTTTGCTTAGCCTCTGCTGCCCACTCCCACTGACTCAGCTATTTGTGCAGACTGCTACATTGTGCTGTGGGACGGGTCAGAGAGCCAGCAGCTCACCACCATCCACTGGGATTAAACCAGTCATCCCAGTAAAGCAACTTCGGGTTAAATCCTACTTGAAGGACAGGGACTTTTTTGTGTCAGTAAGTAACTTTACATCAGAGACACAAAAATCACATGCGGCGTTCCCCAAGGGCCCATCTTAGGGCCCCTCCTATTCAATATCTACATGCTCCCCCTAACTCAGATTTTAATAAACAACAACGTAAGTTATCATAACTATGCAGACGACACACAGCTATACGTTACGATGTCACCAGGTGACTATGAACCCATTCAAGGTAAATGCTTAGAAGAAATCAATGCATGGATGGGCCAAAATGTTCTTCAGCTGAATAAAAACTAAACTGAAGTAATAATGTTTGGACCAAAGGAAGAGCGTTTAAAAGTTAGCACACAGCTTCAGTTAATACAGCTAGAAACCACCAGTCAGGCTGGAAACCTGGGTGTAGTGATGGACTCAGACCTGAACCTTCAGAGGAACATAAAGACAGTAACAAGGTCGGCCTTCTATCACCTAAAGAACATCTCCAGGATTAAAGGACTAATGTCTCAGCAGGACCTTGAAAAACTAATTCATGCGTTCATCTTTAGTAGAACTGATTACTGCAACGGTGTCTTCACAGGTCTGCCTAAAAAGTGGATCAGACAGCTGCAGTTGATCCAGAATGCTGCTGCCCGCGTCTTCACTAGAACTAAGAAAGTGGAGCACATCAGCCCGGTTCTAAAGTCCCTACACTGGCTCCCTGTAGCTCAGAGAATAGACTTTAAAATACTTCTGTTAGTCTATAAATCACTGAATGGCTTAGCACCAAAATACATTACAGACTTGTTGTCAGTGGATCAACCACCCAGACCTCTCAGGTCTTCTGGCTCAAATCTACTCTGCAGAACCAGAACCAGAACCAAACATGGAGAAGCAGCTTTTAGTTCTTATGCTCCACTAATCTGGAATAAACTTCCAGAAAACTGGAAAAGAGCCGAAACCCTAAGTTGCTTTAAATCAAGATTAAAAACTTATTTGTTCAGAGCGGCCTTTGACTGGGCCATCTAAACTTTATTAGTTTTCAGTCCAACTTTCCTTTCATTTTCTTATCATTCCGTTCTCTTTATTTTTTATTTTTTTATTTCCTCTGTATCATTGTAATGTTTTTCCTCATGTCCAGCGCCTTGATGCCTTGTTGCTGAAAAGCGCTAAATAAATAAACTGGACTTGACAGAGCCACAGTCGCAGGTCTACACAGCTGAACAGGGACACTCACAGGAGATGTGAACTCTTGGTGCTGACTGTGTTCTTAGACTTTCTGTGCTGGACTCTGTGGTACTGAGCAGTACTCTGTAGTTCTGTGACATTAAGGTGGCTGCAGATCCGAGTGCGCGTGGCCTCAGGGTGCGGCTGCAGCTCCATATCAGCTGTAAACAGTCCATCAGCTGGCGTCTCAGAGTTTCTGATAACAAACACTTTCTCCAGAAACCTGACCTCTGACCCCAGGGCAGGTCTGTTGACACGGGGACCAGGGTTTAAATGAAGTGCAGCTTTACCGTTTTGCTGTTTGTTGCAGGTTAGAGGTGCTTATCAATAAAATCCATCATGGATATCACCTTGATTGGTTGAGTGGTTATGGGGCAGTCTGCATTAGCTTGTTGGAAATAATGCAGACAGACTTGTTTCAGCCAATCAGAGACCAGGAACACTGAAGCTTCACAGGTTTCTATTATGTCACAGAGAAGACACGTCCAACATCCTGATGAGCACATCATCACTTCCTCTAACAGCTCACAGCCCCTTCCAGATCCAGCAACATGCTGATTCAGGGACAGTCAGAGCTAACCACTGATCAATAATCAATGCTGTTGTAGCTTCCACATCACCTCACCTCTCTGAGGAACTTTAAACCTTAAAATGTGGATCAAAGATATGCGTCAGCAGGAGAACGGAGCTGAGCCAACAGGACACTTAGTTCCTCTTCTCAGGACTGCCTCTGAAGGAAATGTTCAAATATTTCAGAGAACTCCAACATCAGCTGTTTTAGATGTTCAAGACTGACTGCAGCAACCTAACCCTGGCAGATACACACACCTCTGTCCCTGTTAAACATCTATATGTCTCTGATATGATACACATCTTAAATATGAGGACATCAACACAAACAGCTTTTTCTTTGTAATCTTTATTAGGAATACTTGCTTGTATCTGGTTTAACATGTGAAATAATTAGCTCCTAACACGTTCAGCTCTTTATCTGCCAAAAATCTGATTCTACACTTTAACATGAAGCCTGAAGACCATCAGTTATCTACAGACTTAAATAGCAACACATCTGGATTTCTGTTCCATGGTTTCTACAAAGCAGAAACTCTGCTTTAAATTTTCCGATTCGGCCTGAATTCTTCGTCAGACTAAAACCTGATCCTTCACATTTCACCACAGCGCTTTAATCTCAGGTGAAATTTTCCAGAAACAAAACTCTTACCTCACCTTCCTTCTCAGACAAAAACAACCTCGAATCGCACAAAAATACTGCTGTTCTCGCGATATCCTGCATTAAATCTCAAACACCGAGAACTCGAAGGAACGCCATTGCTGTCTGCCGATCAGCACGTAGGCACCGCGGCCATAGGCAGGGAGGGTGGTCGCAGCTGGGAACAGCCAATGAACAACCACTGTACAGGCGGCGAGCAGACACGGAGGGAGTAAGCTGAGGCCCCGTAACAGCCGCTGATAAAAGGCCATGAACAGTCCGAGCGTCACTGGAAGGCGGTGGTGAAACGACGGCGCTGAGAGGCCGGAACACCGAGAAGTGTCCTCCTCAGTAACACACTGTTAACGCCATGTTGTTTGCTGCGGTCTCTTGGATTCACACTAAGCAGAAAACAACTGAATGTCCAATCTGAGCTGAACATTAGCTGCGAACAAACCGACACCATTACTTTCTCACCCACTCTGACGTTAGAGGTACTCTAATATAATATTTCAGTAAAATATTAACTTGCTTTTTGAATTAGTAAATGTTATTTAACCCTAATCAATGCAAACCGTGAGCAGGTATTAGGAAACTGGATAATAACATTTAAAAGCTGACATTCTCTCAAATGCGAATACAATCCCCCGATTATTCAATTAAAGTGTAAACAGATTAAATATTAAGAAGTGAGGCAGCAGAGGGGAATGTCTGATTATTAAACAGGTTTAAACAAAAACTAGATCTTTTTAAAACGGATTGTGTTCAAACCGGACCACGAGTCTACACCGCGCCCGGATCATAAACACCTGAGCTAAAGTTACTTATCATTACCTCCCACGACATCATACACCATAAACTCACTGCTCCGTGAAGCGGCTGGTAGCTCCCTGACGGGGCTACAAATTACCTTTCACGGACTTTCTGTAGATAACTCACCGCGCGGCTTTGCTCTGCAGTCTGGACTTGAACGTCATAAATGATCCGAACCGCTTCGGTATCACCGAAGGCTGAGACGATCAGTAAACGAGCCGGCGTCTCGGCAGAACACCGGCGGCTAACCTAATGTCGTCGCGTCACGGAAAGACAGCAGGCAAGTGACGCGATAACTGCAAGAAAGCGCTCGATCGTGGTAGACAGAGCGAGGCTGCCCCCTGCCGGCGAAGAGCAGAAAAGGTGAAGTTGCTTCAAAAATATAGTAGAAACAGTTAGCACCAGTACTTATATATAATAATGTTAAAGTTATGATTAATGCCACAGTGGTTATAATACTTATAATTTAGAACAGAATAATAATATCAGTTATTGTCCCTCCGTGGGCAAATTCAGGTTTCCAAACAGTAAAGTGACAAGCAGATTGGAGCATGCAGATTCACACAAAGGTAAATTATAATAACCAACGAGAAACTGTATAGTAATTAAATAATGGTGCAACAATATAATTAAAACTGTACAAACTGTGCATGAAATTTTGGGCATATAAAAAACCTACAGACTATCCACCAGAATGTGGAAAAACTGTAGGGGTGTGAACAACTTACTATCAGTCATGGTTTTAAAGTCGACCAGCTGCTGGGAGGAAGGATCTGTCATAACGCTCCTTTGTGCACCTAGGATCCAGCAGTCTTTCACTGAAGAAGCTCTCCAGTTCTGCAACAGCTTCATGCATGGGATGGGAGACACTGTCCAAAAGTCATGTTGTTTTTGGCAGAGTTCTCCTGCCTCCCTCCACCTGCATTGTAGGCCTTCCTAAAGAGCTTATCTAACCATTCCTGCAAGTCTTGAACCTGAGTTTTGTCTGATCTACAGTGTCAAGCTGGTCCTGGGGTAACTTATGGCTTATGATTCCTTGGGTGGTAATAACTGGGCTGCACTGGGTCAGGACCGGCTGGTGTTGAAGCACCTGAAAGACATCACAGGCCCTCTACTGGACGCCCTGCAGTTTGCGTACCGAGCAAACAGGTCAGCAGATGATGCTGTTAACTTAGGTCTACACTTCATCCTGCAACACCTCGACCGCCCAGGGACCTACGCCAGGATCCTGTTTGTAGACTTCAGCTCGGCCTTCAACACCATCATACCAGACATCCTCCACCAGAAGCTCACCCAGCTCAACGTCCCAGCCTCCACCTGTCAGTGGATCAACAGCTTCCTGACGGACCGACAGCAGCAGGTGAGACTGGGGAGCATCTTCTCCCGAACCAGATCAATAAGTACTGGTGCCCCCCAGGGGTGTGTTCTATCCCCACTCCTCTTCTCCCTGTACACAAATGACTGTACCTCAGCGGACTCGTCCGTGAAACTCCTGAAGTTTGCAGACGACACCACTGTCATTGGACTGATCCAGGACGGTGATGAGTCTGCATACAGACAGGAGGTGGATCGGCTGGTCCACTGGTATAGTCAGAACTGCCTGGAACTAAACCCAATCAAGACTGTGGAGATGGTGGTGGACTTTCGGAAAACACCACCTCCATACACCCCCCTCACCATCCTCAACAACACCGTGTCGGATGTGGACCACTTCAGGTTCTTAGGAACCACCATCTCTGAGGACCTGAGATGGTCTTCACACATAGACACTGTTCGAAAGAAGGCCCAGCAGAGACTGTACTTCCTGAGGCAACTCAAGAAGTTCAACCTTCCACAGGAGCTGCAGGTAATCTTCTACACTGCCATCATTCAGTCTGTCCTGTCTTCATCCATCTCAGTGTGGTTTGGTTCATCCACAAAACAGGACAGGTCCAGACTGCAACGAATAATCAGGACTGCAGAGAGAATCATCAGGGCTGACCTTCCCTCCATCCAGGACTTATACAGGTCAAGGGTCAGGAAAAGAGCTGCTAAAATCTCTGCAGACCCCACACACCCTGCACATAAACTGTTTAGAGTTCTGCCTTCAGGCCGACGCTACAGAGCACTGTTCACTAAAACCAGCCGCCACAGAGACAGTTTCTTCCCCCAGGCTGTTTCTCTGTTGAACATTCAATAAAATACAAAACAACAGCAGACAGATGTTGCAAATGCACCTTTTTATTTATTTATATATGTGTATATTGTATATTGTAGATATGTATATTCTGTAGTGCAAAAACAAAAACCAAAGAGCAAAGTGTACCGGAGTCAAATTCCTTGTTTGTATGTACAAACTTGGCAATAAAGCTGATTCTGATTCTGATTCTGACCAGGATGACATATAAGCCAGTGTGGTCAAAGATGGTTAGTGGAACATCAGAACTTAATGATGAACTGATCAGAAATCCAGTTCTACTGTAACTGAGCTGAAGAACAGCCAATCAGAGGAGAGGAAAAGGGACACATTTCAGTATCACTTTATTACTTTATTATTGTCCCTGTAGAAATGCATGTCTCCCCCTCTTTCCACCCCATTTCCTGTCTGCCTACTTTCAGAAAAAAAACAAAACATAAAGGCCACTAGTGTTGCGAAACAAAATATAAAAGAAAAGACATTTTCCTTGCAGCCAGATAAAAAAAAATAAAAACATAAAAAAACAGATGCAAGCACTTTACAGCACTGGCAGAAGCAGTAAAAGATGTCCAGGAAAAACATCAGTACAAATATCAATTACAAACAATTAGACTACGATGACAAAGCGGTCACACCTAATCACATTCTAAACTGATCCGAATAATGGCCCAGAATAATGAACTAGTTTCTCCATCTGTTGGTCCTTGTCTTAGGCTCTGAATCTCTTGTAGATTTGAAGAGCTCAGGTTCGCCGTGATGAGGAGAGTGGAGAATATCTTTGGCTTTTTGCGTGAGTCTCTAGAAATCTTTCTGTTAGATCAGGTCATTAAGCACCAATTATTTTGCTAGGCACTGTTGCTATTTGTTTCATCCTGTTTTTGTCTTCTACTGATAGGTTTCTGAACCAGGTGATGAAAGCTAATGTAAGAACAGATTCCACCATAGAAGCGTAAAAAATGGTCATCAACTTTTTACACTCACCAAACTGAGTTAATTTGTGGTGTGATCTTTGCTAACCTAACAGAATTTTCACTGAATGTCACCTTTTCGATGACACCACCCAGGTACTGTATAGCCCTGAACACGCTCCACTGGTTCCCCCTTTTAACTACTGTTGCCACACCACACAATAAAATCCTCCACCACCTGACCAGGTGAGCCTTCCTCTCCCTGTAACAGGCTAACAATAACTGTGTCATCTTTCAGCCGTTGGTCTAGAGGATGTCCAATAAGGGAGCGGGAAAACAGCTCTGAGGAGAACTAGTGGAGGAAAATGTCTCATCTGGCACAGAACCATTCACTCGAACACAATTGGATCTGTCAAGAAGAACATCTGTCCAGCCAACTAACAACACCAGGACACAGGTTAAAATTTGTCAACAATTCACCAGCAAAAATGTGGGGCTGTACTATAATAAAAGGAGGCCATGGGTGTGTTTAAAAATGAAGCTAAGTGTTAAGACTGTGGCATGTGACACTACCTGGCCTAAAGCACAGGTAAATCTGTGTATCATCAGCACAATGACATAATAACACACGCCGTGGTAGCAGTTCTTTATGCTGATGTGCCGTTTGAGGCCCAACCCACTCTTTGTCCCATGTGAGAACTGTTTGTTTCCACAGGTAACTGCAGACAGGATGGGCCATGAGCTGCGCGGCTCAGCAGAACTGAAGCTCTTTCCTGTGCAGCAGCAACAAGCCTGGACACCAGCTTCTAGACGCTGCAGCACAGAGACCCACAGGGGGCGCTGTGGGCAGAACAGAAACTCTGCAATTAGGTTTGAGCCTCTCAAACAAATTACCATATTTCATTAAACATAAAATTACACTGATGAATTTAAAGTAATTACTTTGGTGTTGACTTCTCCTCGTGTCCTGCTGCATAATAAATATAATTATATTAACCTGCTCCAGACTCAGAAATCTGTGAAATGTGACATCATATCTGAAACTGACCGGAAGAGAGGAGATGAGAGCCGAAGGAACCGAATCTGGTTGCAGACATGAGAGAAAGAATTGCTTAGGTGAACTCAGCCGCAGGATCCGGATCTCAGAACAGCGACGGAATTCCCATCATAATAGAAACCTCGCGATATCTACAGCCGACGGAACGTCAGCCTGTGTAGAAACAAAACATCGAATGTGATCAGTTCCGGTCCAGTTTATAGTCGTCACACGTCCAGAGACACCAGACCCACCAACTATCCGAACTCCGTGACCCGGAGCTGCTGCCGCGTGAGGATGTCTGCGGGATCCGGGAGCAGAAACACGGAACCGTGGGGAGGGTTCGACGAAAACCTCATCCAGGTGAGTCAAACTGTCACGTAACAGGTAACCGGGAGGTAGTTCTGTCACTAACTAGGAGGTTAACTAATCTCAGTCATGGTTAACCAATCAGATAAACTCATTTAGGTGGGTTAAACCCAGAGATTCTGACATAAAGCTAACCAATGGGTAACTAACCAGGGGGTAACTAACCAGGCTGGAACTAACCAGGCTGTAACTAACCAGGCTGTAACTAACCAGGGGGTAACTAACCAGGGGGTAGCTATCAGGCAGATCAGCAGGTAAATCCGGTAACTGAGGTGAGTTTTATTCTGACTGCTGACAAAATCAACTGATGTAAAGTGACTCTAACCCTCTGACTGAACAGTCTGGACCGGTTAACCTGGGGAACCAGGAACATGACCTTGGTAAGGAGGTGGTTCTGAATGGTTAGTGGTTAGTCAATGAGAACATAAACTTCTAGAACAATCATACAATTATTAATATAGAGATGAGATTAACTTTATCATCCCCCTAGGGGGACATTAAATAGTTTCAGCAGCAGGACAGGTTAAAGGTCAACCTCTAGTAAGGTGATATTAGGAAGGATCAATAAATAATAGAAACAATAATAACCATGAATAAAAAGTGAACAAAATTACAAACAATATAGAAGAGAATTATTTAAAAATGTAAAGACTAAAATGCTTTCAACAAATACATTTGTAAAAAATTCAAAAAGGCCACATAAATATGCATAAATAGGAAGTGTCTCCAACAGTCCAATAATCTGAGCTCTATATCCAGAGCAGGAAGATGTAAATGAGGTGAATCAGTATCTGCTGTATTGTTCATGATGATGTCAGCAGCCTCAGCCTAAAAGGTCATCTCCAACGCTCCCCGTCTGTGGAGAAGTTCTCTGGTGCTGCTATCTCCTCTCTAGCTTCTGAATGCAGCAGGAACCAGAGCTGCTCACATTCCAGGGTGGTGCTGAAAGCAGAGGGAACGACGCATTGATCTGCTGGGAACGTCTGTTGGTTCCCACCGTGATCCCAGGACCAAATCTACCTTTAACACTCCTCTCTTCTCCTCCACCAGCAGGCTCTGCTCCTCTGTTCACTTCCCTTTTCTCCAAATTATCTTTTTTTTTTCCAACAATATCTTTATTGTTTTTGTGCAAACATATCTGCCATATAACAAATACAAACAACAAGACTAACAAACGCCCTCTTAGTTACATATCTGCATATATTCTTTTAAATATACGGAAAGTAATAGTCCATTGTTGAGGCTCCCTTGTTTGACATCATGTTCTGATGTTAATCTTGACTTTAGTCGTCTTCTACATCTTGAGACAGGTCCATTCCTTCAACAAAATTCCAAAAGGGTCTCTAAATGTTTTCAAATAGTTCACTTTTTCCTTTTTGGAGATATGTAATGCGTTCCAGAGGCAAAGTTTTCAGCATTTGCCTGGTCCATTGTTTGGTCCCTGGTCTTGAAGTTTTCTTCCAGAACAGTACTATAAGTCTTTTAGCCTGAAGTAGACACATATCAATCAACATCTGTTCACATTTGGTAAACACATTATTTTTTGGGTACAAACCTAAAATTAGAAAAACTGGATCTAGTGCAACATCCTTTGAGACAAGATCTTTCATAATTTTGATTATTGCTTTCCAAAATGTTTGAATTTCCCTGCATTCCCATATACAATGAAACCAAGTCCCTTTTTCTTCTAAACATTTTGTGCATACATCTGGTATATTAGGATTGTACCGATGTAAATTGGTTGGTGTAATATAAATTCGCATTAACCATTTGTATTGCAGTAACCTTAAACGTGAGTTAACTGATTGTTTCTGGAGCCTTATACAGGGAAGACTGCCATTCTTTTCCAGTGACAGGTTTACACCCAGATCTAATTTCCAGGCTTCTAGTTTCTGTCTTGAGTCTTCTGGGGAATCTAAAAACTATAAAATTGTAGATTTCTGAAATCGCACCTTTATTTGTGCTATCTTTGCTAATAATTTCTTCTAGTTGGGATTTTGGTGGCTTTGTTAAATCTTTGTTCTTTGTCTTAATGTAACTTCTGAGCTGAAGGTATTTAAAGAAGTATTTTCTATTTATATTAAATTTCTGCTTTAGTTCTTCAAAAGACATCATATAAGTTGAATTTGGTTGATACAAATCATGAATTCTATCTATTCCCTTTGTGGCCCACTGTTTAAATACACTGTTTATGAACTTCCTTACGTCATACCAAATTTTGATCATGTTTTTAACAATAGGATTAACTGTTTTCCCCAACAGTCCTGGGATTGAATCAGAAAAAATGTATTAAGGTAAGGGTGGACTTACTGATTTAGATTCCATTTCTACCCATTGAGGGACATCCCTGGTATTAAAGTAATTTCTAACAGTTCTAAGTTGGGCTGCCCAGTAATACCACTTCAAATTCGGACACATTAGTCCTCCCTCCTTGTGTGGTAAATGTAAGAGCGACATTCTAACCCTGGGCCGTTTATTTTGCCATAAAAACCCAGCAATTAATTTCCTAAAATTATTAAACCAGTTTACAGGAGGCGGCAGAGGGCAAACGATCATTTTACCAAACTAAACTTCATTAAACAAGGAGGAGATCACAGTAAAACGCTGAAATTAATATTAATAGGAAATTAATTGATATGAAATAGATGCAGCATGAAAACGACCAGAATGGAGAGTAGATATAATAATAATCAAATCAGAATAATGATGAGGATGAGGATGTAAATAAGCTGAGTTCAAACATGTTGATGCTTTGGGACAATTCATTTAATTTTGCTGTGTTTCATCATCATGATTTAAACATTTCTGAATCCAGTCTAAATTCTATCATCGGTTCATTTCTCTCCACTGATTACTGGGAGCACATTTGTTTTATTGTAACAACCAATCACAGCGTCACACCTAGCAATGGGGTCGACCGCACCTAGCAACGGGGTCGACCGCACCTAGCAACGGGGTCGACCGCACCTAGCAACGGGGTCGACCGCACCTAGCAGCGGGGTCGACCGCACGTAGCAGCGGGGCACGTAGCAACGGGGTCGACCGCACGTAGCAACGGGGTCGACCGCACGTAGCAACGGGGTCGACCGCACCTAGCAACGGGGTCGACCACACAAGAGGAGTTTCTGTCGTCTCCTCAGAGTCTCAGCAGAGAAGTGAATCATTGAAGCTGGGAGTCCTTGCCAGGAATGTTTAGGATAAGATGGGAGCTCTCTGGGAGACTCTGAGGATCTTTGGGAATACGGGTTCTGGAGCTTTAGCTCTGGAGCCAATCAGTGAACAGCAGTCTGTTCACGTCACATGTAGTCCCGACCCAGCCCGGGTCCGACCTGCTCAGGAGCAGAACCAAAAAGGTAATGGAAACGCTTGCAAAGCAGACCGAGTGGAGTCAAGTAGGGCCAAATCAAGCCGGTAGAAAAGTGGCAGTAATGACTAATGTTCTGATTAGTCTGTGCAGGGCGGCGGCTCGGCCGTCATCGACATGGAGAACATGGATGACACGTCTGGCTCCAGCTTCGAAGACGTTGGCGAGATGCACCAGAGGATGAAGGAGGAGCAAGAGGTGGCCGAGGAGGCGGCAGCTGCAGAGGACGACGCCAGTGATGAGGGAGAGTTCCTGGGGATGAAGGGGTTGAAAGGTCAACTGGGTCGACAGGTGGCTGACGAGGTGAGTGCAGCCAATCAGGCGTCAATCAGAGCTGCTGCAGGGCGTTGAAGAACGTTAAGATGTCAGAGTTTGACTTTAGTGCTGCGAAGGGACAAACTGACTGCTGGAGTGAAACTGACAGGTTCAGGTGTTACCATGACGACGTCAGATAAACTGCGACCCACAGTTCCAGCAGAACCAGAGTCAGAACCAGGGGCAGCACCACATTCCCGCTGAGCTCCAGCTCTGCATAGGGCTCACCTTGAGCACACAGTAACCCTGTTGATGAGTTGATCAGTTAACTAGTCAACCTCCCATTATCTCTTCTACACATTAATGATGCTGTAAACCAGATCACTGCTGTTATTTTCCTTCCATGTGAAAGTTAAGCCCCTCCCACTCTGCAAACAACCCGTCTCACCTGTGTTCAGGTGTGGCAGGCAGGGAAGCGGCAGGCATCCAAAGCCTTCAACCTTTACGCCAACATCGACATCCTAAGGCCATACTTTGATGTGGAGCCATCGCAGGTGCGCAGCAGGTGAGAAGTCCACTTCCTGTTTCCTGTCAGTTGTTTCTGGTTCTGACACTAAAAATGGCGTCTCCCATCAGGCTAATGGAGTCCATGATACCTGTCCGCATGATCACCTTCCCCCAGGTAAGCTCCTCCACCTGTACACGAACAGACAGGTAAAAGCAGGCAAGGCGTGAGTTCTCAAACGTGTCCCTACCTCTGTAGAAGGTGGCAGGTGAGCTTTACGGCCCGCTGATGCTTGTCTTCACCCTGGTGGCCATTCTGCTGCACGGCATGAAAACCTCCGGGACCGTCATCGTAAGCACGCACAAACATCAGATCACAAATAACGACTTTGCATTCACCTGTCTGCATTCACCTGTCCATCTGACCCTGCGTGTTTGCAGAGGGAGGGCACCCTGATGGGAACGGCCATCGGAACGTGTTTCGGTTACTGGCTCGGCGTCTCCTCCTTCATCTTCTTCTTGGCTTACTTGGTCAATGCTCAGATCACCTTGTTGCAGATGCTCTCCCTGCTGGTGAGTACTGGCGCCGTTCTCTGCCGTAGGTCATCCTTTAGTATGATGTGTGACATCAGCTCCTGTGTCCCGTTGCCAGGGTTACGGTCTGTTCGGTCACTGCGTGGTCCTCCTGGTCACCTACAACATCCACTTCCACTTCCTGTTCTATGGCCTGTGGCTGCTGATTGGAGGATTGTCTACACTGCGCATGGTAGGACTACGTTTCCCAACAGCCCCTGGGAGTGCCCTTCCTGTCAGGATAACTTGTGTTTTACTCAGGTGGCGGTTCTGCTGTCCCGGACCGTGGGTCAGACTCCCCGCCTGCTGCTGTGTGGGACGCTGTCGCTGCTGCACATGAGCTTCCTGCTGTACCTGCACTTCAGCTACCACCAGATTGTAGAAGGTCAGAACCACTGAAAAACAGAACCGGGTCCAGAGATACAGATATGCAACAGGGTCAGAACAGAACCAGTAATGATGGCAGTGATATAAATGCAGGAGCATGTTTCTCCTTTTAGTCGATGTAAAAATAAACTAGAATAATAATTTTTCTGGTTTTTAAACACTTTTTGTTTTACTTGAGAATAAAAACCGTCCAAGAACAGAAGAACAGAAGATGAAGTTCTTCTCAACACATCCAGAGACGATATGATCCTGAATTCATCAAAATTCATTGTTTTTATTTAAAGTGAGAACTTTTTTACTGGGTCGGCTCGACATAAAAGGAACCAGTGGTTTAATTAGTTTAGAATAAAGGTATTATGGGCTGACAAATGGGTCAAGTTTTCAGAATAAAGAACCAAACGGGTCCAGTCCTCCATCCTCACAATAAACGAGCAGCTTATTTCAGTCTGTTGTTCTGCATGACTGTGGGACAGAATGGTTCTGACTCGAGGGCAAGAAGGAGGTTCTGGAAGCTTCTGCAGTGATCTGTAAGGCCACCTCCCTTGGAGATAATTGGTGACCATGTTGATGAAGATCTTGAGGATGTTCTCGGATAGACTCAGTTAAATTAATAAAGCATCCTATAAAATCCTGACTGCTGGAAGTGAAAGGAACACCTGGCCCAACAGAATCCTGATTCTGATCTGGACTGAAGGCTAACCAACAGTGACTCTGGATCTCCTGCAAGAAATGCGCTGGTCTTGGCGAAGGGTAGACAATTCTTTTAGATTCAGCAGGACTGTGTTTCCGCCCAAGGAGGAGGAAACAGGAAACATGATGAGGAGTAGAAATGAAACTGCTGCCCTCTGCTGGTGGTGCTGTGATAAAGAGGGAAGTATCTATGGGGCAGGTTTTATTTTACAGCATGATCTGATACAGATCTTCTGTAACGAGATGTTCTCCCAGGGGCAGAGTAGTCTCTTGTTGTCAGAATATGTTCTGAAAGACTCTCTTTTGTTCTGCTTTCTGCTGTTCCAGGTCTGCTGGACTCTCTGGAAGGACCCAACCTGGCTCCAATGGAGAGGGTGGCCCGAGACGTGCATGAAGTGATGCTCAACATGACCACGAGGAGCCCAGGGACCCTGTTGAAGGCCCACTGAGGCCCTTGAGGGCCTCTCTTTATTCCACATAAACTCTGATGAGCTCAGAGTGTGGATCCCCCCT
The DNA here is from genome assembly GCA_036173005.1 of Crenichthys baileyi. NCBI lineage: Eukaryota > Metazoa > Chordata > Actinopteri > Cyprinodontiformes > Goodeidae > Crenichthys > Crenichthys baileyi. Next base: position 45,334 of record JAHHUM010000229.1, read on the forward strand.
AGAACTGCATCATCTGGACAAGGTGTCCATCAGCAGAACCTTCTGATATTTCTGTTTGATTGGTTCTGATTTATTGATTATGTAGAAAGATGATAAACACCTCCATCAGTTCTGACTAAAACCTCCTTCAGGTTACCTGGGTTTTCTGTTATCTTGTACTTTTATTGTCCAGAGGTAACAAATTATTATTGAATATTACAGATCCACCCTATGATGTGTTTAAGTGAGTTAGAAACTGTGGGAAATCTTAGATTCTTGGTTCACCTTCCTTCAGCTGCTGTTTGATTGTAAAATCTGAACTGTCTCAGTGGGTGGAAAAAGCTCTCAATAAAAATCTGATTTCTCACTGACTGATCCTTCACTGTTTCTTCACTGGTCCACCATCGGTCCTGAATTGTGTTCTGTACTGGTCCAGTACAAAGACAGAGTGATGAGATGATTTTTGGGGTCTAATGGCCTGGGGGCACCACGGTGGTCCAGCTGTTAGCAGTGCTGCTCCCGGGTTTCAATCCCAGCCAGGGACCCAGCCTGTTGGCCCTGTGCCGGTTTGGGTTCTGCTGGTACTCCGTTTTCCTCCCACAGTCTGGAAACACTCACTGAAGCTGTGTCTGTCTGCAGTCTGAGATGACCTGACCAGGTCACAAACAGTTTTATACCACTGTATATAAATCGAGCAGGAAGACTTAAACCGTGAAATGTTATTTTCTCCTCGGTACCGGATGAGGGGTCACTCGGCGCCGCAGCTGGTAGCTCTGTTGTCTTACAGCAAGAGGGTCCTGGGTTCGAATCCTGGCCTGGGGATTTTCTCCATGGAGTTGGTATGTTCTTGCTGGGTTCTCCAGCTTCCTTTCACAGTCCAAAATCATTGGACCGTGAATCATGACAGAGCTGACAGAGATTAATTGGTCTCTCTAACTCGTCCTTAGGTGCATGGTTGTGTGTCCCTGTGATGGTCTAGAGACCTGTCCAGGATGGACCCCGCCTCTTGCCCAGTGACCCCTTTGACACTGTAGAGCATATCTTTATATTTCAAACACACACTGGATTTGGAAAGTTTTTTCTGCAAATCTGTTAAAACTCTGTTCTGTAAAGGAAACGGTTCCATCAGACTGAAAAGGTTTGAATTACATCGGAGCATGTCACAGGGGTGTCCAGTATCTCCTTATTTATTCACAACTCCTATCCACTCATATAAAACAGCCCACAAAAAGGTATCTAGGTTACATTTAATCAAATGATGAACAAACCACATTATTCTTAAAATATACCAACATGTTCCCATGGCTATCCAGTCAGTAGATCTGTTCTCTGCAGCTTCTGGACTCCTGAAGACATGTCAGCTATTTCCCCTTAAAATTGTAACGATACTATGATTTATGCCTCTCTTTATACATTTTTACACATTATGGGAAAAAATCTGTAATTATAAACACAATGCTGTTCCTCTGGGAGTCTGTCCCACTACTGCCATCTGCTGGGAAGAAGTATGATGAAGGGAACAATGATTTCTGTCTGAGGTGGAACAATGGACTGTTTGGCCTCTAAGATGTCAAAAACCACCAGAACTATTTGTCATAAATCTAATAATACTCATCAAAGAGTCTGAACTGTTTCTTGGAAACATCTCTGACTCTAAAAACAAGAAAGCTACAAAAACTTGATTTCTACTCTTCATTTAATTTTTAACAACTGCCTAGTGTTAAATATATTACCTTTTAATAAAGGAACAAAAAAATAGCAAGCGGAACCATGGATATATGGGCGGAACGCCTTCAAGGGAGTTTTTCTGGCGTGTTTCCGCCACTAGAGGAGCTCCGCCGGAAGCCCAGTCTTCCTCTCTTAGGGCTGGGTTCTGGCTGTATCTACGTTAATATCAGTGGAAGGGTGCATCTAGTCACATTAACTGGAAGTACACATTTTACAGGACAGGAAGCGCATTTAAGAGTTTTTGTTTTTATATTTCAAGCTTTGCCGGAAGCAGCAGTGCTCCGCGCGGGAAGAGGGCGGAAGTGTAGGAGTCCTTAGATGGGTCTGACCGCCGTCAGAACTGTTTAGAACCAGGCTAAAAGAGTAGATTTAGACCTAGACAGCAGGACCTGATCAGAACCAGGTTAGATCCAAGATGAAGATCTACTTCTGCGGCAGTATCCGCGGCGGCAGATCGGATCTGCAGCTCTACCAGAGGATCGTGCACGAGCTGCACAAATACGGGAGCGTGCTTACCGAGCACGTGGGCAGCGCCGAGCTCAGCGACACAGGTGGGACGCGCACATAATGTTTTTGTTTATTTTTCAAGAGTCTTGATTGTCACCATAATGAGATTTTGCTGAGACTCGGCTCAAAAGATACACATGTTGGTTATAGACACCAAGAAAATCTAGAAACACTTCTAGAAAAAGAGAACATGTGTTCAGTATCTACATAAAGTGCAGCTGGCGCTGGCGCTGGTCTATAGATGGGCTGCTGGTTTGTTTGACTGTCAGCAGGGATGTTTAGTGTCCGAACAAGGTAGCCTCATCAGGCTGATGGAGCCACACCTGGGTTGGAGTTTTAAAACCTTCCCTCCAAGCAAGATGTCCTCACAGACCTGGTTGAAGCAGGCGGCTGTTTTTGGCCCTCACATCCTGGCAGGAGGGCAAAGCTTGATTGATGTCTACGTTTTTTTGTAAAATAAATCTATTTTTGTACCTGCCAACACTCGTCTGTCTCCCATAATTGTTAAAGCCTTAGAGTCAGGTCGTAACACAATGTGTCTGGCCCTTTCCTTGCCTCCTGGAGTCCAGACCTGGTAGAAGACAACATCCCACAATCCCCTGTGCTGTCCTCACCACCCGTGCTAAGTCCTTTCTCTCCTGTGCCGTGCAGCTCCCACCGTCAGGTTGAGGCACAGGATGCTTTCAGTTGTGGCTCTGTAAAAGTTTGTGTGCAGCAGAGTAGAGAGTCCAGTCGGTTTCAGCTTTCTGACAAAGAAGAGCCGCCGGGCCTTCTTTACCACCAGAGCCAAAGGGACAGTGATGAAGAGGGTAATAAAAATCTCTGACTAATAACTGAAACCAGCCTAGTGATGTCCCCTGATCCCTACAGCTGAAATGCTCACTATGTCTGTGGACAACCTTCCCCACATGAGGCCTAGTTGATAAAGAGGTACTGATTACTTTTCAGCCTAGAGCTGATTGGTTGGGGCTTGGTTTAATGTCACTGATGAACTGTCCTCTGATTGGACAGGAGAGGAGGGGACAACAGGAGGCGACAGAGACATCCATGACCGAGACGTGGACTGGCTGCAGCAGTCTGATGGTTCGGACTCATTGTACATTAATCCCTGATGGGTGGACTGCTGGTATGTGACCTCTGACCTCTGTGTGTCTCAGTGGTGGTTGCCGAGGTGACACAGCCGTCTTTAGGCGTTGGCTACGAGTTGGGCCGAGCTGTGGACATGAAAAAGAAAAAGACGCTGTGTCTGTTCCGACCGTCGTCAGGACGCAGTGAGGTCACTTCCTGCACAGGTTCCTCTGATTGGTTGTTGTCAGGTTGTTAACTTCTGTCTGCCCCCAGCGCTGTCGGCCATGATCCGAGGAGCGGCGGACGGAGAGCGCTTCCTGGTCCGGGACTACAGCGAAGATGAGCTGGAAAAGATTCTGGAAGAGTTTTTCAGCAGCCTGAAGTGAATCTGAAGAACAACCAATCAGAGGCTGGTTAGGAAGTTACGTGGTGACAGAGCCACACCTGGCTGGACAGGACAGGCTTTTATTGTGAAGGGCTGTTGGAGACTTCAGCTGAATGTTTCATCCAATAAAAAATGTAGTTCTGATGTTTGTGTGAATTTATCTGGACATTTTCTGCATGCTTCTCTTGTTCTGGTGGATTTCAGCAGAACTTCTTCAGGTCCAACAGAACTTAGCCATTACATGGTAAAAAGTAAATGAAGCCAAACTAAAGAAGCTCCATGTGACAAAGTAAATACACCCCAGCTACTTCTATCAGCCTTGGTATGGAAAGTAGGGGGCGCTGCTGATCAGGTTCACTCATTAACTGATCGTGCATACAGGGAGCAAACTGCTGCAATGGACTAGTCAAAGTACTTTTATAGTGGGCTTTTCTACTCGGAGACTTCCTGAGATGGAAAAGTCCACAACTGAAACGAGATGGAACTGCTTTCATGAATGTCTTATCAGCTTTGATTCGGTAACACTGAACAGTAAAGGTCCCTGTGGAACATCGGGTTGGCCTGAGATGGACCTTCAGAAACAAGCATGATCCCAGCAGGTTGGACCGGTTCTTTCTCAGTGGTTCTGAGTGAAATGAAGGTGTGGAGGATTTGACCTTTTAATACTTCATTTTTAATGCTTAGCTTAAAGACACCATGTTACACAGCTGCGCTCTTATGACTGCTTTCACAATCATTGCTCGACCGTTGCAGAGCTGAAGAACAGAAATGTTTGGATGGAAAATGTGGTGTGACATTTAATCTGCATAAAACGGTGCATGATTTATTCAATGCAACCAGTACATTATGTGTCCTCTGTGTCAGTTGCTGAGAACAGGCTAGAATTGGTTTCTCAGTAGAAACAAGTCCTCATCAGGAATGTAGAACTCGCTCTGCAGAAAAGGAGTAAGACACACAGTGGTTTCAGGGATGTGCTGCTTCAGTAACTGATACAGTTTTTATTGATCAATCCGACCCAAACCTTTGTGTGGCGGTGATGAAACAGAACATTTATATCTTGAAGCCAAACCCTGGATTATTCTGCATTCTTTATTATCCAGATTAAAATATGATTTATTGTCTTAAAATGAACCAGGATGTTGTTTGATGGTGTCCGCCTCTGAAAAGTTTTTATGACTGACAGAGGAAGGTATGTCTTTATGGGACCACATTTGTGGTTGGTTGTTACACTAAAACAAATGAGCTTCCAGTAATCAGTGGAGAGAAATGAACCAATGACACAATTTAGACTGGATTCAGAAACCTTTAAATCATGATAAGACTTGAATGAAATGAATTGTCACACAGCATCAGCGTGTTTGAACGTAGCTTATTCACATGCTCATCAACCGTTTTAGAACCCTTTCTCATTTTCTGGTTTTCTTTATGTTTCTGACTACTTCCACATAGATTCTCTCTGAAGGCATCAAAACAGGGAATGAATACATACAGAATTATGCAGCAAACAACAAATTGTACAAGAACTTTAAATATGTTTTATATGTTAGATTCCTTAAAGTAGCGCCCTTTGCTGTGATGACTGAAATATTAACCTTTGACCTTCTCTCAATGAACCTCGGGGAAGTTCTTTCAAGACTCTTTGGAAACCATTTCAGGTGACCACCTCATGTAAAAATACATAAGGATCTTAAGAAATAGAATAAATGGTCAAACCATTTTCCATTCAGAAAATACATTCTTCTAAAAGCTCTTAACGAGAGCCCAGGTCCAGCCTCCACATCAACGAAGGGTAACGTTCTGTAGGTCAATTTGGTTCCCTCTCATCACCTGTAAAAGGCTACTGATAGAGAGATCTGAACTGCACCTTTTAGCAGTGATAATCAATTATATTCACTCAGGGTTTTCATGCAAAAGAAAGAAACAGAAGTTAGCAAGGATAGTTCAAGCAATCACCTTTCTCCCTTGAAGCATGCTTAGTGCCATTCTAACTCACCCTATCAGCACAGATTTTGTTCTAAACTATGTATTTTTTAGACATTATCCTGAAAAGAGATAGATTGACATTGCTAACTACTGTGTTTTTGTACAGTAAGTCAAAATAAGTTGAAAAGTCTTCAATTAGATCCAGTGTCTGAAAATAGTGCATCTAGTGCGCATTTTTATTACCCTTCAGAAATGAGTCCTTTTATAAAACCGTGTGTGACCTCACCTCATGTGTTATTCTATTCTTAAATCGATCTCATTAACTTCTGACTTAACCCCCCTTTGATCAGAAAGATACATCAGAACATTTAAACGTGTTATTCAGGCTTCACTGGTAAGCTCAGGTTTCCCCTCTTATTCGACATGAGACTTGTCACTTTTGTACCTTAAACAGACCTCTCACTCACAGTTCAATAATTTCCTTTTTGATAGTAGATGCTGCTTTGAAATGAGAGATGCTTGTTTGCGAAGATGGATCCCATTTTATTCAATGGTTTTCATCTGCCTCCAAACCATCACTGTGGGGCTGCTGAAGTAAATCAGGAGGATAGAGAATGGAGGCCAAAGCCAGTCTACCTCTATCTCAGTCCACGTCTGTCTGTCTCCTCTCTCTCTGGTTCTTTACGTAATTTTAGTTTGTTTTTGTATTTTTTCAGCTTAGTTCACACAGTGAAGAAGTTCACCATATAATTATTGAAAGACGTCCAGATCACATTGTACTTTCTCTGTTTGCGAAAGAGATGTCAAAACTACATTTTACCTTAAAGGCCACATTGCTTTTTCCTAATATCTTCCCTTCAGTAACAAACATTTAGTAAAATTCATTGTTTAAAGAAAATAAGAAACCTGTTTTATTTTGTAAATATAGACTGCCATTGTGCCTCCCAAACACTAATTTATCTGTGAAAGACTTACATACGAAGACTTACCCACGTGGACCAAATTGTTGGTTCCCCTCGGTTAATGAAAGAAAAACCCACAATGGTCACAGAAATAACTTGAATCCGACAAAGGTAATAATGAATAAAAAATTTTATGAA
>JAHHUM010000230.1:0-50954 GCA_036173005.1 Crenichthys baileyi
TATTTCGGAGGTCAATTTTAATGCCATCCAGGTTAAGAGATTGACTAAGCAGTTTTTTTTTTAAAGACTCCGGTCCAAAGATTGACAACTTCTGTCTTGTCTGAATTTAGAAGCAGAAATTTAAAGTCATCCAAGTTTTTTATGTCTTTAAGACATGCTTGTAGTCTATCTAATTTTTGGGTCATCAGGATTTATGGATAAGTAAAGCTGAGTGTCATCAGCGTAACAGTGAAAATTTTTTATTCTATGCTGCCGATAATTTTACCTATTGGAAGCATATATATAGGAAGAGAAGGGCCCCCAAGCACTGAACTCTGTGGTACTCCAAAATTTAACCTGGATTTTTAAAGATGATTAATCTTTTACATGAACAAACTGGAATCTGTCAGAAAAATAAGATTAAAACCGCCTAGTGCTTTCCCCTGATCCCTACAACATATTCCAGCCTTTCTAAGAAAATATTATGACCGATTTTAACAAATGCAGCACTGAGATCTAACGAACCATTGCAGACACAAGTCCATTATCTGAGGTAATAAAATACATTAGTGACTTTCAGCAGAGCTTTTTCAGTGCTATGATGAGCTCTGAAACCTGACTGAAACTTTTAACAGGTCATTGCTGTGTAAATGCTCACAAATTTGATTAAAAAATTTTCCAAAAATTTTTAAAATAGTGGATTGGATATCGGTCTGTAATTTATTAAGTCATCTCGATCAAGCGAAGGTTTTCTTAACAAAATTACAGCTACCTTTAAAAGCTTGTGGTACATACCCTTTTAACTAAAGATAAATTGATCATATCTAAAAATGGGGCTGGTAATCAAGGGGGAACACTTCTTTAAATATTTGGTTTGGGGTTTTTTTAAAACATACAAGTCGAAGGTTTTCTAGACGAAGTTAATTTTCTTTTAAAACTCAAGAAGCTCCCCGGATCAAAACAGTCCAACACAGATCAGGTTCTACAGTTATTTCCAATGTTGTCTCACTTGTTGAGGATGAAGTAATCATCTCTGGGAGTGTGTCAAAGATTTTCTTCTTAATAGAATCAATTTTATTTTGGAAGAATCCCATAAAATCATGACTGCTGAGAGCCAAGGGAATGGATGGCTCAACAGAGCTATGACTGAGAAAATATTGTTATGCCTTTACACTCAGTGCCATATGTTAGCACAAGGTCAAGAGAATGAAGACAAACGTGGGTAGATTTGTTAATGTTTTGAGTAAAGCCAATTGAGTCTAAGATACCATAAAAAGGCTATATTTAAGCTATCACTTTCAGTGTCAACATGAATGTTAAAATCCCCCACTATAATAACTTTATCTGTATTTAACACTAAATCACATAAAAGGTCTGAAAACTGATCTAAAAATTGAGCGTAAGGGCCTGGTGGACGGTACAAAACAACAAACAGAAGTGGTTTTAGTGCTTTGCAATTTGGATGAGGAAAACTAAGGATTAAATATTCAAAAGAGTTGTAGCAATTGATTGGTCTGGGACTAGTCAATAAATCGGACTGAAAGATGGTTGCTACTCCTCCTCCTCGCCCAGTATTTCGAGGAATGTGAAAATTTAAATAATTAGTAGGAGTTGACTCATTTATAGTAACATAATCCTCTTGCTGCAGCCAGGTTTCTGTGAGGCAAAATAACCAATCTGATTGTCACAAATCAGGTCACTAACTAGCAAAGTCTTTGAAGAGAGATATCTTATGTTCAGTAAGCCACATTTAATTGTTTTATGTTTATTTTTAGTCTGAGTTGTGTTTATTTTTATTAGATTTTCCTGATTTCCTCTTTTTAGATAATTTTTTAATCTATTCAATTTTGGCCGTGGGCGAGACACCGTCTTAATAGGGTAATGGGTGGATAGCAGTACAGAAGCTGCAGAAAGGAGTATTAAACTACGACCCTGCTTCCTGGTCTGAACCCTGGGTTGTCAGAGGTTTGGAGAACTAATAAATTCGGCCAGATTCCTAGAAAGAAGAGCTGCTCCATCCAAAGTGGGATGGATGCCGTCTCTCCGGATCAGACCAGGTTTTCCCCAAAATGTTCGCCAATTATCAATGTAGACCACATCGTTTTCTGGACACCACCTAGACAGCATGCGGCTAAACATGTCATCACTGGTTAAATCGGGGAGGGGACCAGAGAAAATTACGGAGTCCGACATTGTTTTGGCAAACTTACACACCGAAGCAACCCTAACTTTAGTGACCTCCGATTGACGTAACCGGGTATCATTGCCGCCAGCATGAATTACAATCTTACTGTATTTACGTTTATTCTTAGCCAGCAGTTTCAGGTAGGATTTGATGTCGCCCGTTCTGGCCCCTGGCAGACATTTGACTATGGTCGCTGGTGTCTCTAGTGCCACGTTTCTGACTATGGAGCTGCCAATTACCAGAGTTGGCTTCTCAGCGGGTGTGTCGCTGAGCGGGGAAAATCTATTAGAAACGCAGACGGGTTGGTGGTGACCTGTGGGCTGAGATCTAGGACTATGCTTCCTACGTTCCGTCACCCAGCCGGCCTGAGATCCCGGCAGCACGGGCTCTGCCGGAGGACTGCTACGGGGAGCTACCCTCGGTGGCTCCGCGCTGGCTAAGGGGCCTCGGCTATCTGCTGGTTTTTCAACAGCACGGAGCCGGGCCTCCAAATCCGACATCCTCGCCTCCAAAGCTACAAAAATGCTACATTTATTACACGTACCATTATCACTAAAGGAGGCAGAGGAGTAACTGAACATCTGACACAGAGAGCAGGAAAGAGGAGACTCAGAGGGAGAAACAGCAGAACGGGTAGCCATGATGGAGCTAACGCTAAGCTAGCGATCCCTTACCACTACTAGAAAAAACCGTGTAAAACACGGAGAGTCCCCAAACGTTAAATACAGCAACAGAAAGTATGTGTTTTTACGTGCTAATGTATTATAACAAGTAAGAGATATCACAGTAGAGAGAAATTAGATCAAACGAGAGAGCCTTCACACACCACACAATCCACCAAGTGCAAAACAGGAAGTGACGAATACGCCTTACCATGCCTCCTCCTTCTGGTTCTCCTTCTGTAACTTCAGAATGTACATACTGTAGCTGCAGAAATTTTACTTACCAACCTAAGAGCCCAAATCGCTCCAGTGTTGGCTTTCTTGCACTGGTTGACAGTTAATTTTTAAAGTTATTTGAACTTTTAGTAATTTATATGAACAAGCTTTCCAGCATGTCCACTGAACCTTGGTCTTCTCATGGACGCTTAGGTCACAGGCTGCTGATGGTCCAACGGACTCGGTTACTAGAGGGGATAATTTGATCCATTCTTTTGATTCTTTTAAAAGCTGCTGAAGGTTATTTTATTTAGAGAAGTCATGTATTTTAAACATTGAGAGGTAAAGATTGACAGGGAAGATATTGTAGAAAAACAAGCAAAATGTTTTGGTGGTTGACTGTGTATGAAGTCACAACTAACTAAAAACAACCTGAAAAAATATAACAACGGCACATTGTCACTTTATTTTAGGGCTGCAAAGGTTTGAAAATACCAAATCTAAGATGACCATAGAGCTCAAATTTAAAGCATACAGCCATCTCTTACATTTATTTCTATCCAATTTGAAATCCTGCTGCATCTTTCTAACTTTATAGTGGAAGTTGCACCTTCTTTTTTAAGATTTCGTTTCTTGGCTATAACCAGGAAATTCTGATTGACATTTGTATAGTTTATGTATAGTTTTTTTTTTTTTATATAGTTTATCTAATTCTGAAAAAGGTAAGGCAGTAAGCCTCTCCTGGTTCTAGTTCAACTTCTCATTTCCCAGTTGCAGGTAGTGATGTGTCATTTGCAAATGAGCCAGCTCTATCAGGTGAGTCTTTGCTGTAGAATGAATATTCAGCTGCTTCTGCTCAACATCTGAGAATCCATACAGGAATGGCCAGGACTTCGTCTTGGTGGAAACACCATGTAGCCAATCACATGCAAAGACGGGCAAGGACAATACCATCATGTGAGAGACGAAAGGGGTGCAAACACTCAAAGACAGTCTCTGTAGTGATGCAGGGAAGGGACACAGAGCCAAACAGAAAAATGAAGTGCTGGAGACAAATAATAGAAATTCAGGACAAAATAAAGACATGAGTGAAAACAAAAACAAAAAAGAAGCGATTGGTTTGAAGTTTGAAGCTCTTCTAAGGGAGCCCAGACAAATGAGACGGATTTTAGGAAAAGCCAAACTTCATATCACTAGTCATATGAGTACACCAACATCTACTAAAAGAAAATAAACTCCTCTTACTAAATAATATTTGATTAAATACACTGATAAGCAGTGTCATTGGAAAACTGTTGTCTGTGAAAAATAGCCTGTATAAGCAAGGCCAGCCCCTGAGGAGACCAGCGGTAGACCAGCTTCTACTGTTCAAGCCAAAACCTTGTTTGAGTTGAGTATAAACTTGATTTGCTTTGGTATGACTATGATCTGCCAACTTACCTGTTGGAAAATACTGAGCTGTTAATTAGAACTAAGAAATAAAGTCCAGTCCTGCTAATTTAGCTTTCAGACCAACTAACTATAATTTGTGTTCCAGTTCACATTTGCATATCAATGCATAGTGGCCCAACAATCGGGACATCTACATCTAGTGGAAGACAAGAACAGAGGGAATTGACTTAATTCTCCCCCAAAATTAATCTATTAAGACTGCGCTGAAAAGGCACTATGGTGGGATTTAGACCAAATATTGGAGACAGTATATTAAGTACTCAAAAAAAATTACTTATAGGAAACAGTGTGTCTTCTTTAAATCATGTGGTTTTTTTTGCCTTTAGTACTTTTCACCTTGTTCCCAAATGTTAGGTTTTTCTGGCCTTACTCTTTAATGCTGCAGATAGTGCTTTGCAGGGTAGGGTTAGGGGTACCTCATGCCTCTTAAACTCTTTCACAATAGGTCACATTACAGCAATAAACTTATGTGTATTTCACCAGAAGTTTGTTTTAGAAATGTGACTTGCAGTATATTTGTATACATTCCCCCTGAGTCAATACTTTGCAGTTACATTTACAGTAACGTTTTACAGTGGAGATGGTGTGTTCATGGTGATGTGTAGTGTTAATTAACTTCCACATATAGCATCTTGCATGTAGATCTAAAGTTCAGTTTTGGTCTCATCTAATCAGAGCAAACACGTTTGTTTTGTGTCTAATACTGTGTGGCTTCAGTAAACATTAAAACAGGCTTTGTAGTGGCTTTCCGTAACAATAGCCCTCCTCTTGCCACATAAGGCCAGATTTTTGGAGTGCACGTCAAATACCTATCCTGTTTACAGATTCTCCCACCTGAGCTGTGAATTTTATTTCTGCAGCTGCTCCAGAGTTACCAAGGACATCTTGGCCTCTTTTCAAAATAATGCTCTCTTCGTCTGGCACATCACTTTTTTATTTTTAGGTGATGGATTGAACCGTGCTCTGTTAGATGTTCAAAACTTGAAATATTGTTTTATTACCTAAACCTGATTTAAATTAATACATGATCTGCCTGCTGAGTTCCTTGGTTTACTTGATGCTGTTTGTTCAATAATATTCTCTAACAATATTGGACACACTTTTGTCATTTAATGGCTTTTCCTCATTTTTATTACTACAATAAAATACGGTCAACTACATTATAGATACAAAGCGAAGACATTAAAAACTATTAAGCAAAATTATAGAATTACATAGCAAACAAAAAATTTTAAATAGCTCAAACCATCCTTTATATTTAAAATTTTAAAAAATAGCCCTTCTTTGCTTTGATTACTGCTTTGCACTCTTGGTATTCTCTCGATGAGCTTCATGAGCTGGTCACCTGAAATGTTTTTTTTTTTTGGAAACATTTTATTCTGATTATTCAGATTTAACTCAGTTGTCATCCTGAAAGAACTTGAGATGCTATCATCAATTTTAGATTTTGGTCAATACTGTGTTGTGCAGAAAATATTAACATCTTTTCATTGAATGTATGTAGAACAGATCCTGTGAGGGGAATTTTGTGCCAAGATGTACAATGAACACAAAGACGTAACAATACAATGAGTATTTTATCCACCTTTCATTAGAATGAGACCCTGAGGACACCATTACCTCCTGATCCCCCTGAATTGACCTTGTTTCATGGAGACATGAGCCTTGCACACTATGTTAAATTAAGCTAGTTTGGTATATTGCTCCTTGTAAATCCTTAATAATTTGTGTCTGAATGCAGCTTACATGAAAAACAGATCCAAACAAAAAGAACTCTTAGTGCCTTAGGCCTCTCCAACAAGTGAATAACACAGCTTGTTTTAGTGACACCTGGTACAACTTACTTGCTGTAGTGTTAAGAGTCGTTCAATTAGCACAGGCACAGGCAGTGCCTGGTCTGTTGGGCTAGTAAACAGCAGGAGGGAGGCCAGTTGACTTTTACAACCAACACCTGCCCCTGACTGGCCCAAGGTATGGCATATGTGAGACCTAACCTTTAGTACTGCTATGGCTGAGCCTGCAGTCTTTGTAGAACTTGTCAAAGTGCTTCACAATCATGCATTCCTTCCTTGCGTTATGTGATCTGATCTAAATGATCGCAATTTTATGTTTTTGTTGGATTTTAGATTTGTGTTCCACCTGAGGGTCACTTTCATTATTCAATATTATGCCAACAAAATATAGTCAGAATTACAGGAAGGATTATTACTTTATAGTGATCAAATTTAGAATGCACACATATGATTCGTACTAAGGAGAAAAGAGAGGATCCTCGGATATATATTTGCTCAGTACATAAAATCTTATTTAATTTTATAAACAAAAAGACAAATCTGAGTTTCATTTGTTTAGCATTTTGTAAAACCCCCTATTAAGCAAAATTATAGAATTACATAGCAAACAAAAAATTATTAAATAGCTCAAGCTATCTTTTATATTTAAAATTTTTAATTACCATCTCTACCATCTCTAGGGTTTACAGAGAATGGTCCGAAAAAGTGAGTGGCAGTTCTGTGGGCGCAAATGCCTTGTTGATGCCAGAGGTCAGAGGAGAATGGCTAGACTGGGTCGAGCTGATAGAAAGGCAACAGTAACTCAAATAACCACTTGTTACAACCAAGGCATGCAGAAGAGCATCTCTGAACCCAAAACACATCGAACCTTGAGGCGGATGGGCTATAGCAGCAGAAGACCACACCGGGTGCCACTCCTGTCAGCTAAGAACAGGAAACTGAGGCTACAATTCACTCAGGCTCACCAAAATTGGACAATAGAAGATTGGAAAAACGTTGCCTGGTCTGATGAGTCTAGATTTGTGCTGCGGTGCAGGCTGGTGGTGCTGGTGTAATGGTGTGAGAGATATTTTCTTGGCACACATTGGGCCCCTTAATACTAATCGAGCATCGTGTCAATGCCACAGCCTACCTGAGTATTGTTGCTGACCATGTCCATCCCTTTATGACCACAGTGTACCCATCTTCTGATGGTTACTTCCAGCAGGATAACGCGCCATGTCATAAAGCACAAATCATCTCAGACTGGTTTCTTGAACATGACAATGAGTTCACTGTACTCAAATGGCCTCCACAGTCACCAGATCTCAATCCAATAAAGCAGCTTTGGGACGTGGTGGAACGGGAGATTCGCATCATGGATGTGCAGCCGACAAATCTGCAGCATCTGTGTGATGCCATCATGTCCATATGGGCCAAACTCTCTGAGGAATGTTTCCAGTACCTTGTTAAATCTATGCCATGAAGGATTAAGGCAGTTCTGAAGGCAAAAGGGGTCCAACCCGGTACTAGCAAGGTGTACCTAATAAAGTGGCCAGTGAGTGTACATGCTCTATTAAAGATTAAAGATTGCATATACACACATTATATACTGAACAAAAAAGTGTGAAATAACTGAAAATATGTCTTATATTCTAGGTTCTTCAAAGTAGCCACCTTTTGCTTTGATTACTGCTCCGCACACTCTTGGCATTCTGTTGATGAGCTTCAAGAGGTAGTCACCTGAAATGGTTTTCCAACAGTCTTGAAGGAGTTCCCAGAGATGCTTAGCACTTGTTGGCCCTTTTGCCTTCACTTTGGTGTCCAGCTCACCCCAAACCATCACGATTGGGTTCAGGTCCGGTGACTGTGGAGGCCAGGTCATCTGGCGCAGCACCCCATCACTCTCCTTCTTGGTCAAATAGCCCTTACACAGCCTGGAGGTGTGTTTGGGGTCATTGTCCTGTTGAAAAATAAATGATGGTCCAACTAACGCAAACCGGATGGAATAGCATGCCGCTGCAAGATGCTGTGGTAGCCATGCTGGTTCAGTATGCCTTCAATTATGAATAAATCCCCAACAGTGTCACCAGCAAAGCACCCCCACACCATCACACCTCCTCCTCCATGCTTCACGGTGGGAACCAGGCATGTGGAGTCCATCCGTTCACCTCTTCTGCGCCGCACAAAGACACGGTGGTTGGAACCAAAGATCTCAGACTTGGACGCATCAGACCAAAGCACAGATTTCCACTGGTCTAATGTCCATTCCTTATGTTCTATAGCCCAAACAAGACTCTTCTGCTTGTTGCCTGTCCTCAGCAGTGGTTTCCTAGCAGCTATTTTACCATGAAGGCCTGATTCACACAGTCTCCTCTTAACAGTTGTTCTAGAGATGTGTCTGCTGCTAGAACTCTGTGTGGCATTGACCTGTTCTCTAATCTGAGCTGCTGTTAACCTGAGATTTCTGAGGCTGTTGACTCAGATAAACTTATCGTCCGCAGCAGAGGTGACTCTTGGTCTTCCTTTCCTGGGGCGGTCCTCATGTGAGCCAGTTTCTTTGTAGCGCTTGATTGTTTTAGCAACTGCACTTGGGGACAAAGTTTTCCCAGTTGTTCGGACTGACTGACCTTCATGTCTTAAAGTAATGATGGCCACTTGTTTTTCTTTACTTAGCTGCTTTTTTCTTGCCATAATACAAATTCTAACAGTCTATTCAGTAGGACTATCAGCTGTGTACTGTATCCACCTCCTGCACAACACAACTGATGGTCCAAACCCCATTTATAAGGCTTGAAATCCCACTTATTAAACCTGACAGGGCACACCTGTGAAGTGAAAACCATTTCAGGTGACCACCTCTTGAAGCTCATCAACAGAATGCCAAGAGTGTGTGAAGCAGTAATCAAAGCAAAAGGTGGCTACTTTGAAGAACCTAGAATATAAGACATATTTTCAGTTGTTTCACACTTTTTTGTTCCGTATATAATTCCACATGTGTTAATTCATAGTTTTGATGCCTTCAGTGTGAAGCTACAATATTCATAGTCATGAAAATAAGGACAACTCTTTGAATGAGAAGGTGTGTCCAAACTTTTGGTCTGTACTGTGTATATATATATATATATATATATATATATGTATATATATATATATATATATATATATATAATACATATATAAGACATATATAGTGTCTCTTATAGCTCCAGTTGAAATGTGAGGCAAGTTGCTTGTAGGTGATACTAGGGCACAGAGAAATGGAGAGTAGGTAACTAGAAATTGCTATAAATACCCTTTTCACTGTGAGCCTACAGGCAGCGTCATCTTTTTAAGAATTCTCTTTAAATCACCATAACTCTGTAACTAACAGTCAGGCCCCGTTTTCACAAAGATTCTCAGAGTCCTCTCAGAGAGCTCCTATCTTAGCCTACAAATTCCTGCCAAGGACTCTTACCCTAAGAGTGATTCAGTTCTCTGCTGAGAGCAACTCTGAGCAAGGAGAAAACAGAAATTCCTATCTTAGTGAGGTCTGGTTGACCCCATTGCTAGGTCTCACACTGTCTTCTAGGAGCTGTGATTGGTTGTTGAAAAAAAACAAAAAAAAAACAAAAGCGCACCCAGTAATCAATGGAGAGAAATTAAACTATCATAGAATTAAGACTGCATTAGGAAATATGTAAATCATGATGATGAAATTTAACAAAACTAATTTATTTGTCACACAGCATCAACATCAGTTCACTTACGTGCTCGTTATTATTTTGATTTGCTTATTATGTTACTCACCGTACTGGTCTTTTTTGTACTGCATCTATTTTATATTAATTAATTTCATTACAATTTTATTTATTTAACTGTGATTGTCTTCTTGTATAATGAGGTTTAGTTTGGTAAAATGACCAAAACAAAACGGAAAAGAAAAGGTGGAGAAAACAGAACTGAAAAGAGGAGCAGAGCCTGCTGGTGGAGGAGAAGAGCGGAGTGTTGAAAGGTAGATTTGGTCCTGGGATCACGGTGCCACCAAACAGGCATTCCCAGCAGATCAATGCGTCGTTCCCTCTGCTTTCAGCACCAGCCTGGAATGTGAGCAGCTCTGGTTCCTGCTGCATTCAGAAGCTAGAAAAGACATAGCGGCACAGACAGGGAGTGTTGTAGATGACTATTTAGGCTTAGGCTGCTGACATCACCATGCATAATACAGCAAATACTTCACCTCAATTACATCTTCCTTCTGATTATATAGTACTTAGATTATTGTACTGTATCTTGTTTAGTTTTTATATTTTTCCAATTTTTTTTAAGGGATTTTACAGTCTGTAAATATTTAAATAGTTTTATACTATATTGTTTGTAATTTTGTTCACTGTTTATTTATGGTTATGTATTATTGTTTCTATAATTTATTTGTCCTTCCTAATATCACCTTGCTAGAGGTGCACCTTTAATCTGTCCTGCTGCTGAAACTGTTTTTATTTCCCCCTAGGGGGATGATAAGGTTAGTCTTATCTCTATATTAATAATTGTATGATTATTATAGAAGTTCATTTGCTCATCTATTCGACTATTACAGGGTGGATCTCTGCGTGGTCGAGCCGGCAGCGTTTTATTAATTTGCTGTTATTCATTGTTCAGGGAATATCTCTCTGTTTTCTCTGTCTTTTTGCCATCTTCTCTGCTAAAGACACTCTTAAGCTCACTAAAAGTCCTCCTCACTCCTCTTATCATTTACTTAGTCTTGACAAACTACTGTCAGCATAGCTGCTCTCTTAAGCCCTAAGATGCTTCCTGAATAACTTTTTTCTCACCATGGGAAAATTCGTAGAAAAATGGTAGAATTTTTCTTAGAATCTCATCACTAGGAGCTACTTTTAGTCTTAGGGTTGTTTCTGAATATGGGCCCAGATCTTTACAGAAAGAGAAGACAAGATTTACAGGAACATAGAAATATTCACCTGAAACAGCTGTCTGAACACAAATAGAAAAATAAACTCTGGATGGATTTTACCATGTTCAATGGCTCCTGGCAGGTGAGAAGATAAGCTTTAAGGAAATGTACAGTACGTCAGGAATTCAAGTGCAATGCCAGTCAGATCATAGGGAAGGAATGACACACAAGAGGAGCTGACAGAAGGGTACATGTAGAAGTTGGGCTGTTTGACAGACAACAGAAACATGAGGATTTTGAAATATTTTTACTGTTGAAAAAAATAAAATAAAAAAATCTTAAATAGAAAGAAAACCTTCTCAAAAGTTTATGGAAGAGGACAGCAGCCTTGATGACATACAAACTCGTAACAAATACTGTATTACCAAAAGTCTGTCTACTTTAACATGTACATAAGCTTTGATGACATCTTATTCTTAATCTATAAGGTCCAGTTTGTTGATGGACCCACCGCCTGCAATATCAACTTGAACTATTCTGTAAACATCTTCCACAAGGTTTAGGAGTGTGTTCATAGTCAGATGAGAAACGAGAACTGCAGGCTCTGCTCTAATTCATCCCAAAGGTTTTCAAGAATGTTGAGTTCAGTTCTGTGCAGGCCAGTCAAGTTTAACTTTATACATCTGCAGCCATGGAAGTAATTGGAACACCGGAATTCATTGATATGGTGGTGGGACCCAATACTTATGGCAATATAGGGTAGGTCTCTGTCTCCAAGTAAATAGAAACTGCTTTGAAATCTTAAGGTGTATTCACACCAGGAAAGTCCTTTGGTCCACTTGTTTGATCTGGACCAAAACCGAACTTTATTTTTTTCATTTGGTGCGGTTTGTTTTCACATCGTACTTTTTGCAAGAGAACTATTACTTGTAAACAAAGCCACGTGGGTGACGATCATTGTTCCCATTGGACAGAAATGACGGGGCGGGACAGAGCACAGACCCGGAAATTTAGGAAAACAGCTGTAGACGTGCTGCGTGCAGCACCTCTGTTCTGCATATTTATGCCGTTATTACAGCTGCAATATTATTGTGAGAGTGAAGAGCAGCTCATTCAACACAGACTTTGAGACGTTCCATTTATAATGTTTGAACCCCATTGGAGAATGCGTGCTGAACGCCAACGTTCTCTACGTGCCTTGTCCCACAACAAGCCAGTAGCGTTGCTAAGCAACACACAGCTTGTCAGGTATGATAACCTTACAACACACACCTTTGCTACCGGCTACGGTGGGTTTTTATGTCCAAAGAGACGTACGATTTTTGTAGTTGGTTCAAAGTGGGGCCGGTTTGTATTCAGACCATAAGCGAACCACACCAGAGTCCGTTTGGAAGCCGACCCAGACTACCTCAGTGCTAAGTGGCAAGTGGCAAGTGTGAATACACCCTATGTCTGTTTTCTTTTATATCCACTTTGTTTAGGCTAACACTCACAATAATTTCTGTCTCATTTAGAGTCAAAAAACAAATGACATCCTGTCTAATACTTGGATGTTATAAACATAGGAACTAGAGCTGTAACGGAGCACATGACCAAAAAATAAGAAATGTTAAATCTTTTTTACATTATTCAAAAGTCAACAAAAAATATTAACATTTCTGACACTAATTTTATCAATGCGCTCTAGCCTATCAAAAAATTAGCATCATAGACAGGACAGGAGTCTTATTTTGATTCTATCAATGAACAAAATCATTATACAATAAAACCAGTTGAGGGTGCTCAGTGTTGTTGATAAGGATTTTTTAAATACGACAGTATTAAAATTTGATTACATCACTTCGGAATTGTTTTGATATATAATCCAGCAAACGAGTTGAACTTTTTTTTAAAAACTTTTTTAACAGGTGGACATAAGTTCTGAGAAATCCCAAAGACTTAAAGTAATTCAAACGGATGTTTATAAAGCCACAATTTGTCACTCGGATGGTTCCTGCTGTCAGTAACAATGATAATGCTAAAAGCCTGGTGGTCGGTTGGAGTTTCTCATCATAGCTCATAGCTCACATCATAGCTCAAGTGGGAATCGGGCCATTATCAAGGAAGAGAAAAGTGTTTACCTTTTAGGACATTTAACTTCTAGCGTAATAAATGTTAGATGCAGATTGAGGAGGGTGCTTTGCTGGGTTGTAATTTGTTCAGACATTTGTCTGACCTCTGTCGAAATTTCTGACAGCAGGCTTCAACGAGAAGAAAGCACTCTTTAGTTTTATTGATGGAAGAACTGAGGTACAATGATGAGCTGTCAGACCTAATGGAACCAGAGAGATCAATGTGTGATTTCACTGAGCTACAAGTTTAAAGGAGACTAATGCTGATTAGACATCAGGGCCTGTATTCACAAAGATTCTGAGTCCTCTCAGAGAGCTCCAGTCTTAGCCTAAAAATTCCCTCCAAGCACTCCAAGCTTAAGAGTGATTCTGTTCACTGCTGAGAGCAACTCTGAGCAAGGAGAAGGCAGAAATTCCGGTCTTAGTCAGGAGGTGTAGTTGACCCTGTTGCTAGGCGTGACGCTGTCCTCTAAAAGCTGCAATTGGTTATTAAAAGAAACAGCAAAAAAAAAGAAGATGGCCTAGTAATCAATGGAGAGAAATTAACTGATGATAGAATTTACACTGGATTCAGAAAAGTGTAAATCATGACGATAAAACTTAGAAAGATTAAAGGATTTGTCACACAGCATCAACATGTTTGAACATAGCTTATGTACATGCTCATCATTATTTAGATTTACTTATTATTATGTTTACTCACCATGCTGGTTGTTCTTATACTGCATTTATTTCATCTTAATTTCATATTAATATTAATATTCAGCATTTTACTGTGATTGTCTTCTTTTATAATGAGGTTTAGTTTGGTAAAATTACCAGAACAAAACAGAGAAGAAAACGTGGAGAAAACCGAACTGAACAGAGGAGCAGAGCCTGCTGGGATCACAGTGCCACTAAACAGGCATTCCCAGCAGATCAATGCATTATTCCCTTCGCTTTCAGCAACAGCATGGAATGTGAGCAGTTCTGGTTCCTGCTGCTTCAAAAGCTAGAGAGGAGAAAGCAGCACCAGAGAACTTCTCCACAGACAAAGAGACACAATGCGCGTTGAGCGTTTTATTAATTCATTGTTATTCATTGTTTGGAGAATATCTGTCTGTCTGTCTTTCCGCCATCTTCTCTACTTAAGACACTATTCACACCAGGAAAGTCCTTTGGTCCACTTGTTTGATCTGGACCAAAACCGAACTTTATTTTTTTCATTTGGTACGGTTTGTTTTCACATTGTACTTTTTGCAAGTGAACTATTACTTGTAAACAAAGCCACATGGGTGACGATCATTGTTCCCATTGGACAGAAATGACGGGGGCGGGACAAAGCACAGACCCGGAAATTTAGGAAGACAGCTGTAGACGTGCTGCGTGCAGCACCTCTGTTCTGCATATTTATGCCGTTATTACAGCTGCATTATTATTGTGAGAGTGAAGAGCAGCTCATTCAACACAGACTTTGAGACGTTCCATTTATAATTTTGGAACCCCATCGGAGAATGCGTGCTGAACGCCAACGTTCTCTACGTGCCTTGTCCCAACAAGCCAGTAGCGTTCCTAAGCAACACACAGCTTATCAGGTATGATAACCTTACAACACACACCTTTGCTACCGGCTACGGTGGCTTTTTATGTCCAAAGAGACGTACGATTTTTGTAGTTGGTTCGGATTGGGGCCGGTTTGTATTCAGACCATAAGTGAACCGCACCAGAGTCCGTTTGGAAGCGGAGACCACCTCAAAAAGTGGGTCTCGGTCCGGTCGTTTGGTCCGGACCAGGGTTCGCTTGAGTGTATTCACACCTGCACAAAAGGTCCGGACTAAGGGGGGAAACGAACTCTGGTCCGTTTAAAGCGGGCCAAAAGTGGCAAGTGTGAATACACCCTTAGGTTCACTAAAAGTCTTCCTCACAACTTCTAACATTTCCTCACCTTACGAGCTCTCTGAAGGCCTAATGGTCGTCGACGTCCCTGGGTTCACCAGATTCTTCAGGGACGGGAACAGTTCGGAGAGTACCACCACCTACTCCAGGAGCTGCGTCTGGATGACGGTCGATTTCAGCGGTACTTCCATCTATCCAGGACCCAGTTCGAAGATCTGCTGTCCTGCGTTGAAAGACGAATTGGCCTCCGGGACACCAACTACCAGCGCTATATCCCCGCTGCTGAATGCTTGTCCATCTGTCTTTGGTGAGTAAATAAATCTCAGCTAGTTAGTTGAGTCATGCAACTCAGGCTTACCGCACACTGAAAACAGCTTCTTCTCTGCTGCGGTCCTTCACCCTACGTCACAACCACATCCAGTCCCTGATTGGTTGATGCGACGCGAATTTAGAAAAAAATTCAGATTTTTCAACTCGTCCATTGCTCTTGCTTCTCTCGGCGTGCCTTTCACACCGCGTCCTTCGTCTCCTTCGCACCGCCTCACGCCGCTCCGCTCCTGAACGCGCCTCTACATAGGGATAACATGTAAATCGGCCGCTCCTATCGCAGAATCCGCGTTTGGTGTGAACGCACCATAAGATGCTTCGTGAATAACTTTGATCTTACCAAGGGAATGATGTCACTAGGAGCTACTTTTAGCTTTAGGATTCTTTGTGAATATGGGTCGAGAACTTAGATTTCTTTTTTACCTAAAGTGACACTGTTATTCCCGATATGCATTACAGACTGCTATAGATGACCGCAGAAAAGAAGAAACTCATCAATACGTTTAGTAAGACCTGTTTGTGTTAAGACTAGGGCTGATGCAATGGCGATAATCCTGGTAAATATTGCAATGACAATATCAGTTGAGATATATGCCTATTTTCCTCTTTCCTTTCTTTCTCATTGGTGCTTCCATCACTCCGTGTCCTTTAGCATTTTGGCCAACATTATTTGTGTTTAGTGTGACCATCTGCTGCTGTGAGACTCTGTCCAACTGGCCTAACATTACATCAGGATGAAAAATGCAACAACTGGAATATATTAAACAGTCATCGCACTCTGCGTAACATATTGCGTAACATATTGTGCAGCCTAAGTTACAACTGTTTCATTCAGTCACACAAGTAGATACATCACAGGCGGCGACTGTGGCTCAGTTGGCAGGAGTTCATCATGTAACTGGTGGGTTGCCAGCTCTGTCCGTCTCAGTCGTTGTGTCCTTGGGCAAGACACTTCACCCGCCTTGCCTGCTGATGGTGATCAGAGGGCCCGGGCACCGATTGTATGGTAGCCTTGCTTCTGTCAGTCTGCAAATGAGTTTTACTTTGAATGTAAAACTATGTTACATCTAGTAAGTTAATAACATAAGAACATAATGTAAGTAAGTTAAGAACATAATGTACTCTGAAGAAATTATACAAAAAAACCTAAACTGTTTTAGCAATTACAGAACAATAACAGGACATTTTAGCAGAGGAGTGGTAGAGGTTTGAATGAAGGTCCTTTTTGAGACAACAGTAGTTCCTCTGTCCTAAATGGGTCGGAAAATGCCATGAAAAAAGCATAGCTTAAGACAAAACAATTCTTTAACTTCACAGAACTGACAATTAGACAGAGGGCGGGGGTGGTGGACTAATCCTACCTACTGACAGGCTGAAGTATTCTTTTTCTTGTCCCCGGACTGAGCCAGTACTGTATCTGTCTCAGCCCAGGGAAAAATATCTTTGACAAGATGCCAGAATACTGTAAGACCTTGGTTTCTATTTGTCCATCAAAACGTAGAAACGACTGTTAGAGCAGCTCCTCATATTAGTAACAAACATAGCAGACAAGCACATGATCTTGTTTGTACAGGTTTTCTGAGTTCCAATAATGTGTAAAAGAACAAACATACAAATGTTTTTAAGGCCTTTTAGAACTGAGATATGAGGCATAAGGCAGTGTTGTGTTATTGCTGCTTTACCTTGATGTGTTTGCTCACACTGCTTGACCAGATGGCCAACAGCACTTCTTACAAAAGCAGTGAAAAGGCCCCCAACAGTTTGCATTGTTTGTATAGCAGCATTTTGGGTTGTAAGTGGAAAAAAATAACAGGGTGACAAACAGAACCAAACTGGGATTAGAGCCCTAATGACATGTGATATGCATCTTCCTCAGAGCTTCCTATCAGCAATACACTAAAGGGCTACTTCAGTTTTTAATGAAGTAGGGCTGCATTTGATCCTCTCTGTTTCAAAATCTAAAATACTTAAAATGATCAAGCCATGATGGTGCAGTTGGTAGCACTGCTGCCTTGCAGCAAAAAGGTCCTGGGTTCAACTCCTCTCTGAAATGCCCTTAGGTGTGTGAATGAGTGTGTGCATGGTTGTTTGTGTGCTGCCCTGCCATGGATTGGCGACCTGTCCAGGGTGCACCCCGCCTCTCGCCCATAGACTACTGGAGACAGGCACCAGCTTGACTGACTGACTGTAAAAGCACAAAACAAAGCATGTCAAATACCTTTTATCATAAGTACCACCTTAGATTTATGCAAGTATGAACATTTCAATTTAGGGACTGATTTTGCACACTGATTACACATCCTTTGATTTTTGAAACCTTTGATCTAAATAAAAAACTGAGATTCTTTGCTCTTGTAAGCATATTGCAAAAAATGCCATCTCATCTTGTGAACCTAGTAACCTTTTTTTTCTTGTCGGATGAGCTGGACGCGGATGTGTCATCACACCTTCAATCTTTTTTTTTTTAACAGAGAATGGTTTCTGGCATATAAATGATGATTGTTTATTTTTATCAACTTACAAAATTATAAGTGAGAAAACTCAAACATACAGTCAAAGTCATTTAGAACCATCATGTAAAGAAGAACAAGAATTACTGGTAGTGATGGTATGGCCCTCACAGAGCACTGATAAACATCATTAAGTGTGTCTGTGATTACATGAAGAGACAGAAGGATGTCAGAAAGCCTACATCCACAGAAGATCTGTGGTTAAGATGCTTGGAACAACCTACCAGCTGAGTTCCTTCAAGAACTGTGTGCAAACGTAACTAGAAAAAATTATGCTGTTTTGAAGGCAAAGGGATTTTGATTTCTCTTTTGTTCATTTACTGCATTTTGTTGATTGATGAAAATAAATGATTAACACTTTTTACAGCAATTTTCACACCTGCCTAGAACCTTTGCACAGTGCTATATATATATATCTTTACAACCAAGATGGCACCGACGATGGCCGCCTCGGAGCTTAGCTCTCTCTTTGTTTGTGTATTTTGTGTGTTTATATGTTTTTCGAGCCACAGTACTGTGGTCTCGGGTCACAATTCTGTGGTCTCATTCAGTAGAGATAAACTTCTCAACATCAGAGAGTCCTCTCTTGGGATTTTTTCACCATCTTTCATCGATCCTAGGTTCACTGAGCAACTGGCAAGAGGAGCTGCGGCACTCTATGGGATTCTGCGTGGACGGAGACGTCGGAGGGGGAAACGTGCTGGTGCGCTGGTAAAGCTCCGCCAAAGAGGACTTCGCACACCACTGCCTTCAGTCCATCTGGCAAATGTCCGCTCTCTAAGCAACAAGATGGACGAGCTGCTTCTCCTCACCGGTAAAAACATGGACCTCCGCGGATTAGCGGTTCTCTGCTTCACCGAGACATGGCTGAGCGAAAATATCCCGGACCACGCACTGCTGTTGCCGCGCTTCCAGCTGTTCAGAGCGGATCGTAGCACGGAGCTATCGGGGAAGAAGCAAGGAGGCGGAATCTGCTTTTATATATATGAAGGTTGGTGCAGAGGCATAAAAGTGCTGGGGAAAACATGTAGTCCTGATCTGGAGTCATTTTCCATATTCTGTAAACCGTTTTATTCACCGAGAGAGTTTTCCTCGTTTATAATAATCGGCTCATATTTTCCACCGCATGGCTGCACTTCTGCCGCGGAAAAACATCTTGCTGAGCTGATTACAGACGTGGAGAAAAAACACACGGACTCTTTCATCATAATACTGGGAGATTTTAACAGTTCAATCCTCTCCAACGATCTCCCCAAATACAGACAGCATATTAGGTGTCCCACCAGAGACAAAAACACACTGGACCATTGTTACACAGCTTTAAAGGACTAATACCATGCTGTTACCAGGGCTGCTCTGGGTTTTTCGGATCATTCTCTTATCCACCTCATCCCAAAATACAGACAGAGACTAAGAGCTTCCAAACCCACGGTTCACACTGTTAAAAAGTGGACTGAGGAATCGAAACAGATGCTACAGGCCAGCTTTGAATGCACAGACTGGACTGTTTTTGAAACTTCAGCCACTGACTTAAACCAACTAACTGATGTTGTGACATCATACATCAGTTTCTGTGAGGACGTGTGTACAGACCAAGACCTTCTGCACCTTTGGGAACAACAAGCCATGGTTTACTCCACACCTCAGGAATCTGCACAAGGAAAAGGAAGAAGCTCACAGCAGTGGAGATTGGGCGTGGTACAGGCAGGCCAGGAACAGACTTACAAAGGAGATCAAAGCAGCCAAGAGAAGCTATAGTGAGAAGCTGAAGAACAGCCTTTCTACTGGTGACACTTCGGTTGTATTGACTGGTCTGAGAAACCTGACTCCCTAGAGGAGCCCCCCCACCCTTCCTGAACAGAATCCTCGCCTGGCGAACCGTCTGAATGGCTTCTACTGCAGACATGACAGGAAGCCGTTCACGCCTCAAATCATCTCCTCCACATCCCATTCAGAAACAAGTTCTTCCCACAAAGCTACCAACCCCCTACTTTCAGATCCTCTGCCTGCACTAAAGATCTCCGAGGAAGATGTAAACAGGCTCTTTCAGTGCATAAAAACAAAGAAAGCTGGAGGACCTGATAATGTCTCCCCATCATGCCTGAAAGCTTGTGCAAATCAACTCGCTCCAATCTTCACCCGGATCTTCAACAAGTCACTGGAGAAGTGTGAGGTCCCCTCCTGCCTCAAACGATCCTCCATCATCCCAGTGCCCGAGAAACCCACCATCCTAGGATTAAATGACTACAGGCCTGTAGCCCTGACGTCTGTGGTCATGAAATCCTTTGAGCGGCTGGTGTTGAAGCACCTGAAAGACATCACAGGCCTCCTGCTGGACCCCCTGCAGTTTGCTTACCGAGCAAACAGGTCGGCAGATGATACTGTCAACTTAGGTCTACACTTCATCCTGACACCTCGACCACCCAGGGACGTACGCCAGGATCCTGTTTGTAGACTTCAGCTCGGCCTTCAACACCATCATACCAGACATCCTCCACCAGAAGCTCACCCAGCTCAACGTCTCAGCCTCCACCTGTCAGTGGATCAACAGCTTCCTGACGGACCGACAGCAGCAGATCAATAGGTACTGGTGCCCCCCAGGGGTGTGTGCTATACCCACTCCTCTTCTCCCTGTACACAAATGACTGCATCTCAGCAGACTCGTCCGTGAAACTGAAGTCCGCAGACAGAAGCCACTGTCATTGGACTGATCCAGGACGATGATGAGTCTGCATACAGACAGCAGGTGGATCAGCTGGTACACTGGTGTAGTCAGAACTACATGGAACTCAACCCACTCAAGACTGTGGAAATGGTGGTGGACTTTTGGCAAACCCCACCCCTATACACCCCCCTCACCATCCTCAACAACACCGTGTCGGCTGTGGACCCCTTCAGGTTCTTAGGAACCACCATCTCTGAGGACCTTAGATGGTCTTCACACATAGACACTGTTCGAAAGAAGGCCCAGCAGAGACTGTACTTCCTGAGGCAACTCAAGAAGTACAACCTTCCACAGGAGCTGCTGGTCATCTTCTACGCTGCCATCATACAGTCTGTCCTGTCTTCATCCATCTCCGTGTGGTTTAGCTCATCCACAAAACAGGACAGGTGCAGACTGCAACGAATAATCAGGACTGCAGATAGAATAATCCGGGCTGACCTTCCCTCCATCCAGGACTTTTACAGGTCTAGGGTCAGAAAAAGAGCTGCAAAAATCTCTGCAGACCCAACACACCCTGCACATAAACTGTTTAGAGTTTTATCTTCAGGCCACCGCTACAGAGCACTGTTTACTAAAACCAGCCGCCACAGAGACAGTTTCTTCCCCCAGGCTGTTTCTCTGTTGAACATTTAATAGAGTACAAAACAATAGCATACAGATGTTGCAAATGCACCTTTTTATTTATTTATATATGTGTATATTTGTATATTGTATATATGTATATTCTGTAATACAAAAACAAAATCAGAGAGCAAAGTGTACCGGAGTCAAATTCTTTGTTTGTATGTACGAACCTGGCAATAAAGCTGATTCTGATTCTGATATTATATATATATATATATATATATATATATATATATATATATATGGATACCTTTTTTCTTTACTTAGCTGCTTTCTTCTTGCCATAATAAAAATTCTAACAGTCTATTCAGTACGAGTATCAGCTGTGTACTGTATCCACCTCCTGCACAACACAACTGATGGTCCCAACCCCATTTATAAGGCTTGAAATCCCACTTATTAAACTTGACAGGGCACACCTGTGAAGTGAAAACCATTTTAGGTGACTACCTCTTGAAGCTCATCAACAGAATGCCAAGAGTGTGCGTAGCAGTAATCAAAGCAAAAGGAGGCTACTTTGAAGAAAAGGGAAAATTAAGACATATTTTTTATGTTTTTAAACTTTTTTTTTAGTATATAACTCCACATGTGTTTTTTTTCATAGTTTTTGATGCCTTCAGGGGAAGCTACAATATTTTATAAATCATGAAAATAAGGACAACTTTTGAATGGAAAAGGGGTGTCCAAACTAGAGGCGGGAAAATTTTTTCGGAAATCCCACGGGATTCCATGGGAAATTCGTGGGGAAAAGCATCAGTAAAAAAACGTGATTGGGACGGTACAGGATAAAAAAATGAACGGGAGCAGATGGGAGTGGGAGCTAACCCAAATAGGAGGGAAAAAAACCCGGATCAATTTTTTTTGGTAATTTTAAAAAAAAGAAATTTGTTCAAAACTTTAAGAAAAAAAAAAAAATTGGATCGACGCCGCCTTGTGTAGTTTTTTTCTAAGAAAAACACTATTTTCTATAATGCGAGTCAAACGAACTACATGAACCCACAAGCCAACACTCCCTTCTGATCGACGTTTTTTTCCACCTGCGTTCAGAATGGAGGGAGCAAACGCAGGTGGGAAAAACTGAACGTGGTAAAATTGGATTTGAACGTAAAGTCAGAAGTAAGGACTTATCTATTAAACTCATAGAGCTGACAGGAAATTCGCAATATTCCCAAAAACTTCAGGAGAGTAGGCTGCTTGTAAAAGTGTTTAGTCGTAATCAAATACAGCCCCGTGACTAAGGCACACTTGTAAGGCAAAAATTCTGGGGGATTGGGGAATCGGCTGCATCTCTTTATTCGTCAAACCAAAAATACCATCACGTGTCAAGTCCAAATTGACCAAAAAAGTTGCTGCATTTCCACTAAAGATTTAAGAGCCTTTTCCCACAGTAAAGGGGGGGAAAGATACGGAGCAAGCGAGGGGGCAGGGGGATTTTTTTTTTTTTTTTTGCGTCCCCCGCAATACTTTTGCGTTCGCTTTGCCCAAAAATGTTGTTAATCGCCTTGAGAAAGCTGTGCTTTTTTAACAGCAGCACATTTGACAAAACTGCTTCACAAAACAAACAACACTTATTGTGGCATTGATATGGTTTTTTTTGTCATTTTGCAGGTTAAAAACCAGTCAAAAAAATGCGATGAAATGCTTAGGATAAGAAGAAACCGTTCAAATCACTATTAAAAAAACAAAAGCACTTATGGGTCCCAAAAAAAAAGTACACATCAGGGGAGCAGCAATAAGCAAATAAAGTGTCCAAATGTGGGGTTTCGTGCTTAATTTTTGTCCAGAGTTTCGTAGTTTGGACAGCTTGTGGAAAAATAAGTGTCTTTAAGTGTGATTGGGCCGGGGTTTTTTAAAAAAAATGCTTAGTCAACAAAACCTGGATGGCATTAAAATTGACCCCTCCGATAATAAAGTAAAAAACCCCCTGGTGTTATTTTTGACCAAGGACAGGGCCCTTTAAATCCCATATTAAAAAAGGGTTTCCAGGTTTTCCCTTTTTTCATCTCCGGAAAAATTGCCAAAATAAGAAATATCCTGTCCAGGATTTGTGCTGAAAAACTAGTCCAAGCATTTTGTTAACTTCAAGGGCTGGGACATTTTAATTTTTTACTATCAGGATGTCCCAAAAATGCAGTTAAAAACCTTCAGCTGATTCCCAAAATGCTGCAGCAAGAGTTCTGATGAAAATTTAAAAAAGAGATCATATTTCCCCTACTTTAGCTTCCCTTCATTGGCTCCCTGTTAAATCCGAAAGAAAATTTTAAAATTTCCCTCCTCACATAAAAAAGGCCCTTAATGATTTAGCTCCATCATACATCAGAAGAGCTGATTGTTCCCCATATGTTCCTAAAAAGAGCCCCCTTCTTTTAAACTGCAGGTTTACTGGGGGTTCCTAAAGTCTCCCTAGAAGTAGAATGGGAGGCAGATCCTTTTTTTTATCAGGCTCCTCTCCTGTGGAACCAGCTCCCAGTTTTAATTCCGTGAGGCGGACACCCCGTCTACTTTTAAGGCTAGGTTAAAACTTTCCTTTTTTAATTTAAAGCTTATAGTTAGAGTGGCTTAGGTTATCCTGGGCTATCTCTGTAGTTATGCTTGCTAATTAGGCTTAGGCTGCTGGAGGAACATAATGGACCACTTTTTCACCCTCTTTTTCGCTACTTTCTCACACTACTCTTCAATTTTTTTAAATTATTTGCTGTTATTTCAGCTTTTAACTTTGTTCTCTTCCCCTTTCTCTCTTCCTAGAAGCTACACCTGGCTGACTCCGTGGTCTAACCTGTGACAACTGTCTGGAGAGGGCATCGTCCGAGCTTCTGCGGGCAAAAAACTGGTGCTCACCCCCTAACGATGATCCCCAATGGCCCCCTTTCTTTCAGTGTTTTTAACCCCTTTCTCTCTCCTAGACATAGCTACTGACGGAGCTTTTACTGTAAAACTAACTCTATGTGCTCTCTTTAAGACCCTAACCTTGAAAACTGGCTCAGAGTTTATCTGTTTTTTCTTTAAGGTGAAACGACTAAAGGAGCTACATCCATTAAAAATTTAACTTTTCCTTTCCCAAAAGAAAGTACTTCCTGGATTTAGTGCTTTTTGTTCTTTTGTGTCTCTGCTCCTGTTCTCTCTAACCCCCAGTCGGTCGTGGCAGATGGCCGCCAACACTGAGCCTGGTTCTGCCAAGAGGTTTTTTCCTGTTAAAAAGGGAGTTTTTCCTCTCCACTGTCGCTACATGCCATGCTCAGTATGAGGGGTTTCCCGGCCCCCCCCCAAAAAAAACGCCCCGTGACTGTCCCCTGTCTCTACATGCCCCATCCAGGAGGAGTGAAATGCTGCAAAGTCACTGACTGGATGCAACTTTCTGGGGTTTTCCCTTAGATAGAAAAACTTTTATCCCAATTTGAATAAATAACAGAATCTGACTGCAATTTTTTCAATGATTTGGGATTAATTGTAATGCATGTACCCTGACTTTTGTTTTAAAGTGCCTTGAGACGACATGTGTTTTGGGGAATTTGGGCCCAATATAAATAAAACTGAATTGAATTGAATTGAATTGAATTGAATTGAATTGAATTGAATTGAATTGATTGAAGATCATTTTATTTAAAGGCCGATTTCAAAATAAAAACTCAATAAATTTAAAACGGGTGTAGTGTTTGTTCCATTTTTGCCGTTATCTGCTTTTGGAAAACCCTATCCCCCCCAAAAAGCATTGCAAGATAACGCAAAGACGGTTTGCGTGAGAATGCAAAAAGTATTGCGAAGGGAACGCAAAAAATTTCCCCCCCGGTCCCCTCGCGGGCTTCGTAGAATAGCTTCAACAGGGGGAAAGATAATTTAAATAAATACGTTGTTAAATAGAAAAAAAATTGAATGTAACCCATTAAATGTACAATTTATTTTAAAAAAAACTCATTAAATATTAAGTGTACCACTAATTACGTCATGTCGTCTTTAAAATTATAACTTATTAATTGCATAATAGTCCATTTCATGATATAAAGGGTACATTTAATTTTTCTAATGATGTATTAAATAAAAAAAATGGTACCTTTAATATAATGGCACATTTATTGTTACATTTCTTTCATGTTACATTTACTTCACTTATGGGACATTCACAACATTTATTTTTATTTAATGATGATTTTATTGTATTAATTTTTTGTCCAGTTTGACCCTCCATTCTTGATGCCTGTATAGGAGGTCATGTCCGAATTTGAATCAGGTGTTGGAGCAGACCAAAACCATCTAAAAACTTGCAGGGAAGGGGTCCCGGAGGACCAGGGCTGTGAAACATTGAGGTACAGTTTTTAAATTTGTGAAGGTAATGCCTTTTTGCACTTTTGTTCACCAAGTACAGTTCTCCCTTGCTAGGTGCCCTTTTTTCTTTCGTTTCAGCCAAACCCCCTTAAAACTTAAAAAAATTAAAAAATGGCATTGTTCAAAGGAAAAAAAATCACTTAATAAATGAGTAAAATACAACTATGTACATTTTGTTTATTCAGCTAAGATAGGCATGGTCTGTTTCCTTGTTTGATAGTTTATTATTTCTTCATTATTATTCTTTTTACTTTAACTGGCCTTTACTACATCTAAAAACAGGGACCTAACTGGTCCTTCAAACAAAGAAATTGCCAAAAGACTAAATGAAGAAAACAAAAATGGGAGTGGCACAGGAGTGGGAGTCGTTCTAAATGGGAGCAGGATGGGAGTGGGAGTCAATTTACCAGGAGTGGGATGGGACAGGATTTTTTTTGTTATGCTGGCCTGGGATTGGGATGGGACAAGACATTTTTCTGTGGGACCGGGATGGGACAGGAGAAAATCATAGGGCTAGAGGTGGGGCAAAAAGTTAAAAGGGAGGGCAGGAGATACAAATAGAGTAGAGAAAGGGATAGGGAGAATACAAGATAGCAACCTAAAAGTCTTCTACACCTGCAAACAGCGAGAGAAAACTACAGGGACAAACAAAAAACACATATATAAAAACAAAGTCACTGAAAAGTACACGGTACTAATTAATACAAGATATATTTAGTGGTAACAGCAGCTCAGTATAGAATATATCTATGCATCTGTAAACACCTGAATCCAAACACCTGTGGGTGTATTTGTGAGCACACTTGTGTTTCTTCATAAACCCGAGAATCCAGTCTTGGACACAGAGAACCACCAATACACCGGTGGTTAGAGGCACCAGCCACCGTCAGGGAGTTTGATGGGGAGGATAGGTCCCAAGACCCAACCTGACAGAAAAACAGGCACACGATCACAATGACACCTTCCCACCTATATGCATAAACATACACACACTCACACCCACACACCAAATGTAAAGACACACATTCTATACTCCCAGATCCAGGTACCGATACCCCAGAGGGGCAACTAGCACCCAGACCCAGGAGGTGGTCCCCTTTATTCTGGGATGGAGACAGACAGACCGCCCAAGTCTCATGTCCAGGATAGAGTAGGATTTTAGGGCGATTTAGAATTTTACATGCACGATTAGGTGAAGACTATTGAATCAGAATAGCAAAATGTATCAGGGCTCTTGATTTAATAAATGTTCACGTAGATAAAGAGAAAGCATTTGTGTTTATTTTGAGCAAGAGTGATTTATCTGTCAAAATAAGGTCAAAGTTCCCCCACCTTCGGTGAAGCTGTTGGTTAAGCAGTGACATCTAGCATGGCTCCCTTTTTCCCTTATTTGTGAACAAGACCCCAAGATACTTGAACTCCTCCACTTGAGGCAGTACCTCCCCCCTGAGTCGGAGAAGGTACTCTACCCTTTTCCGGCTCAAGACCATGGCCTCGGACTTGGAGGCACTGATTCTCATCCCGGCCGCTTCACACTCGGCTGCAAACTGCTCCAGAGAGCCCTGTATATCACGAGCTGATGAAGCCAATAGGACCGCATCATCTGCAAAAAGCAGAGACACAATCCTATGGCCACCAAAATGGATCCCCTCAACACCTTGGCTGCGCCTAGAAATTCTGTCCATAAAAGGTATGAACAGGATCGGTGACAAAGGGCAACCTTGGCGGAGTCCAACCCTCACCGTAAAACGGGTCCTGCTGCAGATTCGCGTTAACCAACACAACCCTACAACATCTAGAGCCTTAAGGTACTCCGGGCGAATCTCATCCACCCCCAGGGCCTTACCACCGAGGAGCTTTTTAATCACTTTGGTGACCTCAGCACCAGAGATTGGAGAGCCAGCCCCAAGGTCCCCAGGCTCCGTTTCCTCAGTGGAAGACGTGCCGGTGGGATTGAGGAGGTTTTCAAAGTACTCCATCCACTGACCCACAA
Organism: Crenichthys baileyi; assembly: GCA_036173005.1. Lineage (NCBI taxonomy): Eukaryota > Metazoa > Chordata > Actinopteri > Cyprinodontiformes > Goodeidae > Crenichthys > Crenichthys baileyi. The sequence goes on from JAHHUM010000230.1 coordinate 27,640, forward strand.
CGTCCTGAGTTGAGGTCACCAACACACCCTCCTCACTGTACACAGTGTTGTTGGTGTACCTCTTCCCCCCCGAGATGCTGGATGGTGGACCAGAATTGCCTCGAAGCCGTATGGGAGTCGTTTTCCATGGCCTCTCTGAACTCCTCCTACGCCCGAGTTTTTGCCTCAGCAACCACCTGAGCCGAAAGCTGCTTGGACTGCCGGTACCCATCAGCTGCTTCCGGAGTCCCACAGGCAAAAAAGACCCGATAGGACTCCTTCTTCAGTCTGACAGCATCCCTGACCGTTGGTGTTCACCAGCAGCTTCGAAGATTGCCGCTGCGACAGGCACCAACAGCCTTGCGACCACAGCTCCGGTAAGCCGCCTCGGCAATGGAGGTGCGGAACATGGCCTACTCGGACTCAATGTCTCCCAGCTTCCCCGGAACGTGTTTGAAGCTCAGACCCTCAAGATTCGTTTGGGTCTGCCAGGTCTGACCGGCATCCTCCCCCACCATCGGAGCCAGCTCACCACCAGTAGTGGTCAGTGGAAAGCTCCGCTCCTCTCTTCACCCGAGTGTCCAAGACATGCGGCCGCAGACCTGATCACAGGACAACAAAGTCGATCAGCGAACTGCGGCCTAGGGTGTCCTGGTGCCAAGAGCACATATGGACACCTTTATTCAGTTTTATTTTATTTATATAGCACCAATTCACAACACATGTTGTCTCAAGGCAAAGTCAGGTACATACATTCCAATTAATCCTAATCATTGAACAGTGCAGTCAGATTCAGTTATTTATTCAAATTGGATAAAACGTTTTTCTGTCTAAGGAAAGGAAACCCAGCAGATTGCATCCAGTCAGTGACTTGCAGCATTCACTCCTCTCGGATGAGCATGTAGAGACAGTGGACAGTCACTGGCGTTGACTTTGCAGCAATCCTTCATACTGAGCATGCATGTAGCGACAGTGGAGAGGAAAAACTCCCTTTTAACAGGAAGAAACCTCTAGCAGAACCAGGCCATCTGTCACGGCCATCTGCCACGACCGACTGGGGGTTAGAGAGAACAGAGCAGAGACACAAAGAGAACAAAGAAGCACTGATCCAGGAGTACGTTCTATGGGAAGGAAAAGTAAATGTTAATGGATGTAGCTCCTTTAGTCGTTTCATCTAGAAAGAAAGAACAGATAAACTCTGAGCCAGTTTTCAAGGTTAGAGTCTGAAAGAGAGCACATAGAGTTAGTCACAATAAAAGCTCAGCCAGTAGCCATGTCTAGGAGAGAGAAAGGGTTAAACACTGAAAGACAGGGCCATGTGGATCATCGGTAGAGGGTGAGCATTAAGTTGTTGCCAGCAGAAGCTCAGACGATTCCCCTCTCGAGAAAGGTGTCACAGGTAGACACAGAGCCAGGCCAGGTATAGCTTCTAGGAAGAGAGAAGAGAGAGAACAAAGTTAAAAGCTGAAATAACAGCAAATAATGCTTGAACATGGTGTTAGTTATGGACAATCCATGACGAGCGCAGAAGTCCAATAACAAAACACCACTAGGGTTCAGAACAGGAGGTCCATTCCTCCCAACCACACCCCTCCAGGTCTTACTGTCATTGCCAACGTGAATCCCCCAGCAGAACGAATGATTCGCCTGGAGGGGCGTTCTTCAACACCCCCTCCAAGGACTCCAAAAGGGGTGGGTAGTCTGAACTGCCGTTTGGTGCATAAGCACAAAAAAACAGTCAGAACCCGTCCCCCCATCCGTAGGCGGAGGGAGGCTGCCCTCTCATTCACCAGGGTGCACTCCAACGTACAGGCGACAAGATGGGGGGCAACAAGTGTGCCCACCCCAGCTCGGCGCCTCTCACCAAGGGCAACTCCAGAGTGGAAGAGTGTCCAACCCCTTTCAAGGAGACTGGTTCCAGAGCCGTGTGTCAAGTTGAGCCTGACTATTTCTACCTCGCACATCAACTCAGGCTCTTTCCCCACCAGAGAGGAGACATTCCACGTCCCAAGAGCCAGCTTCTGTAGCCGAGGATCAGACTGCCAAGGTCTCCGCCTTCGGCCTCCACCCATACCACATTGGACCCAACCCCTTTGGCCCCTTCCACGGGTGGTGAGCCCAAGGTAAGATGGGCTCGTGAATTAAACACAAATTTCTGATAGTAGCATTAGCACCTAGTGTTAAACATAATTGTTAAATATTAAATATTAAATAATCATGACAAGTGTTTGGCAGTAAAAGACCAGAAGCCTTTGCAAGTATGTTTATGTACAACTGTTGTTAAGTAGTCACATAAATATGAAAATTATTGTAATTTGACATCATTGTATGTTTTATGTCTCACACCTTACATGTTTTTTTTTATTATTAATCTGACAGTTTATAATGTCATTGTGTGTTTTTATAGTCAAAATACTTCAATTTACTCTTTGACAAGCAATGTCAAAGCAAAATATTGGGTAATGAACATATTTAAAATATAATAATATTAAAACAGTGCCACCAACTGTATCAGTAATTATATCTAAAAATCAGTAAATTATATCTAAATTATATGTAAAAATAATTAATTTCCAAGACCCTTACTATCCTGCATTCTGAAAATCTTTGTGATACTTTGAAATTTTAACTAAACATATGTTGCTCCATTACCAGATTTGCAAGTTATGCCCACCTGATGTCATTTTGGAGCCAGATTGAACCAGCCACAAATGACATTGTGCGTGTGGCCAGAGCTCAGTCTGTGCGACCTGCTATTTCAACGATAAGCTTCTTTTCTTTCTCTTATTTGAATAATATGTATTCATGTTTTAGGTACAAACAAATGTCACACAATGCAGTGATTATACTCCTTGGGCATAGTAAAGCTTAAAAAAATTTAAACTTAAAAAAACTGTTTTTGTCTCTCCAGCCCATTGATGAGTTTTTTCTCTTTATGTCATACAACATTGGGGTCGGTGCAGAAAGACCTGACTCACAAATTTGAGATCCACCAGTCCACCGTGAGCCAAATCATCACCACCTGGGCTAACTTTCTCTACACGGTGCTTGGAGCGATTGGCATCTGGCTGGATGAGAAGACTGTTAAGCAGAATCTGCCTGAGGTCTTTTCAGAGTACCCTGACAGGCATGTCATCCTGGACTGCACATATATACGCTGCCAGACACCGGACTCCTTGTATAAGGGCAGCATCAGTGACAGTGAGATTTTAAAGCAGTTAGGTCTGGTACCTCTACTCAAGCCCACGATGGCTATTATGGTAGACAATGGTTTTGTTGTGGAGGATCTTATTCTCTGCAAGGATTACATACCTGCCTTCTTGAAGAAGGGTGAAGGAGCATAAACTCTTCAAAAGGGAGATCCCCTTGTCCCTATCTGGCTACATTAACCAGCTTTTTGCTGTGGCCTGTGACTTGGTTGACTGCCAAAATGAGACCCTTGTTAAAACCTGGGCCAGAAAATAACTGTTGAAGGTTCAGTTTATTTTTTTAAATGAATTGTACATACATAGTTCTGTCTTGATTTTTAAATAATATGTTTATAATATTACAAGAATCGTTTGTATGTAGTTATGTTAATTTTATTGCGATTTTGTGTTTGTGCCAGCTTTCTCAGTTTCAGTGCATGATAGGACAGGTGGCACAGCAGACATCCCACTTTGTTAATAACGTGCAGTTTGGTACAGCAGGGCAGCTAAATGGTTGCACATTGCCTTCCCAGCTACACAAGAACAGGAACTCCTTGTCGGCACAACAGGTACTGCATCACACATTGTAAACAGTTTTAGACAAGTTTTAAAAAATAATGTTGAATGCAAAATAGTTTAAAAGCAGTGTAAAGTTAGCTCAATAGGTCCTCTATAAGTTGTAAAGATACATTTCAATGTTCTTGCACAGTATGCTATTTTATAGAATTATTGGCCTCAAAACCTCCAGCTATCTCTATGTTAACCTACTCAACTTTCTTGCCACTGCCTGCCACCTTTTAAGTCTGCTTAGGCCAGTTTATATACATCATTGGTACAGCTACAAGGTGTATACAGATGTATACAAGATGTATTCCAGATTAAATAAAATGAAATGCGCCATCATTAAATTCCAGAACATGTTCAACTGAACTTGGAACAACAGAACAAGTCCAACAGGACTGAATGTCACGCTTAGATTGCTATCTATCTGCTAGTTGGTGAGGATGTTGGTGCATTACTAATGTCTTAAAAAAGAAAGCTTTCTGGATTTCTGTCAAGGAGTTGTGATGACTTGGCATTAGCGACTTACCTTCAAAGCGTGTTATATAAGAACAAAAATAGAATTTGAAGCCTTTTTCCATTAAGCTCTGTGGAGTTGAGCTTAACAAGTGAACAATGTGTCGTGCATCATTCACAGATACTTTAGGAAGCTCCAACAAACAACAAGTAAACGCGAGACTCAGCTATTGTCTTCGAAATTACAGTGCTCCGCTATCGTCTCTAAGGAACAGGAAATGCTTATGCCTAATTAATAAAAATTTTTAAATTTGGGAAGCTTTTGCATAAGCCCAAAATCTAGCTTTTTTTCTTTTTTTTTTCGGGTAACTACATCTCCGCATTGTGTTTTTTTCAAGAAAGGGTAGTATTTTTTTCCCCTTTTTCCCTTTGTTCCATAAAATTTTGTTGATTCGAAAAAAGGGATAAGCCCTTGGCGTTCCAGGTCTTTGCCCTTTTTTCAGCTGGTGTTTTGGTGGGACAGTGTAAAATCGGGTTTTTGGAAATAGTTTTGATTGGGGGGTTGGTTTCTAGGGGATTAAAGGGGGGTGGGTCTGGGGCAATTGGGGGAACCCAAACCAAAAACCTCGATTTTATTCCCCTGCGAAAGTTTCCCCGGGTTCATGAATGTAAATGTTTGTTGGGGGCAAAAGATGGGGCAGTTTTTTCCCCATCTTTTGGATTTAAAAAAAAGAAAATAAATATTGGGTTTTTTTTAAAAAAACTAATAGGGAAAAGAAAACTATTTTGGGACTGTAAAAAAAAATGTTTATTGGGTTTTTTTGCAAGTAAAAATTTTATTTTTTGTAAATGGTCCAACGGGTCCCCATACTGGGGCCAAATGGGCAAAACCCCTGGGCATGCCCCCCTTTAGGGGGGAAAGCTCTGAAACTTTTCTTAGTTTACCTCAGCGCATGAATCATTGCACAGGAAATGTCCACAAGTGGATTTGGGGGGTTTTAAAAAGTTTTGAAACCTTTGATTTTTTTAAAAAAGGTTTAAATATACTGTAAAATTTAAAAAAAAAAGAAATTCCCTTTTTTCATTACCCTCTGGAACTATAGAAACCTATGAGATACTTCCCAAAACCCGTTTGGAAGGGTTTAGGGGGGGGGTTACCCCTTTTTTTAAATTTTAAAGGAATCATTTTTTTAAAGATTTGAAATTACTAAAAGAAAAACCTCAATTAAATTAGGGCATGTTTTTTTCGAGCACAAACTTAAATGAAAGCCCTTGAGTTTAAGGGGTTTAAAAAAGGATTCATATCACCCGGGCAACCGGGGCTGTTTTGGGGGCTTTCCCTGCCCCACTCTTTTGGTCCTACCCTCACCCCAACCTACAGGCAAAATTTAAAAGCTTCCAAACCTTGGGTTTGGGAAACTTTTAAAGAAGTAAACTAAATGAGCCCAAAGCGATGTTACAGGCCTGTTTTTTTCTTTTTTTTAAAACTTTACCCCACTGTTTTAAAAACCAACTTACTGTGTGTGCAAAAAACCAAGCCCTTTTCGGCACATACAATAAAAATAAACCCGGGTTTTCCACTTCTCACCCCGGCACTGCGCGGGGATAAGGAAGGGGGCTCACAGCGGGTGGGGACTCCCCCCTGTATAAGCAGGCCGGGGAAACAAAACTGCCCAAGGAGACAAACCCGCGAAAGAAGCTAAATTTTGGGGATCCACCTCCTGCCTAAAGGGCAGCCCGGAGGTGAATTTGACTGGTAAAAATTTGGTGGGTCAGAACCACCTAAAAACTTAACCCCCCAGGATTTGGGAGATGAGGGGGAAACCTTTTGGAGACCCCCCCCCACCATTTCTTAAAACCCCTGAGATGGTCCTCACACATAGATGATGGTTTCCGGATAAAGGCGGAAACAAACCAACCCGGCGGGCAAGGAACCCCCATTCGGATTATTTTTTCCGAATGGGGGTTTTCCCCAAAAGAGCAGTTTTTCCAACAGGGTCAGCGGTGACCATGTTTTTTATGTGTCAAGTCTAGGCCCCTGGAGGTTGCCTCGGGGGTAAATGTGGGAGTTTGTGGCCTAAATTTGCCCCCAAGGCTCCCCCTTTTGGAGAGGGGCTATTTTGCCCTCTTTGCCATCACAAAGGGTGGGCAGTAGCCTAACTTGCCCCCTCGAGATTTTTGTTTACCTCTCTTTGTTGGTTTGGGATGGCTGCTCCTTTTTTTTGGGGACAAAAAACCCCTTCCCTTTTGAAAAAATCAAAACGTCTTAAGAAGACATGCGATACCTCACTGCAACGGTGGTATTCTCTAGGTTTCCCTTTGGGGGAATCCAAATTTTTGGGAGCCAAAGGGCCCAAAGTTTCAAGAGGGAAAACAGAAAATTGGGCCCGTCTGGTCCCCAAATGGGAACAGAAAAAATCTGTAGCTTACTTTTCTTAAACGTTTTATGGGGGGTCCTAATAAAAAGCTGTTTAAAAATCATCCTATGTTCAGTTTTGGTGGCTGCGAGCTTTCAGACCCGGGGGAAAGCCTACCTGACCCCGGCCACCCCCAAAAGAAAACCCAAAAATTGGGCCCCAAAGCAGCATCCCGAACCCCGACCCTTGGGGCAATGAAAGAAGGGGGCCTGGGTTTTTTATTTAAACTAATTTTTTCCCTTTTCATCCTATGGTGGGGGGCATGTGGGGCATGTGTTCTTTGGGGGGGGAAAAACGTGGTATAAAAAATGTCCCTCAGAAGAAACCCCGCTGGTGAGGCAGTTGGGTTTCCCCCCCTCCTACGTTATTCCTTCAAAGTCGGGGGAAACCCAAAGGGCTTTTTTGGAGGGGAGCAGCATCTACATTAGTCCGGTGACTCCTTGGTCAGCAATGTCCATTCAACGCATTCATTCTCTATGGTAACCAACAGCTCAATGGGTTGATAGGTGGTGGCAGTCCCTCCACTTCATTTACTGCTAAAGTGAGTTCTGACTCAAATATTGCTATGGAACCAGTTAAAAGCACACTCGTTTCTTAATACTACTTCAGATTGATGAGAACTATTAACTGCCTCCATGTTTAATAAATAAATAAGCAGTTCTGTATGCAAAAGCAAATTTGGACCAAATACCTGAAGTATGGGACCCCGTTACATGTAACCTGATGTAATCCCTTGCTATATAAAGAATACTTCTAAAAGGAAGCATACACACATCTACAAACCTTAGAAATACCTTCCCCCACATTTAGGAGTGAAACATAACTGGCCATATGCCTACAATCATAGCATTTGAAAATATGTCTGGGTGTTCTGACTTTAAGAGAACCAGAACCCTATCTTTTCCTGTCTCTGTTGGTCTTCTCCCATTTTCAAAGACTGTACTTTTAACTCTAAACCTCTCCTAATAATTCCTGTCAGTATGCCTTGAGGTGCATCTGCAGGTATGTCATCATAAGAAATATGAGCACCCTAGTGGTCACAGGATTGGTTTCCATCAATCAGCTCCATCTGTCTGTAAAGCCACAACCACTTGTTCCTGGGCTCACTTAAGCTCCAAAGTTGTCTTTGTGGTTTACCATAATCCCTGACCTCATGAATAAGATGTTGGTGAAATCTAGCTCCATAAGACTTGTTTGTGTTGAGCTTTGGCTCAGTGTGCCTAAGCTTTTCTCCTATATATTTCATGCACTGAGTCTGCATAAATGGAGCCCATCCAAATAATGTGACATAAGAGTCATGGTTTCATTGTTTGGCTTTGATCAGTAAATTTGCTGAGAGTCCTAGAGTGGATCCAGATGCTGGCTGTCTTTCTTTTGAACATTCACTCACACACACACACACACACACACACACACACACACACACACACACACACACCTCATGGTCTCTTGATGTAGTTTACTAGTCCACATATGTCATGAAGAGAGAAATGCCACACAGATTTCTAAGAGCTGAGAGGTTTCAAACAAGGAAACCCCACATAAAGGGAAAATGCCACCTATTACTTCCAGCTTTTGCTGCACTCATGCAGTTTATAGTTGTATGATTCTACGTGATCCTAAAGTGTTAGGACATTTTACAAGCAATATTCCAGTCATACAGAACCATTAAATATTTCTAATATTTCTTGAATTGTTATCAAACTTATACAATAGTGCACTGAAAAGTGATTGGGAGTTCTCTAAAATGGATTAGTGAGTTGAGACAAATCTAATTTCATAGAGAAAATTTCTGCATAGAAAAAAGACAATACCTTAATGTAAACCTGCTATATTATTAGACTCGGGGTTCACTTTAATCCCTCAACTTATCTCCAGTTCCAGTTGAACTTAGTGGCCTCTTGTTTTTAAATGTGTGCTTTGTTGTTATATCTGCGAGCTTCACTCACTAATGGTTTATGTGAAAGTCCTCTGCTTTGTGGTTACATAACTTTGTTTCAATCTGTTGTTGAACGTAACACCTGAAACCCTTGAAAAACCAAGAGGATCAAATCAAAAGCATCAGAGTCTTGTGTTTCCTCTGTTTAACTGGTCTTTTATCTGGTCTTTTATCCAGTCTGTTGAAAACAGATTTTATGGGTGACATCAGAACACAGAGATATTAAAGGACACATTTAAAGTGTGTGTGTGTGGGTTTCCATTTGTGCACTATTAGTGCTCATTCTTTTTGTATATGAGAAATATGGAATACAAGTCACCCCTCTGATTTAGCAAGAGCTGCTCTCCTGAGATTTTACAACCAGGGACAACCTGAATCAGTGGCAGCAGTTTAGTTTATGCATGACGTACAGGGAGTATTCAAAATAAACAAACCCACGTTAAAGGATTTTGTAAGGTAGAATAAGGAGATCATAAAAAACATTTTAGAGCTTTTTCTAGCTTTAGCAAGTCATTTGTCCTGTATTATACAGTTAAAAATCTAATAAATCTAGTAGAGAGAAAAATGTGAAAAATAAGGAATAAGGTTACCAAAGCTTGTAGACCAGGAACACCACCAGCAACAGGGAGTAGTGCCCCGTGGAAGGGGAGGCTAGAAAATGGGAGACTGCCAATCAATGGCTCACAGCTCTAGCTACCCGACTCAAGAGGTGCACTAGAGAAGCACAGAGCAGGAGAATTAACATGATGTTCCCCATCACATGTGTAACTGTGGTTTAAGAGTTGTTGTCTTCTGATCTTAAAAGTTTGATTCCAGTTTTCTTGCCTACCACATGTTGATGTGATCCTGGAAAGGCACTAAATCCCCAAGTTGGCTGTGGGTCTGCCAATGGGTTTATGTATGTGTGTGTGTTTGTGAGTGTGACTTGGTGAATGTGGCTCTAGTTTAAAGCACCTTGAGTGGTCAGGAGGACTAGAAAGTGCCATTTAATTCTGGTCCATTTACCATAGAAGTGGTGCTCTCAACTAGATCCACCTAGAACTGAGACCTGCTAAAACCTATAGTGCAAGAAGAGGACCATCATGGAGAGACAAGGCTCTGCATGGTTTTCTCTACCAGCAGAATGAGCAAGCCCTACCATTGTCTAGAGATTTGTAGACTGAAGCATAGTACAGTGGCACTAATCATGGCAGCACAGAAATGGGCTCTTAGCACAATAACAGTAGAGACTGAGGTCAATCACATCAGACAGGACCCAAGATGCAGTCTGTGCTATGATGCCCCTTAAACAGTCCAACCCATAAATACCTGAGTGCAAGATGCTGGCAGGCAAAGTGTACATGGAACACACTGGTCCCATAATCATAGTGGGAGACACCACCAATAGTGGTTTAAGATATTACGATCCTGTACCACTTCCACAGGATCTTAGTAGACAAAGCAGAAAAGAGAGCAGCAGCGGTAGACATTAGAATCCTATGCTATAGCAACATCAAGCAGAAGGAACATGAGAGCGTTGAGAAATATCAAGGCCTCAAAGAAGAATTAGAAAAGTGGTGAGTCAAGGTCTATGTGGTGCCAGTGGTCATTAGAGCACTTGGGGCTGTGCCCAATTAATATCTGAGATACGGCACAGAACATTCAAGTTCACAGGTGTCTGGTAGAGAACCCAAGCCTAAAGTGGAATTGGCCAGGTGGATGAGGCGAGTGGGAAGTTTTATAGAAATATTTTACCAGGGTTGTGAAGAGGGCTGGGTACACAGTGGCAGAAATGGAGTTGTGCCATCGGACTACCAAAAAAAAAAACGGGGACAGAATTATACTTTGAGATATGAGTGCATACTAAACAAATGTTTTTTGGTCAAATTAATATGGAAAGATAACACTAATGTCAACAATGTGACACAAATAGAACTTATATGATCAAGATTAATTATTCAAACAATATTAAAATGTATCTGTTCCCTAACATCACTCAACAACCAGTGCCTAACCTGAATGTATGTCACTGGTATGCATACTTTTAATATCCACCGTAGCTTGAAGGACATCTGCAGTACAGATCTGGCTTCTCTAGTCCAACAAACTAAAAAAAATAACAACCACAAAACCAATGATGGCTGATATTTGTAGATAAAGTCAGATAAATTACAGCATCATCATTCAAAGGTTATAACTACAATGTCTAGATTCATTTTGCAGATAGTGTAGTTTGTTAATTGTTTGTGTGTGTGAGTGTGTGTGTGTGTGTGTGCATGTGTGTGGGTGTGTGTGTGTGTGTGTGTGTGTGTATGAATATGTAGGTGAGTGTACATGTGTGTATCAGATGTCCTCCATACACTCTGGTTGACTATTGAGACATTTTTGTTTACATGTAAGCAGACCTAGATCTGCAATCTATAGCAGTTTTTCAAGATTAAAGAAAAAAATTTGTATGACACCAAGGAACGAGCAAGTGTACCTATAAAGTGCAAAAGTACTGTTCTGTCTAGTAGATTGCGTATTGTTGGTGCCTTCTGATGAACAGAGCCGCTGAAGTTTCCCCTAGTTTATTGAAATTGACCTTTTGCATGAGCTTGTATACCATGAGATGAGTGAGGCATTTCTTTGGCCCACTCTGTTATGCAGCGACAGCCTAAACACTAAACCATCTATTTTTGGAAAGCTCAGTGAGTTCATTAAGAGACATTAAAGTCATACACAGCAACAGATGGAAACACTTAGGCAAAACTATAATTACAGTTATTAAAGGCATAAAACAAATGACAGAGACTGTTAACAGCTGCAGACAGTGTAAATTTTCTTTAGTTTTACAGCGTGCATTACAGCTAAGCTATTGCTGTAAAATTATGAGTGCAGTTTTGAACTAACCCAGCCCTTATTTTGCACTGTCTCCATAGCAACTGACCCTATGTAGGGGCTGGAAAAACCCCATTTTTGTATTACTTCATTTAATTGTTTTTGTTTTAGTTAAATTTACTGTCTCTATTACCATTGAAGTAGAAATACTGTAGAAGTACACACATAGCTTGTAATGTACCCCTTTTGTTAATTTATAAAAACGACACATGATTAGGGATATAGTGAGCACTTTAATTTGGGTGCATGACTGCCTGTATTATATTTACCATATTTTACAACAAATTCTGACCAAAATTTTATGTCAATATGGCATAATTGTGCATAAGCCACCGCTACTTAGAATTTAAAACAAGGTACAATGCTGAAATTGGCAACAACCAGGACAAATTCGACCATTTTCTTTGGGGTTGTGGGGGTTACACCACTTTCTTTTAAAGTACAAAAACATGCATGCAAGATTATTTGGCAATTCAGAATTATCCCTAGGCCTAAAGAGCTCTTCGTTTTGTACGTCTCAATGCCCTGTGGTGGCCGGTTATACCTGTTCAAGGTTCTTCGTTACTTTATTTGTACCCGTGGGTAGATTTGTTTTGTGTTTCCTCTTTATCTATCTGCTGGAGGGCAGTCCTCTCTTTCAAGTTGTATGACTAAACCATGACACCAAAGAAAAGGGTAAAACAGATTTGATAAAAGCACTATAAAAGATGATTCGCTCTGTATTAAAATGGAAATTTCCAGAATAGGTGCTGATGGGCCTTTTTGCACACAGCCACATTTAGCTTCAAAGATCAATTTATCATCTACAACAGTGATAAGTATTCTGTAGGAATGCACACACTCAATAGCATGACCATTAAATGAAGTGACTTTGTGCCTGTGAGGTTTCCTCCTGAAATTAATGATAATGTGTTTTTCTATCAAAGTTGGAGGTAAGACTTCTCACACCACTGAACGAGGCAATCAGTCACCGGACAATGGCTGCTTTCATTCTCCCGTAGAGAACTAACAACAACTGATTCATCCTATAGGAAGAAACATTTGCCATCAGAAACTGAATTTGAATTGCTCAGACTGAATCTGTATTTGCGTAATTTGAAATTAAATGCATTGGTCTCTAAATGACTTTCACTAAACTGAAACTGAATTTAATAGTTTGAAACTGAATTTCTTTGCCTTGAAAATTGCTTTGCTTTGTATTGAACATTTAGTTTAATTACTTTTAGTTTTGCCCTGCAATGGACTGGCGACCTGTCCAGGGTGTTGGCCTACCCCACCTCCCGCCCATAGACTGCTGGAGATAGGCACCAACTTCCCAGAGTCAGAATTAAAACCTTTTAAGGAGGCATGAGTGCAACTATGTAGGTTCTGAAGACCTGCAATAGTTTTCCTACTGGCCCAAGCTGAACCACGTTTGTGGCCATTTTCTTCTCCAATTCAAATTTGTAGTTTTGTCTTACTCTTAAAATTTCCAGTTTTAAATATTTCCTGGCTGAGTGCAGATCAGAGACTGTTTCTTGTTTGGCAAATGATTTCTACTGTAAACAGGGCTTGACAGATTTCGTCATCCACATTCTGTTATTTTAATAGATTTTAACATGCTTACATAGAACAAACATGTCCCTGCAAAAGGCAATATAAAACATGTCACATCCACCAGTGAGTCCAAATCACCACCACGTGTGTTTAAAAATGTCCCAGTCAGTACACTTAAAACATTCCTGCAAAGAGAGATCTGATTCCTCAGGACGTGCCTATATATATATATATATATATATAAGGATAAATGGCCCAAGGGTTGTCATACATGACCTGAAGCTGGGGCACTGGGGTAGATAGTGGAGCAGCTGATATTACTGGTTTGATTAGAAAGCTACAGCACACTTAGATTAAGTATGGACACCCGCTACTACTCATGCTCTAACAGACGGCGACGGTCCGAGACGGGAGCCTCAGCGCTGATCTCTGTAATCATTCCTCTGCCTTAATTTAGATTAAAGGAGCTAAAAGTTAGAAACTGGTTGAGAGTTTTCCTTTAAGAGTCTTTAGATAGAGTGTGTGATCGCTTCATGGGGACCAAGTACCGGTGGGGCTCCGAGGCGGCTGACCACCAACAGGGTGCGGTAGCTCGGACAAGTTTCAGAAAGACCCGGTAGCTGAGATCTGAACCAACCTTTTAGCTGCGGCAACATTGTTAATTACTGTTCCATTGTCCAGGATGCCATACATATATCTGGCAATATCAATCTAAGAACTTTTGCTGCATACTTACATTCTCTTTTTTATTAAATACTTATAAAACTTTACTCCATGTACATAATACAAATGTTCATGAATAGTTTAGAATAGTTTCCTTAACATACCATTGAATGTTGTAGGGGCGATCCTCTTCCTCTTACCTGCTGCCTGCACTAAAGATCACTGAGGTAAATGTAAATAGGGTCTTTCAGTGTCATAAGACCAGGAAAAGCTCCAGGACCTGACCACAACTGGCTCCCATCTTTACTTAGATTTTCAATATGATTGAATGATATTGAGGTTCCCTACTGCCAAAACCGTTCCAATATCATCCCATCCCTGAAAAAATGCACCATAACAGGATTAGACGACTACAGATCTGTCACCCTGACATCTGTGGTCATGAAATCATTTGAGTGTTGAAGCATCAGACGCCGCCCCCAAGGCCCCCACCCCATTTGCCGGGAACCCCTGCAGTTTGCCCCCTAACTAGGCAAAACAGGCCTGGGGCCCAGGTGATACAGTCAATTTGGTACTACACTTCTTCCTGCACCACCTTGACCACCCGAAGATGTACGCCAGGATGCTGTTTGTGGTTTTTAGCTTGGCCTACAACACCATGAAGCTCGCCCAGCTCATAGTGCTGGCCTCCACCTGTCAGTGGATCACCAGCATCCTGTCTAACTGGCAGCAGGTCAGGCAAGGGAACATTTCTCCCATACAAGAACCATCAGCACTAGCGCCCAGGGGTGTGTTGTCTCCTCACTCATTCCTCACTGTACGCAAACACCTGAAGTGTGCAGATGACACTACTATCATTGATCTGATCCAGACTTGTGACGATTCTGCATAAAGACAGCAGGTAGATTGGCTGGTCCACTGGTGCGGTCAGAAGCACCTGGAGATTAGCCTACTCAAAAACGTTAAGATGACGTTAGACCTTCAGAGACCTCCCTCCACACTGCCTTCCCTTTCCATTGTCAACAAACTGTCTACTGTGGATGACCTCTGGGTCCTAGAAACCACCCTTTTGTCGAGGCCTATGTTGGTCCTCACACATAGATAAAGGAAGTGCAGTCTCTGCTGGAAGAAGGCCCAGCAGAGACTGTACTTTCTCCAGCAAGTCAAGAAGTACAACCTACCCCAGGAGCTGCTGTGTCATCTTCTACACTTTCATTATTCAGTCTGTGCTGAGTTTTTCCTCTCCACTGTCGCTACATGCATGCTCAGAATGAGGGATTGCTGCAAAGTCAATGCCAGTGACTGTCCACTGTCTCTACATGCTCATCCGGGAGGAGGGAATGCCTGCAAGGTCCCCGGGGATGCCCCAATCTGGCTGGGGTTTTCCCTTAGATAAAAAACCCTTTTTATCCCAATTTGAAAAAAATAAACTGAATCTGACTGCACTGTTCAATGATCAGGATTAATTGGCCCTATATAATTGGCCCTATATAAATAAACTGAATTGAAGGCACAAGACCATGGCCCCAAAAGGCATTTTAAAGCTTCTTAATAGCTTTAAATACATTACACATCTCACTAATCCACTTTTTCTTCTTTTTAACCGTGTCCTATCCGGCAGAGTAGCGCTCTAGAGTTGTAGAATTGTTGAGTGCCAAGACAAAACTCAACAGATTTACTTTCACAAGTGGAGCATTACAGCTAATGCTATAAAGCTCTGCTTGATATTTATAAAAATAAACTTTATTAGAACCCCTCCCTGGGCTGCCACCTGAACGTGGTGGAAGGGTTTGAGTGTCCCAATGATCCTAGGAGCTATGTTGTCAGGGACTTCATGCCCCTGGTAGGGTCACACAAGGCAAACAGGTCCTAGGAGAGGGATCAGACAAAACGCAGCCCACAGACCCCTTATGATGATTACTGCAGATGGACACAGTGTTCCCCCGTCTGGACGTGGGTCACCACTGCCCCACTCTGGAGCCAGGCCGGGAGGTGGGATATGCTGGCGAGCACCTGGTGGCCGGGCTCCCACCAATGGAGCCCAGCTGGGCATAGCCCGAAGAGGAAACGTGGATCCCCCTTCCGATGGGCTCACCACCAGTGGGAGGGGCCAAAGGGGTGGGGTGCCATTTGGTATAGGTGGCGGCCGAAGGCGGAGACCTTGGCGGTCTGATTCTCGGCTGCAGAAGCTGGCTCTTGGGACAAGAGGGTAGCCTCCCTCCGCCTACGGGTGGGGGGATGGGTTCTGACTGTTGTTTGTGCTTATGCACGTGGCAGCAGTTCAGACTACCCACCCTTTTTGGAGTCCTTGGAGGGGTGTTGGAGAGCGCCCCTGTGGGGGACTCCCTTGTTCTGCTGGGGGACTTCAACGCTCACGTTGGCAATGACAGTGAGACCTGGAGGGGTGTGGTTGAGAGGAATGGCCCTCCTGTTTGGAACCCGAGTGGTGTTTTGTTATTGGACTTCTGTGCTCATCATGGATTGCCCATAACTAACACCATGTTCGAGCATAAGGGTCTGCATATGTGCTCTTGGCACCAGGACACCCTAGGCCACAGTTTGATGATCGACTTTGTTGTCGTGTCATCTGATCTGCGGCCGCATGTCTTGGACAGTCGGGTGAAGAGGGGAGTGGAACTTTCCACTGACCACTACCGGGTGGTGAGCTGGCTCCTATGGTGGGGGAGGATGCTGGTCAGACCTGGCAGACCAAAATGAATCTTGAGGGTCTGCTGGGAACGCCTGGCGGAGTCTCCCGTGATGTGGAGCTTCAATTTCCACCTCTAGGAGAGCTTCAAACACGTTCAGGGGGAGGTGGGGGACACTGAGTCCAAGTGGGCCATGTTCCGCACCTCCATTGCCGAGGTGGCTTACCGGAGCTGTGGTCGCAAGGTTGTTGGTGCCTGTCGTGGTGGCAATCCTCGAACCCGCTGGTGGACTTTTTGGCATGTGGGACTCCAGGAGCAGCTGATGGGACTGGCAGTCCAAGCGGCATGCGGCTCGGGTGGTTGCTGAGGCAAAAACTCGGGCATGGGAGGAGTTCGGAGAGGCCATGGAAAACGACTCCCGTATGGCTTCGAGGCTATTCTGGTCCACCATCCAGCGTCTCGGGGGGGAAGAGGTACATCAACAACACTGTTTACAGAGGGGAGAGTGTGTTGGTGACCTCAACTCGGGACGTTGTGGGTCGGTGGGCGAAGTACTTCGAAGACGTCCTCAATCCCACCGGCAGATCTTCCACGGAGGAAACAGAGTCTGGGGACCATGGAGCGGGCTCTCCAATCTCTGGTGCTGAGGTCACCGAGGTGATTAAAAAGCTCCTCGGTGGTAAGGCCCCAGGGGTGGATGAGATTCGCCCGAAGTACCTTAAGGCTCTGGATGTTGTAGGGTTGTGTTGGTTAACGCGACTCTGGACATCGGGGGCAGCTCCACTGGATTGGCAGACTGGGGTGGTGGTCCACCTATTCAAAAAGGGGGACCGTAGAGTGTGTTCCAACTATAGGGGAGTCACACTCTTAAGCCTCTCTGGTAAGGTCTATCAAGGGGTTCTGGAGAGGAGGGTCTGTCGGATAGTCGAACCTCGAATTCAAGAGGAGCAGTGTGGTTTTCGTCCTGGTCGTGGAACTACACCCTCAGCAGGGTCCTGGAGGGTGCATGGGAGTTCGCCCTGCCAGTCTACACGTGCTTTGTGGACTTGGAGAAGGCGTTCGACCATGTCCCTTGGGGAATCCTGTGGGGGATACTCCGGGAGTATGGGGTACCAGGCCCTTTGATATGGGCTGTTAGGTCCCTGTATGACCGGTGTCAGAGCTTGGTCCGCATTGCCTGCAGTAAGTCGGACTTGCTTCCGGTGAGGGTTGCCATTTGTCACCAATTCTGTTCATAACTTTTATTGACAGAATTTCAAGGTGCAGCCAAGGTGTTAAGGGGATCCGTTTTGGTGGCCTTAGGATTGCGTCTCTGCTTTTTGCGGATGATGTGGTCCTATTGGCTTCATCAGATTGTGATCTTTAGCTCTCACACTGGAGCAGTTCGCAGCCGAGTGTGAAGCAGCCAGGATGAGAATCAGTGCCTCCAAGTCCAAGGCCATGGTCTTGTGCCTTCTTCGGGTCAGGGGTGAAGGTCCCTCCTCAAGTGGAGCAGTTCAAGTATCTTGGGGTCTTGTTCACAAATGAGGGAAAAATGGAGCAGGAGATCGATAGACGGATCGGTGCTGCGTCAGCAATGATGCGGACACTGTACCGGTCTATCGTGGTGAAGAGAGCTGAGTCAGAAAGCGAAACTCTCGATTTACCGGTCGATCTACTTTCCTACTCTCATCTATAGTTATGAGCTTTGCGTCATGACTAAAAGAACGAGATCACGGATACAAGCAGCCGAAATGAGTTTCCTCTGCAGGGTGTTTGGGCTCTCCCTTTGAGATAGGGTGAGAAGCTCGGTCATACGGGAGGGACTCAGAGTAGAGCCGCTGCTTCTCCACGTCAAGAGGAGGCAGCTGAGGTGGCTCGGGCATCTGGTTAGGATGCCTCCTGGACGCCTTCCTGGTGAGGTGTTCCGGGCACGTCCCACTGGGAGGAGGCCCAGAGGAAGACCCAGGGCATGCTAGAGGGACTATGCTTCTCGGCTGGCCTGGGAACGCCTTGGGGTTCCCCCTGACGAGCTGGCCCAAGTGGCTGGAGAGAGGAAAGTCTGGGTCTCTCGGCTTAGGCTGCTGCCCATGCGACCCGACCCCGGATAAGCGGAAGACAATGGATGGATGGATGGATGGATGGATGGAACCTTATTAGAAACTGCTTTCGGATTATTATTTCAATTGTTATGGACACGGACAGAAATGAAAAGGCAAAAAAAAAGAAGCAAGAAAGAGAGAAAGGTGGGGCAAAAAGGAAAAGGGGAGAGAAGGAGAAAGGAATGGAGGAAAGAAAGAAGGATGAAGAGAATACAAGATAGCACCCTGCTTGATTCTACACCTGCAGAAATGTTCATATTACCAGCCCGTTTTACCGAAAGGTGCACGGTACTTATGAATGCAAGATGTATTTAGTGGTAAATGCGGCTCAATATAGAACATTTGTGTATTTGTTAACACCTGAATCTAAATACCTGTGGGTCTGAGTGTGAGCGCGCTTGTGTATACAAGGTTTCTCCATAAAAATATGCAATAGTGAGTGTGAGGAGCTACAGATCTTCCCCACTGAACCCGGGACAGATACGGAGATCCAAGCCACAGACATCCAAAGACCCGCCAGGGTACAGGAACCCCAGGAAAATGTGCCTGACTTTTGTGAAGTGCCTTGGGACGACATGTGTTGTGAATTGGCGCTATATAAATAAACTGAATTGAACTGAATTGAAAACCACCGCGGGACTACCGAAACCTCCCCAGAGAAGAGCAGGGGAGAGTCACAGCGGAACCACCCAGCAGCCACAGTGCAGAAGCCCCATGGAGCTGCAGAGACGAGCCCACAGGCCCCGCCGGCAGCTGTCTACGCCTGATCAGATCCATCCATGGACCCAGAGACCCGAGACCCCGGGACATATCACTCCCCAAGCAGAGGCCCGACAGAACCCAGGGGTTCAGGCCCCTGCAAGCAGCCACCGGGAGTGAGCCAGCACACACCAAAGCACCCAGCCCCGGATACTGAGAACCACAAGTACACCAGCGGGCAGAGACACCAAACACCATCAGGCAGTGTGGCGGGGAGGAAATAGGCCCCACATTTGATGGGGGGCCTAAACTGTTCCAGGAGAGGGAACATTCCAAGACCCAACCTGACACAAAAAACAGGGACACACAGTCACATTCACTCACTCCCACCCTCATGTGTACACATAAAAACACCCACACCCATGCACCCAACATAAAGACACACAACAATGGATATTGTACACTCACTCACACTCCCCATACATACTCTATACTCCCAGGTCCAGGTGCTGAAACCCCATAGGGACAACCAGGCCCTGGAACCAGGAGGTGGTCCCCTTCCCTCCGGAGGTGGAGACAGGCAGACCGCCCCAGCTCCTGAACCTGGTCCGGTCTAGCCCAGGCTCATGCCTCACCTGGCAACAGGTCCCGGCCAGCGGCAAGCACTCGGGGTTGGTGTCCCCCACCATGCCCCCGCAACCACACAAACAAACCACATCACTGTCACTGACCTTACATCCAAGAAGAGGATGTTAGTTCTTCTTTAAGAAGCCCTCCTGTTCTCCACTCGTTACCTGTATTAACTGCACCTGTTTGAATTTATTATCTGAATAAAATACACCTGTCCACACACTCAATCAAACAAACTCCAATCTCTCCACACTGGCCTAGTTCCGAGAGCTGTGTAGGGACATCAGGGATAAAATAGTAGACCTGCACAAGGCTGGGATGGGCTACAGGTAAATAGCCAAGCAGCTTAGTGAGAAGGCAACATCTGTTGGCGCAATTATAAGGAAAAGGAAGAAGTTCAAGATGACGGTCAATCTCCCTCGGTCTGGGGCCATGTTTCAGGAGATCTTAGCCAACAACCTCCTTCCCTCAGTAAGGGCATTGAAGATGGGTCGTGGCTGGGTCCTTTAGCATGACAACGACCCGAAGGATACAGCCAGGGCAACTGAGGAGTGGCTCCGTAAGAAGCATCTCAAGGCCCTGGAGTGGCCTAGCCAGTCTCCGGACCTGAACCCAATCAAAAATCTGTGGAAGGAGCTGAAAGTCTGTATTGCCCAGCAACAGCCTGAAACCTGAAGGATCTGGAGAACATCTGTATGGAGGAGTGGTCCAAAATCCCTGCTGCAGTGTGTAAACCTCGTCAAGAACTACAGGATTTAACTTACCCACTGTCTTTCAACCACTTTGAAAATCTTATTTTCATCCCTTTGTCATCTTTATCCTTCTTGCTACAACCAGCAACCACAGACTTTCCTCCCCCAGACTCTTTCTCCGATGACAGAGTTCCTGAACAACACCATGCATACTTGGACTGATTTTACATTATCTTCTCTGTAAAGTCACTTGTGTATATATTTACATTTAAAAGATATTTGTTATTTCCATTTATATTGAAAAAAGAAATAAATAACAAATGTGGCCTCCACCTGAGTCTTCTGGAGTTTCTGACAAAGCTCAGTTCAGGTTGAACTGTGTTAAATGCACTGGAGAAATCAAAGAACATGATCCTCACAGTGCTGCTGGCTTTGTCCAGATGACAGTGGGTTTGTCAAAGCAGGTGTATGATGGCATCTTTAACTCCAACTCCCCTGCAATAAGCAAACTGAAGGGGGTCCTGATAGCTCAAGTGGGCCAACAGGAGTCTCTCTAGGACCTTCATGATGTAGGATGTCAGGGCAACAGATCATTATGAACTGAAAAGGTGCTGCAGAATCCCACAGAGATGCTCTACACAGGCCTCCTGGACTCAAGGGCTGACACAATCTGGACCTGCAGCCTTATTCCGGTTCAGTCTTTCTGGAAGTCTCTTCCACTGACTTCTTGAGAGACACAGGTGGAAGGGGGAGGCAAAGGGATCATCAACATCTTTACTTTTATTTCCTCTAAATTATATATGTATACTTAATGTCTGTACACTATGAGCTTTTGAAACTGAAGACAAATTCCTTGTTTGTGCACACAATCTTGGCCAATAAAGCTCATTCTGATTGTGATTCTCTTCACAGCATTACACTGGTTTAAAGCAATTCCCCTTCCCTGGAACTGGAAAATTGTGTTTCATTGCATGTAATCCCATTGGATTACAGAGGGCTATAAATAATTTGCTAAAAAATTTGGTTTAGAGAAGTTTCTAAAGTCCAGTTCTTTTGTCATTCCTGGATTTCTCTCAGAGATCTCAGCCACGGCTACATAACCAAAAATGGTATTGCTTAGAGAACAATGTCAACCACATAACTTTCAAATGAAAGACTTCAAAGAATGTTTTATTTCTAGGCAGAAAAAGAAACTTGTCACTCAGGAGTAGGAAAACATGTACTTTAAGACTCTTTTTACATTTGCTGCATAAAATACATGCATAGTAAAATTACATCAAAATACCTGTAAAAAAAAAAAACACCTGACGTGACCCTGTGTCTATACCATACAAGAATACACCACCACCCAAAACACGCACACACACCTACATTTTCTCACTAATTTAAACACAAACAGCTCCGACTAGTATATACCCGTACTTCAGTTCCATCAATGAGTGCAAAGTAAAAATATAAGCTAGGCAGTAGTACTGCCCCAAGTGGTTGTTAACATTAGTCTTCTTTGAGATAAATGGTAGAAATGATTGTTCATTTAAAGTAGGTATTGCCTCTCATACATGATTAATACACTCACCGGTCACCTTATTAGGTACACCTTGCTAGTACCGGGTTGGACCCCCTTTTGCCTTTAGAACTGCCTTAATCCTTCATGGCATAGATTCAACAAGGTACTGGAAACATTCCTCAAAGAGTTTGGTCCATATTGACATGATAACATCACACAGATGCTGCAGATTTGTCGGCTGCACATCCTTGATGCGAATCTCCGGTTCCACCACATCCCAAAGGTGCTCTATTGGATTGAGATCTGGTGACTGTGGAGGCCATTTGATTACAGTGAACTCATTGTCATGTTCAAGAAACCAGTCTAAGATGATTCATGCTTCATGACATGGCGCGTTATCCTGCTGGAAGTAACCATCAGAAGATGAGTACACTGTGGTCATAAAGGGATGGACATGGTCAGCAACAATACTCAGGTAGGCTGTGGCATTGACACGATGCTCAGTTGGTACTAAGGGGCCCAAAGTGTGCCAAGAAAATATCCCCCACACCATTACACCACCACTACCAAACTGAACTGTTGATCCAAGGCAGGATGAATCCATGCTTTCATGTTGACGCCAAATTCTGATCCTACCATCCGAATGTTACAGCAGAAATCTGAGACTCATCAGACCAGGAAATGTCTTTCCAGTCTTCTATTGTCCAATTTTGGTGAGCCTGTGCGAATTGTAGCCTTAGTTCCTGTTATTAGCTGACAGGAGTGGCACCTGGTGTGGTCTTCTACTGCTGTAGCCCATCTGCCTCAAGGTTCGACGTGTTGTGCGTTCAGAGATGCTCTTTTGCATGCCTTGGTTGTAACGAGTGGTTATTTGAGTTACTGTTGCCTCTCTATCAGCTCGACCCAGTCTGGCCATTCTCCTCTGACCTCTGGCATCAACAAGGCATTTGCGCCCACAGAACTGCCGCTCACTGGATAATTTCTCTTTTTCGGACCATTTCTGTAAACCCTAGAGATGGTAGTGTGTGAAAATCCCAGTAGATCAGCAGATCATGCTCAGACCAGCCCGACTGGCACCAACAACCATGCCACGTTCAAAGTCACTTAAATCACCTTTCTTCCCCATTCTAATGCACGGTTTGAACTGCAGCAGATCGTCTTGAGTTGCTGCCATGTGATTGGCTAATTAGAAATTTGCTTTAACGAGCAGTTGGACAGGTGTACCTAATAAAGTGACCGATAAGTGTATGTCTGTATGTTTATACTGGCTTAGTTCACATGTTTGTTTTGTGAACTAAGCCAGTCAGTTTGTTGTTGTCTAAGACAGTTTTTTGTTGTGCTGACACTTTTTCTGCCACATTACTTACTGTTGCACAATGATGTAAAATAAATACATATAAAAGCATGAAAGGCCGCCACTCTACCTATCCTTTACCTTCCGTGTTGTGTCTCTGTATTTT
>JAHHUM010000231.1:0-49467 GCA_036173005.1 Crenichthys baileyi
GTTTCTTGTTTTTTTTTGGGGAGGGCCAAACCCCTTTAAGGATCAAAGGGGGGAGGCAAACACAGCATGAGTTTTACCCCTTGCCCTTGTTTTGTTACCCAAATTGTTCCTTTCCCCTTTCAAGCGTTTTCACTAAATTTTAACCTTTCCCCTGAATTTTTTATTTTATGCAGGGCAGCCAAAAAAAACCTCAGGGGCCCCTGGGGCAGCCCTACCTAAAAAACCTTCCCGTGAAGTAGCGGGAAATCAAATCCACTGTCTAGAAAAAAAACCGGGAAAACACAAAGGAAATGTGACATGGGTACCCCCCCAAAAAGAAAAAAAAGGGCAAAAAAAATCTAAACGAAAATAAAATGGGCCCCCCCCCCCCCCCCCCTTTTTTGATTTTTTTTTTCCCCCCCCCCCCCCCCTTTAACCCCGGTGGGCTCCCTTTCCCCAACCCCCCCAAGTGGACAATGTATGCATTTTGGGCCATAAAATTTTAACTGTGTAAAAATTTTTAAATTTCCCAAAAAGCCCTTTATTTTTCAAAAAAATATATTTTTCTGCAAACCCAACCAAATTTTTGAAAATTTTCCCATTAAATTTAGGCAGGGAAAAAAGGGAAAAAAATAGGCCCATATACTGAAATGGGTGAAAAGAGAAATTTTATTGTTTAAATAGCAAGGAAAAAAAAGGGAGAGGGATTTTTTAAACCAACCCAGTTACGGTTCAAAAAAAAGCAAAAAAAAATTTTGAAAAAGTACAACAAGGAACCCTTTAAGTGCTTTTCCCCCAAAAGATCTTTTAAAAAATTCAAAAAACCCCTTTAGAAAAAAATACTGCCCGGGAAAGTAGGTAATAAGAGAAAAAAAGCAAATGTTTCAAAAATTCGGTTTTAGAAAACCCAAAGCTTTTGGGCTTGCCCCCCAAAAGCTCATCCCGAAGTCAGCAGTTTAACCCGGGGAGCCCTTTCTCCGCACAAGAACCCTCAGCACTGGCGCCCCCCAAAGGGGGGTTCCCCTTCCGCCTTTCCCTTTTTTCCCCCGCACACAAAGGGCTGCACCTCGCAGACGTTTTGCCCCGCCGGGAGCCCTCATCAAGGGGCTACCCACCCCCAAGCAAAAAAAATTTTTCCCTCTGCCCCCCTTCTGGCAGGCAGTACAGGGCCTGCCCGGCCCTCCACAAAAAGTTTAAAAGGGCAGTTATTATCCCAAAAGTTTCAGACTACCGAAAATTGCCAGTCGAAATGCACCAAACCACATTTGTGACACTTTATTAGCTTATTGCTGCTGCATGATGTGTACGTTTTTATTGCACGCCATTAGTACTTTTGTTTTTATAGTGAGTTGAACAGTTCTACTTATCCCAAGCATTTTATTGCATTGTTGACTGTGTGTTAACCTGCATATGACAAATAAACCAATACAATACAATACAATGCATGCGTAAAACTCCTGAAATTTGAAGATGACACCACTGTCACTGGTCTGATCCAGGACCGTGACAAGTCTGCATACAGACAGCAGGTGGATCAGCTGGTCCATTGGTGCAGTCTGAACCACCTGGAGCTAATCCCACTCAAGACTGTGGAGATAAAGGTAGACTTCTGGAGAACTACCCAACACACTGCCTCCCTTCACCATCCTCACAACACAGTGTTCTGTGGATCACTTCCGGTTACTAGGAACCATCTTTTCTCAGGACCAGAATGGTTTCACACAAAGACATGTTTGAAAGACGGCCCAGCAGAGACTGTACTCATGCGGAAATTCAAGAAGTACAACCTGTCACAGGACCTGCTGGTCATTTTCTAAACTGCCATTATTTAGTCTGTCGAGTTTTTACATTACATTACTCCATTACTGTGGAGTTTAGCTCTTCCACAAAACAGGAAAGGTCCAGATTAAAAGGTTTTAGTAAATATAGCTCATAGACCCAGTCTTGTTTTATTCATTCGAGAAAGAAGCATTATAAACTAGAAGTATTGAGACTATAAATACGCCCATCATTAGCTGAAACAAAGTGGTATTATTGATAACACAAACATAAACATCTTCACTGTGAATTTGAATTGCTGGAGCTATGCTATAGATATTGCATTTTATGGACTTCACATCAAATTTTAGAACATTGCATGAGAAAACAATTTGTCCTTATAAAAACTGTCCTTGATTATTAATGAGTACTGAGTTTGATTTGCTCTGGCAACCTCATGTGCCTAAACTACTTTCGCCATTAGTAAAAAAAATAAATAAACAAAATACATGATAAACAACACTATAGTGTTTTAAAATGATCAACATATAGTTTTCTGTGCCTTGTTTTTGGTTTTGTTTCAGTTGGTTTCTACTTGACTTCTTTATGTTTTGCAGAATATTTGTTTGTGTAGTCGTGTTCTGTTTCTGTGTGGCAACGTTTGTAGGTGTCCTCAACTTACTGCTGCTAAGTCATTACCCAGCAATATATAATCTCCTCAGCTTGCTCTGTTCTTTGTCAGATCCTCAATGTTCCCTTTATGTTTCCTCTCTCTGTTCAGTTTCATTTTTGTGTCATTCTAAATTTCTGTCTTGGCGGAATGTTTGGCTTGTACTTTTTATTTTCCTCTTCATCTTTCTGCCGCGATTGGCTCACATATAACATCTACAGTGTAATTCTGTTTGGTGAATTTCTCCTGCGACAACCTTAAAAATTAGTTTGACCTTAACGTGGGCATAGTTTGCACACTCAAATCATACAAATCCACTGTGTGCCTGACACATGCTGAACAAAATCAAGTCACATAAATGATACAAAATCTTGTCTCTGTGTTACTGTCGTACAACTCTGTAAAAGTGTAAAGATATGCATAGTTTATGTCATAGTTTGTCACACATTTACAAATGTTGAATAAGATTCTACACGTTTTGCCAAATTCTTCAGTTTTTTTGTTTGTGGTTATTTTAATGTGTTCCTTTTGAAACAAAACTGAAGTGGGGTACCATACATAGATCAGTGATACTAGACTTTTAGAGCTAAGTAGCTTAAAGTAACATTTTAGATTGATCGCTTGAACCAAGGCCCCCTTAATACAATGGTTTACCTGGGCTGAAGCCCAGTGGCCTACGACATTCAGGGTCCTATCATTTCAGGTGAAAAAAAGAGAAAACGTGGTTTATAACGTGTTCGGTTTTCTGTCAGTCGTCTTATATGGTTACTGTGGCTGCTGATTGATCCAAATTACAAATGACCCACGTCACCCACATGAGCACTAAGCCCCAGTAGACCATGTGCTCACCATCAGACTATTCACTAATGATTATGGTGTGTGTGTGTCCCTCTATGATTAAGCGAACTTAGAAAATGTCAGGAAAGAAATTCAAGAGTGGTGCTCAAAAAAGAAAAATGCTTCATAACAAGTTTGGTGAAAAAGTTACTCCAAAACCTACCAAAGCTGACAGAATTCCTCAAATTGGCTAATGCAGAAGTGAGAAGTTTTTTAGGGGGTGAGGGGACTTCAAAACCACTTAGCCCCGAGGCCTATCAGCAGGTTAAGGTGGCCCTGGCTTGAACAAGTATCTCATTTTTTACCCCTGCTTTGTCAGTAATCTGCTTTATTGGTTTTGGGAGAGATCCGGAAAAACAGGTGTTGTGATTATTAATATGAATAAATTTATTTAATATTAATACTTTAATATTTTATTAAATAATATTTTGGTCTGTTAAGGGTTGTCCTGTGAATACCAGCCCATTAAGGCAGTGGTAGTAGGACAAAATTAAAAGGGAAGAGCCAAGATCTGGCATTATTGAACAGCAAAACTCTGTAAACACACAGAATAAATTCACATAATTTCTTAAAATACAAGAATTTATTAACAAAAATAATTCAACTCAAAGTCAGACATATTTCAGTCAACAAACTCTTTACTATGCAGTTCAAGCAGAATGAAAGAATAAGGAAGACTAATGGGCTGTGTACAATATAAACAAGTTGATCAAAAATGGTTGAAAACCATGACCGAAAGAGTGATGCAACATTACCATGTAATGTTTATGTTTGAGAACCAAGGATTATCTTGAAGAATCTGGAAATGAAGTTACATTAGTCTTGGAACTAACTTAGGCAATAATTGGTATACCTTTAAACAACCATTCACAATGCAAGTTCAGATAAAACATTATTTTAATAAAATAACATTTTAAGGAATAATTTGCTGAATAAAATCAACCTTCTGGATGACCAATTCAAAACGGTGTTTAATTAGCTGTCTTAATTTATTAAAATAATATTTACAGAAATATTATTAAGGAAATATTAATATAATTTTAAAGGAAATATTATTTTGAATAAGAACCAAACCTTTCTGGATAAATGGGTCTTAATGGTGTTTAATTAGTAATCACGTTTAGTAAAACAATATTTAGGGAAATATTATTTCCTAGATTAGAAACTAACAACCTTTTTGGGTAAATGATCTTCAGCTGACTCATAAAGTGGACGAGCACATGTTTTTAGCCGTTATCGGTTGGAGCTAACAAAAGAAACTTGTAGCTTATCATCAGAATCAAAAACCTTTACCTTTTAAAATACCACTAATAAAAGGGTTGAAATGCATAAGCGTGGACGGCGCGTTACGGTCGATCTTCTGTGTTTAAAATCACCCTTTAAATAAAGGTTGTCTTAACTTTAAAACACAAACACAGAACACCTAAAATCAGTACAGGCGCTGAGCAGCTAATCTGCTAGCACTAAGATAGCTGAGTTCTCAACACAAACAAAACCAAACGTCATGAAACTAATATTGTTTAGATTATTCCATTCTAAGCTAATCTTTTCTGCCCAAACACAACCTCTTACATGAACCGTGCTGAGGAGAGGCTGTCCGGGGCGACAAAGTTGAGGAAAGCATCCACAGTGAACAAAGAGTTAGCTTGCAGCTAACCTCCGTAGCTGTGAGGTGGGCGGCTAATTCTGCCGTTTTGGGCCGAACTGCACGCAGAGCGGCGTGTTGTGTTGCTGTGCCTTTGTCCTTCCTTCAGACTGGGAAAACCGCTCCAGTCGGCATTGTAGAGACAGGGTCTCTGCTGGGAACTCTCTGGGACACAGTTTGCTTCTGTAGACCTCAGAAAGAAAAGTCAAGCCACACTTGTACCTTAATTACCCTCGTTCATGATTGAATACCGGATCCACAAACAGCCATTCATTCCTACTTAACTTAGAGCATATGATCGCGTGTTCCAGTTTGGTCTGCTTGCCAGCAAAGCGACATTAGTGCGCCGTGTGTCCCTCCTTCCAGTTCCGCTGGGGACCTGTGTGGAACAGGTCTGTTTGTTGGAACGTGGGTTTTTTTATTCAAACAGTGACGTCACGGGAAGTCCGCTTTTACTCCCTTTCTTGTTCCTGTTCCTGGCTGTGCTGGAAGTAGATTAATGCGATTTATTTTAAAGTTCCAGAAAAGTTCTTACTGGCCTTTCATGTTGTAACCTATGGCTGGGGTCCCAACACGGGCAAAATAAACTTTAAAAATAATAAGCAAAATGTTGCTTTAAAGCTAGCAAATTAGGTGTCTTGATTTATTTGTTGTATTTTAAGTGGGTCTTTTGTTGGTCATCTTTATTTTCCCCCCAAGAGAAAGACAAACTTTGTCATTTTTGGCAATTTGTCACATAAACAAGTCACATCACTCCCTTCTTCAATACTTCCCAGCATATACTTTTACTAATCAGAGGAGATATTTGTTTCCAGCTGTTGTTGTTTTTTTTTTTTTATCAAATGTTTTACCTAATTTAAATTGTCTTGTATATTACTGGTCATCAAACATTCCTAAGACATGAACACTACAAAACTTTGAATAACAATGCAACTTATTCTCTGCTGAAGTTTCCTTTTCTTTCAATAAAGCAAAATGCAATATTTGTTACACTACATGGTTTGGATAGTATGAATGTTGTTTTAGATTAACTTTCAAGTGCACAGCTGCACCTTCTCTGAGACTCAACCAGAGCAGTGTAAAAGTAATGCTCCCACCTAAATGAGGCTCTGACTTTAACTGAATACTTGGGTCAGTGTTCCTTTAAGTGTGCTATGTTAACAAGCAGCTGAATTGTTGATCATTTGGAAAACCTCATGTCAGTGGGAAGACATATATGAGCCTTTTGCTGTTTTAGTATTTGGTAACCAAATAGGATTTCTTGCTGCAATATTTTACCACCAGTGGTATTATATCTGCGCTATGATGTTTATTCACAATGTAATTCATTTCCCCCTTTAGATTGCAGTTAAAAAGTACACTCTCCCTTATAGATTTCTATCATGCTTTTTCCACACTCTCCAAATGATTATTCAATTTATTAGGGAAATGATTTAGTCAAAACAATCTTGACTTAGGTGAAAAAGTAAGCACCACCACAAGACTTTGTGTGAATGTTTTGGTAGGTGTCAGTCCCTTCAGCACTTAAGAACATCATACAGATGGTCAAACTTCTTTGCTCCTTCACAAATTGATTGACTTGCTGTAACTAATGAATTATCCAGCAAGACAATAATTTGAAGACACTAGAAAGTTCATCTCTAAATAGTTAAAAAGAAAAAAAAAACTGTAACGAAGGTTTTGGAATGGCCTAGTTAAACGTCATACAGACGGAAGATGCTGTGTGAAAATCTCAAGCAGACTGTAATTACTCATAAACCCTGCAATGTGGCTCAATTAGAATAAGTCTGCAAAGAAGAGTGGGCTGAAACTTATCTCCTGCATTATTAATGACTCTTCCAGGTATTGCACATGCTTGTGACAGTTCTTGCTGGAAAGGGTGGCAAAAACCTTTTCACATTGGGCCACGCTGGTTTGGTCAGCTTTTCTCCCTTAGCATTTTGTATATGCTCATGTTATCTTTGTCAGGCAATAACATTTATTTGATTATTTATTTGAATGTTTAAGTGTGTCAACAAAGAAAATACAGAAGTAATCTGTATGGGGGTATTTTGTAACACCACTGTTTATATGGGAGGTTTCTGCAGCTCCACCATCAGTTTCAGCCCAACTGTGGATGAAGAAAGAGGATAAATATCTTCATCTGCCTATTAGTGGGATGCAAGAAGGGAGCACTAAACATCATGTGCCATCCTCAGTATTTTTAACATAGTGCAGTAGTCTCTGAGCTTATCTCACCAAGTGCAGTTAGAGGGACACATGCACTCAATATCCAAAGGAAGCTTGAAGTTATTTGTTTTGAGTCATTGTGTGGCTATTATATAATTGTTCCACAGCCCTATGTTTCACTGCTTGTGCATATTCTTCCTCCTCCTTACCCCCTCATTGTCAAATTCTCTGATAACCAATACAGACGCAGGATATCTCATGACAATATATGCTGGCACACATCATGCATGAGCTAACACTGCTGATACCAGGGTAGTGCTTACACAATTATCTCTCTATCATTCATAAATCAGGATAGAATATTCTGACAAAAATACATTCCTTGTGACCACAGGACTGCATACAGTTCATTACACATAGATATGAGGACAAAAACATGTCTAAAAAAAACTCATGTGACTCAACAATAATAAGGCTCACTGTCAGAAAACGACAACTTGATTGAGTGTCATATAAATCGATGTGGAATCATGCCTTTTCCAGGATGAGCAGCTCAAGGTTGATGTGGAGTTTATCAATGTGGAGGGGTTTTTTTAGATTTAGGTGGTATTCATGCACTTTCACTGAGTTCATATATCGACCCCTTGGAAAAACTGAACCGTTGTCTCTAGAAATATTTTCCTCCTCTGTGCGTGGTAAGTCTTGTATGTGTGAGAATCAGAGCCATGCTGTGGCACAGAAGCTGATGGATGAGCTCGTAACTGTTTTAAACACTCAAATGAGCCTGCAGGAAGAAGATGTATGACCCATCAAACAGCTCAACCTCGCCACTAAAGTGAGACGGGGTTGGTGGGGACTGGTGGAGAATATAATGTGGCTCTTTTTACAAATTCAAAAGTGGCTAGAGGACAACTGTAAATCACCTCTCCAGTCTGCTCTGCTCTCTCTGATAGTCCTAACTTTTTTGCTTTGGCACAGTCTTTCTTTTAGTTTTTAACAAAACAATTAAACCCTAACCTTATTTTTATACACTACAACATCCTCTAAAGATCTTTTGCAGATATTGCTAAAATATTTGTTTAATAAATTTATTTCCTTCTCTCATTTTTTCACAGTTCTTCATTCTTCTCCTGCTCATCTTCTTTCTGGAAATTCTGTCCATCATGCTTTTTTTCATCTACCAAGATGAGGTAAGACAGCTTGATTACTTTCACGTTACATGTGATTATTTTCTCCGCCTGAACATAAGAAGGAATATTGCTGTGGAAGAACCCTGTCTGGTTTCTGTCCTTCACAGGTCATGCAAATTGATCACTTCTCAGATTGAATGTGGCATGTAAAATCATGGGTCTCCATTGCAAATAGGTTTTGAAGACTCTGGGAGCAGAGCTGAGCTTGCCAGCGTCCTAAAAGGCTTAGTTAAAGTGCTTGGAAATATTTTTCTTAAATGTCATGAGAGCAAGGGGGCACTCGTGTCGTTGGGTCATGGTCAGAAGTAAATAATTTCCTTTGCTTGTGAATAAATTTCAGCATATTTCAGTTGATTCATTCTAGCCCTTTTTCTTGAAAATAAACAAGAAAGGGAAGTGAAATGAACTGGGTGAGTAAATGTTGTATTTATTGTTTTTAATGCCTTGCTTTGCTTTGGGGATTAGTTTTAAAACAAGATCCAAGATTGTGTTCCTTTTAAATATTAAACCTTAAAAATTTTCTTTGAAATCAGAGACAGTTTGTTTTTCTGTTCTTGAACGTAACCAACAGAATAGAATAACAAGGACAATATTCAGTAAGGATTATTTGAGGTGATTAATGGGATTCATTTATTAATCAAAACTGATTTATTAATCAAAACTGATTTAAAATTATAATCCTACAAAACAATCTTTCATGTAGGACTGAAAATTATATGTACTATCAATTTTAAAAAATCTTTGTCTTTTGCAATTTTCCATTTGAATTTTAAATAATTGACTAGTAAAATAAGCAGCAGCCAGCTTCTCTGAGTGAAAACATGCTTAAAAATTATTCATTACTTTCAGTAGTACCACAGTTATTTCACATTTTATGTTAACAAAATTTTAAAAGATGCTTTATAATTGCAGTGCTTTGTGAAAGTTATTCTGCCCTTTATACTTGTTCACACTGTATTATGTTACAGCTACAAACTTCAGACTATTTAATTGGGATTGTATGTGACAAACAAAGGCAAAGTATTGCATAATTGTGAAGTGGAAAGAATGGTTTTTAATTTTTTTACAAATAAACATCTAAAAAGTGTGGTCTTCCTATTTTTTAAATCCCCTTTAAAAACACTTTTTGCTGCAATTAAAGCAAAAAATGCTCTTTTTGACATTACCCAAGTCTTTGGGGGTTGTCTCCCAGCTTTGCACTTCTGAAGACCATTATTTTTTAAAAAGAAGCCCAAGATCCGATTGGATACAGCGTCTGTAAACAGGTCTTGCATCAGATCCTGAATTGGATTTAGCCATCGGCTTTGACTGTTCTAATCCATGAATTTGCTTCGATCAAGAACAGTGGTTCTCAGTCCTGGTCCTCGGGGCCCACAGTCCTTAATGTTTGAGATTTGTTTCCCTTCCAGTATTCATGATTCATATAATTGCATTACATCCTCAGCATACCAAACGTTGCAGAAGCATTTTGATCACCCATTCACTTAAGTAAAGAAAAGCAAACTCAGTATAAAGCTGGCACTGCTATGGTTTAAGGTCTTGATTGTGCAATCAGGATGATGAGCGGCATTGGCTTTCTTCCATATAGCATTTTGTATGTAGGCTACAAAGTTTTTTTTAGCTCTCCTCTGACCAGAGCACTGTCCTCCACATTTGCTATGTCCCCTACATCAGGGGTCAGCATTGGCATTGCAGGGTAAAAAATATATAGGTTTTATAGGACTATGACCATTTAGAAACCAGGAAGCATCTATAAGCTTTGCTTACTATGCTTGACAAGTAGGAAGATTTGCAGTGGTGAGCTGTCATGGATTAGAAGTCATGTGCTCCTGCCAAGAGGTAAATTATTGCTTTAATGGAGAAAACAATAATTCAAACCAAATTCAACAAATTTTTCAGTAGGGTAATTTCTGTCCATGGGAAACAAAAGCTTAGGGAATGCCAGGGCTGCATTGCCCATGGCAGCCTATTAATGCAGCTTTTTAAAGCTTTGAACGATGGCTATCTTCTTGTTATTCTTTCACAAAGGTCAAAGTTATATTTATACAGAGATTTAAATGCAAACAGGTGGACTCTATACTACCTAGGTGAGTCCCAAAGGCACTTAGTTGCACTGCATTTTATTTAGAGTATTAGAGTAAAGGAGGTTGAATACAAATGCATGCCTCTTTTCCCAGATTTTTATTTGTGAAGAACTTGCAAACCATGTATCATTTTCCTTCCCCTTCTCCCATATGTGCCACTTTACTCTCCTTTATTGCATCATGCTGCTAAGGTCTTTTTTCTGAACTGTCAAAATGCCTAACACTTGCAGTTAATGTCAGAGCTGTTCACAACATGAAAGATTGTCTTTAACAGGTCTCCCACAATAGTTTAGTGGAGAAACAGATAACTGAGCTTACTTTTGCTGAGGAGAACTCAGATTTGATTTCCAGAAGCGTGAAGCTCAGGATGACGCATTCCTCTTATGTCTTAAGCAAGGTTACTTCTTCTTTTAGTTTTAAAATATCAAACATCATTGCCAGGTAAAAGTATGAAGGCTATCATTTGGTCCACATCACAGCTTGTCAAAGCTTTTTGTTGCAAGCTAATTTTTTTCCATTTCTGGCTTGGAAGATTTTCACCAACCCTCTTTCAAAAAGCCTCTCTGTTAGCTTCTTTGACTGCTCTGTTGCTCTGCTCTGTGGGTGCTGCTCTTTTGATGTCCATCCACAGATTTTCAACAGTATCAGGCTGGGCCGCTGTGAAGCCTACATGCAAAACCTCCAGCTTGCAAATGTTTAAGTGGTTCGTTCTGGATTTAGAGGTGCAGGATCTACCTCCTTTCATGTTTAATGTCTGGTTTAAAAAATCTTACGTTTAGCGCACTCAATTTTCCCCACTGCAAACTGGTGTAAAAGTATTAAAGATGACCAGTTAATCTTTCCTCTATCATTACAGCCATGGCGCATTCATGTGCAAATGCTTTGTCTAAACCATTTCTAAGTCAAATGTTTGATTTTAAATTTGGCTTTTTCAAATGTTCATTTGCTGTGAGGATAAAGGTAAGTTTTCCGTTTAATGGCTGATCCACAAGGATCATGTTTAGGTATCTGAAGGGCAGAGCAGTGAACCATTGTCCTCAAATAAAACTTTTTACTGCTTTGTGAACAAATATATTGGAACACTTTTCAGACCTCAGACCGACCTTCACTGTTCCTGTTGGCTTTTTAATCACATTAAAAACTCAGAAAACAACTACCTGAAACCACTTATTCTTATTCTGCACTATAGAAATAGATCATTCCAGGCTGATTAAAGGAGACAATATCTCTGAAATTAGCATTATCTGACCATCTCTAATGATGTCAGGCAATCAATAACAGCCAGGCTGACTGCAGTCTGAAGTTTTAGTATCAGTATTTCTCGGAGACTTTAATTCTGAGGCAGATTTAATCATTTTTGGGGGCCATGGCAAACCTAGGTGTGGGACTTTATTACTTTACCCTTTTTGTAAATAGTTTTCAACCATCAATACTCAGACATACTTGTGTGCTGTTGCTTTGTGACAAGTTTTAATTGGTAGGTGATTAACTATTGCGATATACTCATTAATGTTTTATCTCTGTTGATCCAAGGCAGTTGATGTTTGCGGTTTCTGGAAGAGAAGATCCACTCTTCTTTGTATTAATTCCAGCAGCTTTCATGATTGGAGGTTCTTGCTCTACTGCTCTAATGCTCTACTGTTGTAATTTCAGAGATCTATATTTGCATTATTTCTTATGAGGACATTCTTACCTATCTAAATTGAAATTTAAGATATCCATTTGAAACTTAGACTAAGTTTGAGATATAAAAAAAAATGCAAAGTGTTGTATACATTTAAAGGCTAGACTTGCTACGTACTGTATATAGAAACAGAGTACCTGGTTATAAAGAAGATGTCAGGTTTCCAGAAGAGCTCTTTTATTTTTCCAAATTATATCAATGATATCTAGAAATGATTTTCATTTTGGGCATCTACAATTAATCACAATTAGTTACAATTGGATTGTTGATATCATAGAATATTCATGGGATACATGGTTTCTCAGAGGCTCCTCGGCAATGTCCTGCCTTTGCTTATGGTAAAAGAACAGTTGTCTTTGGCTAAACTTTTGCAAACCATTTCCTTCATTTTCTGCTTTTTTTCTAAAACGTGTTAAAAATGTATGTAATAGTTCATCTTCAGTTTATAATGCCCTAAAAACTCATGATCATCAATTTTAACTGAGGTCTTTAAAAGTTTGAAATAAATTACTGTTAAATAATTTACTGTTGAAGAGTAATTCAAGTAGTCTGGCAGGATGGTAGTAGGACATATGCAAAAAAACTAACTAGCTATTTTACATCTAACTCATTTTCACTATTTATTTGTTGAGACAGTCTGTTACCCACAAAGCCTGAGGTCAGCTCCATCCCTACTGTAATTCCTATGTATATTTTGATAAATAACGGGCCTGTCCGAGCTACTGAACCCTGTTGGCGGTCAAACGCCTCGGAGGTCCTCCGGCCCTTTGTCCCCAGAAGCAATCACACACTCTATCTAAAGACTCTTAAATGAACGACTCTCAAACTGTTTCTAACTTTTAGCTCCTTTAATCTAAATTAAGGCAGAGGAATGTTTACAGAGATCAGCGCTGAGGCTCCCGTCACGGACCGTCGCCGTCTAGGAAAGGATGACAAAGAGCCCCGATAGAAGGTCACATGTAGTTTTATATCTGGGACTCCAATGCATTGGATGTGCTCTCCCTCAGTGATTATCAGTAGACTATGTGTCACCATTGTGGTGTCTATCTGTTAGGTTGTGTAGTAGCGGGTGTCCATACTTAATCTAAGTGTGTCGTGGCTTTCTAATCAAACCAGTTATATCGGCTGCTCCACTATCAAACCCAGTACCCCAGCCTCAGGTCATTTATGACAACCCTTGGGTCATTTATCCTTGTAATGTGTGTCGATGACCATTCTTATCCTATTGTAACAAAAGGGAAACATTAGAACTTATACTTTATATCACTATGGGAAAAATGGGAAAAACAGCTATGAGTCATATTAATAAAGGTTATTCCTAACAGCCCGCTTTGGTATTTTTCACTTTCTCTTTGCTTGGCACCTTAGACCTACATGTACTTTGTTCCTGCTTTTATCTCTTTGCTTTTGCAATTCTTACATTATTATAAAAATTGTCTAATGTGTGTTATTTCCAGTGCTGTTTTTCTTTGATAATGTAACTCAGTTATTTCTCGAGTTGTTTTTTTTTTCCATCCACTTAGCTCTGTTCAGTCTTTCTAACAAATGTCCACCTTTGTTACAGCAAAACCTTCTCTTAGTATCGGTGTTCCTTAATGTTCAGTCTACTCGATTTTTCAGAACCTGAATAATTTTGTTTTTCAACCGAAGGGGCGATTAGGGAGGGAACACAGTAAAAAGTTGTGGATGGTATGCTGAGCTGTTGCCTTGTGGGAAACCAACACAGTAAAGAATGGGTGGCCATTACCAGGACTGTGTGAAGTGCTTTTTTTTTAAACAGCAGGGACCCAACAGTCCTCAATAGTTTTTTTCTTACTTTGGAAACTGCAGGAAGACTGGGAGATGAAATATATTCCTTAAAGAACAGTTTCACAAAGTCTAGCAGCACCAAGGTAACTTTATCCAATATAAGTTTTTTTTGCATATCTTAGACATAATTAAATAGCTAATTCTTTAACTTGATCAAATCTTAGACTACTTCACAGTATTTAAAACAGAGGGGTGAACCAAAGATAAAGATTGGTTTGTGGTTAAATACTTGAATGTATGTGGAAGATAAGAAGGTCTTGCATTATGAAAATATTCCTACGGCTACTCATTTGATGTTTGTTTTAAGAGCACAACTCACTTTGGTTAAAGATTAGTCTTAGATAACTTTGCAGAGTATTACCCTCAACATTAAACTGGATAACAGAAGTTTTTTATACATCTAGTCAGTTTCTATTTGAGAGCGGGTTAGAAAGACCCCACTTGCAGGCTGATCAAAGGAAAAACCAGATGGGTTTCAATAGGTCTAGGCTAACTGGTAGTTTACAGTACATACTGG
The DNA here is from genome assembly GCA_036173005.1 of Crenichthys baileyi. Taxonomy (NCBI): domain Eukaryota; kingdom Metazoa; phylum Chordata; class Actinopteri; order Cyprinodontiformes; family Goodeidae; genus Crenichthys; species Crenichthys baileyi. The sequence goes on from JAHHUM010000231.1 coordinate 14,343, forward strand.
AGAGGGTGAGCACTACAGATGGACGATCAGTATGGGAAGCCAAAAAATAACACAACTAATGACATTTGAAGGCTAACAATAAAAAGACTGAAAGATTTTCCAGTGTCACGACAATTTCTGTATCTTCTCTACTGCTAAAATTTAAGATGCTTCAAAGAACTAGAGACACACAGAAAAAACATTCACCCCTATGAGCAACTTAGTGTAACCCAGTTAAGCTAACAGTCATGTTTCTGGACTGTGGGAGAAAGCAAACTCTTTGCAAAAAAAAAAACACCCAGGCTGGAAGTTGAAACCAGGACCTTCTTGCTGCAAGGCAACAGTGCTAACCGTCGTGCTACCGTGCACCTCTCTGCACCTATCTTATGAACCTAGTTGGATCTGTATGGCAACCTGAGCCTAAACCCTGAACCAGTTGCATGTTTGTAGTCTTGGAAACTTAAAAACATAGAAACGTCATATTGCTAACTGCTAAAAAAAAGTTTAACGTTCATTTCAACAATATCGTATTTTTCTGCATTTTATAAAATTAAATTAAAAGGTTAATCACTACAGGTGGGCCCACCTTACATGTATACATAAAATTGGTTTGTGAGGAACATCTGATTTACCAAGTTATAATTCCACATTTTTGGGGCCATACCAATAAATATTTCTAAACTGGAGCTCAGAAATCCCAAATGCAAATGGCATGCACCATTCTTTCTGCAAGTAAGGAAATGGCTAATCCCAAAAGGTTAACCAAACCAATAATGTATGTATTGCCTAAAAGTATACAAAAACAATTATCAATTTTTACATTTAGTCACTTAAAACATATTCTGATTGAAAGTAACTTGCCTTTAAATTTCAGAATAGTCAGACACATCATGCACACAGCAGGGCATTTTTCCCAGGAAAGGCTAACATTACAGTACTAACAATATTTGCATCACCAGCAGAGCACTGTTTCTATGGTTTTTCACAGCCTTGATTACCTCCAAAAGCATTTGACTCCAAGCTGGAAGAACATTTCTTATGGTTGCTAAAAATATCATCCTCGGCAGCATCAACACTGAAACACTTTCCACGAAAACTATCTGCCTTAACGGTTACCACATAGCAAAAACCTATAGACACATGAATAAACTCAACAATCCTGCTCATTTTAAAGCCATGACTCATGGGAGTTATAGTATTATTAGATAGTTTTCCAACATCAGCCAGTGATCTGTGTTACAGTACCCATGCTCCTTGTAACAAGTGATGCTTTAGTTTCAGAAGTGGTATTTTTATTGAGGTTTTCCCCTACAAACGTGCTAGATCTAACACCTTTGTTACCATCTCTTAACTGAAAAAGGCAGCATCCTTTGCTGCTTTATCCATCATCTACCACAGGGAAGGATGCAGCCCCACTTTAATGTGCTAATTCCTGACATAAATGGAGAACACTCATTCTATTGTGTTTTAATAGCTCTACATTGTCACTTTGGTGCCTCTCTTGACTTAATATTTTTCATATTGAACACTCGGTAACTTTGTCCTGAAAACCTCTTTTTTTGTCTTTAATCTCTTATGCTCTGTCCTATATTTGTTCAGTAGAGGTCAAAAGTTTAAAATGCACAATATGTTCAAAAAGAAATACCTAGAGTTATTATCTGGTATGAAACAAACATTCTATTGAGCTGAAATTCAAGCCTGTTGGATATCAGATTACAAGCAGAAAAATAATATTTCAATTCTCACCAGGGTTGCTTTGTTTTTATCTACCACTTGGTTTTCAGAGCCTTCCTTTATCTGAGATTATCTGGACCCTTTGCTTTTCAACCCAACAACTCCCTGATTACATCCTAGAAGCAGGTCTGCAGAGTAAAAGCAAATGCCAGGGCTTGTTTTCTAGATGCCGTAACATAAACAGAGAGCAACAGTGGGTGCATGTTGATGAGCTCCATCCCATGCTTCAGGGATGGTCATGCTCAATGGTCTGGTTTATTACACCTGCTTTAGACCTGATAAAGAGCTGAGTGTCACAGCTGGAAGCTACATCAAACAGCCCACAGATCTTCCAGAAGCCTGAAAGGGTTGCTGTTTGTTGTACTTTGTTGTTTCCTTAGGATGATGGAAAGGTCCTGTAAGGTTAAACTTAGTAGAACCGGTTTGGCTTGAAGTGCCACATTGAATAAAAATAACAAATGCAGTGTTAGGGTTGTTGAAAATAGATGTATTAATGTTTTATTGCACCTCCCTATGAACTTTTTTTTTCCCTGACCTGGCTAAAGAAAAGCATCCCTACAGCATGATGGCACCACCACCACAGAAATGGTACATGTAGGGTTATGTGCAGTAATATAGAGTTTTTCATTATATTCAAAAATGTCAATTTTGCTCTCGTCTCATCAGAGCCCCTTCTTCCTTGCGTTTGTTGTTTCCTCTGCATGGCTTGTGTTTCTTGGTTTCACAAAGTGCTAAGACAAGAAAAGTGAAGTCCACACTTTTCAAATCAGGTTTGAGAATGGTCCCATTAGGGGAGAGGCCTCTCTTCCTGCAAGAAAACAAATTTTAGTTTTGGCTCCACATCCTATAATGTAGGGAGTTTCTATTTGTTGGTTTTTGATACAGATCAGTATGTTCTTCAGTGATGTAGAGAGAATAGGGCTGCATGATAGATGGCAGACGGACAGACAGAAACTGATACAGACAACTGAATGAATGAAAAATTTACATTAGACTGTAAAATTAAACATAGCATAAAATATAACACAACATAACCTTACATCATTGGGCCAGACTCTGGCTGATGGGCCTACAAATAAATAAATACACAAATGTTTATTTACCCTTTTACTTTATAAATTAAGCTTTTTAATAATTTAGTTAACTTGATCTAGGCTGTTTTTAAACAGGGAGTTAAGCCAACCTTTCTTGTCTTTCTCACAAATAAACCATTGATACTTAGAAGAAACATTTAATTTCTGTCTCACTGGTCTTTCTTGTGATTGTAGGTCTTTTTGAGACCAATCATTAGCTTTTTCTTCTTGGGTTTAAAATGAAGAAATTTTATCAAAGAAAAAACCAGGATGGGTTTAACCCATTTGCTCAACATTTTCAAAATTTCTGTCGAAAGCTTTATTTTAGCTTTTAGATGAGACCATCAAATGGAGGTAAATTGGAAGAACTGTCTTTGTAAAAGAATAGAATTGTCTTGGTCAATGTTAAAATTAACACCTCAGGAGCCCATGCCACTATTGATTTAGTGCATGGAGATTAGAAACTGGGAAAAGAGTCAAATGATTCATAAAATAAAAATTGCATTGCTGAACATGAATTATACCATTTAAACTGCTATTACAATAAGCGATTCAGGTCAGGTCATGTGGTGCATATTGTGCAGTGAGAAGGTATTGAAATTTTCTAAAGCTGTGAGGGCATTGATCTGGTCTATTCACATGAACAGAAGAGCTCATAGTTTATGTAGTTTCAATCATTTGAAACCAAGAGGGGTCATGCTTTCATGGCGCCACTCTGTCTCTCCTGTGCCTCAGCTGTCTCATAAATGCAGCAAGGGTAACAAACGGCCATAACGCAAACCTTTGCAGTGTTGCTCATCCTGCCAGGACTGTTTCTGTTCTCACCTCTCTGTGCTGTCATTAGGTCAGTGCAGCATGAGGTATTTCCTCTGCAGCTCAATGGCTTGTGGCACAGGCTTCTGTAGAGGGGATTTTCTATGTACTTGTGTGCTTTGGGGTGAGTCAGGGTAAGGTTATGCAGTTGTTATGGCGAGAAGGAGCAGTGGCCATGCTGGATCTCCTGCAGACCTCATCCATGAACCTGAGGGGCAGTGGAGCCGTCAGAATCAACAGCTGGAGATATGGAAGCCTTGTTTCTCATTCTGATGGTGTATCTATTCTATAAAACTTTATTATTTTATTTTAAATGATTATGGTAAAATAAACAACAAAACGAAAATTACAGAAAATGAAAAAATAAAAAGTTTGGATCACACAAATTGCTGTCTCGATCCTGAGGGTTTGGGTATTTATTTTCTTTTGTGTGTATATTTTGATCATTTCCTTTTTGTTACGTTCTCACTTAGTTCATGTTTTTGTTCACCATTGTTAGTAGGTCTTTTCCATAACAGTTTATTCTTTTGTGTTTTACTTCCTAGTCCAGTCTAGTATTCTTTGTACAGATTTCTGTTATTCTAGACTATGAGTAGAATACAGAAATTTACTTTAATTTGTTGGCTGTCAACGCAAGTTGAGAGATTAAATTAAAAATGTCTTGTGAAATTGTCTGCAAGGAATGAAGCTCAGTCAAATACTCAAATTGCAAACACTTTTACTGCTCACATTATAGATTTGTTTTGTGAAACAGAAATGTTGGCATAAATCTGTAAATAAGAGTCCAAAAAGAGACCTTTTCTGACTGCAATAACAAATGATCCAAAACACCTTGATTGTGACCCAATACAATGACAGGGTCTGTTTCCAGTGTGGGCTGTGTGGTGGTGCAGCTAGTAGCACTATTGCCTCATAGAAAGATGGTCCAGGGTTTGAATCCCGGTCTGGGGTCTTTCTGCATGGAGTCTGCATGTGTTTTCTCTCCAGGTACTCTGGCTTCCTCCTGCAATCCATAAACATGATTGTTAGGTTAACTGGTTACTCAAATGTGTCCTTAGGTATGAATGTGTGTGTGCATGGTTATTGGTCCTGTGTGTCTTTGTGTGGCCCAGTATTGCACTGATGTACCGGCCAATGACTGCTGGAGATAGGCACCAGTTCCTCTGCAACCCTGCAAGGATAAGCGATTTTAGACAATGGATGGATGTTCCCAGTTTCAGGCAAGCTTTCACACTTTTTTCTGCACCTCTTGACTACCTTCCACTTTTTATACACTTTTGCGAAACTGTAAATTTTATTTGGTAAGGAGATTGAATTACGTAATGCTGTGAATTGTTTGTTTCAAATGTAGGTAAATTTCAAGCATTCATGTGTGACCCACTGAAAGGCAGCAGGTGTGATTGCTCTGCATCATTTACATGCCGGCATCGAAACATTTCAGATTGTCAAGATATCAAAATGCGCTCAGTTAGAATAAATTTCAAGCCTGGAAAATTTTCATTTCAAGCAGACTGCAGAAAGGCAATTAGGTAAACACTCTGTCTAATCCCATTTCTAAAACATACCCACGTCAGGGCGATGTTAATACGGGTGACAAATTGAGATGATCAGCAAACAGACAAGACGTTTGTTTGTGAGGACTTGGGATAAAAGTGACAGGGGAATTTGCAGTTTGACTGCTGCAAATGATGTAAGAGTTGCCAATGTGGTAATTATATGTGATTTCAATTGCAAGCAGGTCAAGATCCTGATAATGAAGGGAGACACCAGAGTGATGCTTTCAGCAAAAATGGATGAACACATAAACACCCGTAGAAAAATATTGAATAAAACTGTACAATATTGCATCAGCAGGTTCAGGCAGACACCCAACATGGCTCCCTCTTTGCAGTATCCTGTTTAATTGTTTTAAGAATTAAATTGTTCAACAAGTAAGGTTTTCACCTTTAATTTGTCCTTACCACTCCCTGCTTTTATTTCTCTTTAGACATGATTATCTAATTGTGTATGTTTTGGTGTGGATGTTGAGGTTTGTTTGATGGTAGCTTCACTGTAATGTGGAAAAACAGAAAATCCAACAGAAATCCAGAAAATAAACATTACATAACCGTTAAATATTGATTTGTATGTTAAGAAGTGAAATAAGCATTTAGCCTCCAGTACACATAACTTAGAGCTTATTAGAGAAGCCTTTATTTGTAAAATCACAGCCTTGAGATCATTTTGAAGTTAGTCACTTGGTTTCCACACATCTAAGGGAATTTGGCAGAAGTTCTCACAAGCTTCTAGGTGCCTCGAAGGAGTCGGCTGGTTTTCCTTTGCCAGAAATTACCAGTTTGAATAAATCTGAATTTGACTGCATTGTTTAAAAGCTTTGATTGATTAGGAATTAATTTATTGAATTTAATCTCTCTTTGTGATTAAGTTGAATTGACTTTATATTTCTGTGTATAAATGGGATGAGTTTTTATGTTTTTGTTTTCTTTGTAAAGTGCTTTGAGATTATGTATGTTGTTAATATGCACTAAATAAATAAACTAAATAGAAATTGAACTGAATCGTGGGCCTCTAAGCAAATCATAGTTGAGGTATACATGTATAGGGCACTTTTCTTTAGACACTTCACTGAAGCCTTCATTGGGTCCTTTGACCCCAGAGCATAATGTTTCCTCCTCCATACTGTGGAGATGCCGTTCTTCAGCCCATACTGAGATTTTCTTTGCCTCCAAACATGTGTTGAGCTGATGCCAACGAGTCTATCTCATCTGAACAGAATAAATTCTCACAAGCCTTCTCTGAAACCTTTAAATGTTTAATGCCTGTGCTTGTGTGCTCTACATCACCGGGCTGCGAGATTTCGATCCATAGCAGCATGTTGGGTTACTACAGGTGGTGACTGTGTTCCCAACTGCCTTAAAATCATCAGCCATATTATTTAATGTTGAGATATTATTCCTCACTTTTCTCATGATCTTCATTACTCCATGAGGCAAGACCATGTATGAAGCTCCATATAAAGACCAATCGACCAAGTTTCATTTTTCTAAACCTTTCCAAATAAAAAATTGCCAGTCTCTCACCAAGCTTCTTTAAGATGATTCCAGCTATGAGCAGATCTGCTCTCTTGTTCCTGACATCCTCCAACAGCCCCATGTTCTTGCTTATGGTGATGGGGAGGCTGGGATAGAAGAAACAGTTTCTCTGGATAGGTGTGCTTTGTATTTATAACTGGTTGAGACCAGGATCGCCTGTATTTAGTTGATAGTAATAACTGAGTGATTGGAATCTTTTCCCCACATGAGCAACAAACCAATTGGTGCGAGCAGAATTAAATTTCACCGTGTCATGCTGATCAGTTACATGTTCTGTGTATTATTGTGGGTTTTTAGTTGCGATTCTGTCTGTCTTTGTTAAATTTAAATTGCCAACAAAACTACTGTACGACGGTTTATTTCTTTGTAAGTGAGCAAACCTAATTATTTCCCTCATTGTAAAAGCAGTTTGTGGAATATTACTGAGGCTTTTAGGTTTTAACTGGTATTTTGGGGTTGCACAGATGGCCTTGAGGAATTTCCTTTTTAAATAAAAGTAGTAAGTTCCTCTGATTATCTTAACCTACAATGGTCATATTTAGGGTAAGATAGACCAAGATGTATATGTATGTAAGGCAAAGGCATGTACTGGACTTTCTTTAATGCTTTGTTATATGTACAGCAATATACAATATTCAATTACCATAAAGAAAAATAGTTGGAAGCTTTTTCATATTCAGTCTGAGGTTATTGGTTTCATTCTCATGTTTGTGTGTATATCCCCATTTGGGGTGTAAAATGATGATAGGGGATTATCTCACAAAGACTTATTTAATTCAACAGACTAAAGTTAATCTTTAGTGTAAAATCATTTCCTTTACTTAACTTAGAAACATAAAGTTCCAATTTCTTACCAGTGTTTTTCAGACATGTTTCACTTTCTCTCTAAATATAGGCAACAAAACAGCTTTTCATGATTTTGTTTGCATCACTGTGGCAGCAGGTGGGGATACATCATGAGTTTACACTTTTTCCTGGTTGTCTGAGAAGTGAAATATGAACATTTTGCTCTAGCAGCCAAACTGTTCTGTCTTTCAATATATAAAAAGACAGAACAGTGCAATTGCACACATGTATAGCCTTTCTGCATCAATTACAAAAGTCAAATAAAGCAACTCTGCTTTAAGACTTGATCATGTCTTGAGATGGCAAAATTGATGACAGTTATCTTCGAAGCAGCTATGTTCAATTGCACAGGTTCACACTTCACAAAAAAGACAGTTTAAAATAGACCTGTTCAAATTTTTCTGTTACTAACTACAACCAGCAAGTTTTCAATTTCAGAGTTTTGGAGAGCTTGGTGAAATTGCGTTTAAGTGAGAATACAGGAAGGGTAACTTCTTGACAGCAGTTTGTTTCCGAATGCTGAAAATAAGGTGTTGTAGCAACTATCAGAAACACCCATAACTCGACCAGTCTCTCTGGTTATCAAAATTGAAATAATTTTATCACATATCGGTAAAGTCAATTTCGTCTGAAGTACTGCTTCTCAGGAAGTTTTAAACTGTGGTAAAAATGAAAAGGATCCTTAGAGAATCTGAGATTGTTCATTAAAGGTTGTAAAAGAAAATACATAACTGAAAATTAATCAATGTGTATTTGTTGCTAAAGGAATGGTTCCTACAAAATGTTCATATGAGACTTCTAGACTTTCCCAGACAAACCTTTCCAGAGTTCTCAACTATTTGCGTTCATTATAAAGGACAAAATACTTAAGATCAGTAACCCTGCGTGGACATTTCATGAGCAAGCAACACAATGTGCTTTTTCTCAAATGACACAAAGATCAACAAAGTGCAAATTTAAAAACATACATTTGTTTCTTATATAAAACACGGTGATAAAATTTACAAATACACACCTGCAAGACAAACACATGCGCACAAATACATGAGACACTAATAAAAAATATCTATATAATCTACACATACACAATAATCTACACAATAATACACAATAATCTACACAATAATCTACTTTCGACGGGGAGTTCATCCCATTTCATCTAATCAAAACCCAAAGGCATCTTTGACTGATTTGGACTAAGTACGCAGTAAAACTAAATTACCATTGGCTATGGACCTGAGCAATCTTATAGTTGAATACCAAGTAACAAATGTCTTATTTTAATCTGACATCTGTTATCGATAAAATGGATCCATGCATGGATGATTGATCTATCATCGATGGATAAAGAGCATCATGAATTTATGGTAGATATTTCTAAAGTGTGTAGGCTTCAAATGTAGAACCTGGAAAACAACAAAGGGAGGGAGGGGGTTAAGGAAGAAATGAAGGACAGAAAATGGGAAGGAAACACAAAATGGGAATTTAGTAAGGCACAATAAAAAAGGAAAAACATAATGGGGGGAGGAAAGAGATTTTTAGGACACAAGCATGGACAATAAAGGAAAATAAAGAATGATATAAAGAGGGGAAGCAGTACAGGTATATCAAAGAACAGGAGGACATGAGAGAGGAAGGAAGGACAGATGAACAAACTTAATTAAGGAATAAATTATGGAAAGATGGAAAGAAAGACAACTTTCAGACAGGTGCAATAGGGAATAAAGTCTGAAAATATACATGTTTGTCCAAACATATACCCACCTGGAAAATATTGCAATCAAATTTCAGACTTTTCCAGAATGCATAGAAATGTGTAACGGACTAAACCAAATATCATTAAACGAATAAAATGTTCAACTGTCAGCTACACCCTACTTGTTAAATAATTTAGAATGAACCTGGAGCTCCTTCACAAGAATAATTCTACTGATTAAAATCCTAAAGGTTATCAAGCATCTTTTAGATGTCAACAGAAAGATTATTTTAATGGTCTATTTAGGAATTTTATGACCCAGTGGTCTTTATGAGGATAGAAGGTGTAAGAGGAAAAGAAACTGCCAGCATGACAGACAATTCTCTCAGTAGGAGGACACAGCTGTGGCTCCCTTATGTTTCTAGATTAGAGACACTTTTAGATACAGAGGACAACACTGCTTCTGTCTGCCCGCAGACATCACTTAAAACTGTGTTGGTTCTCTCTTTCGGTCCAACTCCCCAAAAAAATTACTGAAGGCTTCAGCAAACATCTGGACGTGAGGCGTAAAATGCAAGAAAAAGCATTTATCACAACCACAGCTCAGAAACTGCCCAAGTCCTGGTTAGTCAGTACATTTCTTTCTTGGATGGAGGCTTTTTTCTTTGGTTTCAAATTTCAAACTCAGAAGGCACAGTTTCTCATGTCAAATGGACCATGTAGGGCAAGCCAACGAAAAGCGGATTTAAGGCATAATAGGAGTTACATCATATTATTCAGGGTTGCTTTTGTACATAAAAGGCATTTTAAAACATGTAATAATTCTGCTGGATAAAAGCCTCACATTTAAAACTTTGATTTAAAAACATTCAGTAGTGAACCTTACTGTGATTATTTATAAGTTATATTAATTAGTAAAGAGGTAAACCTTCCTAATCTTGTATTTTGTCTAATTAGAGAGTCCAAAGCATCTGCTTTTATAAAAACAGAACAACACAACTATTTGAAATGTAAAACAACATAATTTATAGACAATAGCTTAATGTTTTTAAGATAAATGCTTTATTTGGACTGAAGAAAAGATTAACCTTATCTAAATTATACAGTTAAACTGCTCATCTAAAGTGACTCAAAGAGCAGAGTGTCTCTGGATATGAGAAGTCAAAATTTAAGGTTGGTTCATTCTGCAGCCTTTGTCGGCATGATATGAAAGGCTGATGTTGATCACAGTTCAGTCAAGTAAACCTATAAACCAAAGCCAAGTTTTTTTTGCATTTGAAAGAGGTGGCTTGTGCCAGTCATAGACTTTCCAAATAAAACCAGTATGCCAGTAAAAACCCAGCAGACTCTGAGACAGTGTCCCCTTAGGATTAAGTTTATTTTGTTTTCTTCATGGCTCATTCACAGCATCAATCACTGAAGTGGCAGCTAAAAGGTGATGAAACATCCAAAGATAGGAATAGATCTGCTTTAATGTTAAACAGCTGACAGACTAAAGCCACATGATGACAGTAAGATCCACCTGTTGATGCCAATAGCTGCAGGTGAAAAACAGAAGCTAGGCTCCACATTCAAACCTTTTGCTTCTTCACACAGACTTCTGGAGCATCAACATTAAGACATAATAATCTTTGTCAAGTTTTAGGCTTTACTGAACAAGTAAAATTCTGAATCCCAAAGTTTCGAAGTTCGAGATTATGAGTCTTGACCTTTAGTAACTGCCTAACATACGTGATGCTTCCCTGATTAAATCCTTGCCGTGATTAACCCTTAATGCTCTTATTCTGCTGGCATACTGATTCTCCCTGTTGGTGGCATTGATTGTGTACTCAAGTTTACCAAGTTTGCCAAGTGTTAATCAGGCACTGATTAGAAGGAGTGGAAGGAAAAGAGCTCAGATTGCAATTGATTCGCCCCAGCTGAGGACTAAGATTAGTCACTAAAAGGGTAGAGCAAAGTGCTTTAATAATTAACACTTGTTATTACTGTCCCTGAGGAAGGAATTAAAAGTCAGAGAAAGAGGCCCTGAAACCTTGACATTTGTTTGCCTCATTTATTATCTGCACAAATCCAAGAGTTCTTTGAAGTTCTTGAGGGGATCTAAAATTACAGATATTGAACAATCTGTCTCAAGGAAAAGGAATGACAAATGTTAATTCTTCTGCATACATTTTACTACAGTAAGGGTTAAGGCTTGTTGTAACCTCAGGAAAGCAAAGCTGACCAGAGTCTGTGTAAAGTCAAAAAGAATGCCCTTGAAAAACATTGACTTTGGTTCAAATTGGTTCGATATCTCGGAAGTTTAATCTTGGCTCTCTCAGCAGAAAGATAAAACAGGGCCATTTGCAGGAAATCGACTCTTGCCAATGGGCATGGACACTGAGGACAGACGAGATTGCAGGTATATTTTTCTGTTTTTTTTTAACATCTTTTGTTTGGGATGATTCAGATACAGAGGATGGAAAAAAATATTTAGTCTTTGCTTTCCCATCAAATGTATTTCAAGTAAGGCTACTGACTTTAAACTAGCCTCAGATGTTAATAATTATTATTTTTGTGGAATAATGAAAGCGTCTCACAGCGTCTCCTGTATGGAGAAACTCATCACATGCATTGCTCAGCCGTGATTCTGACCCCTTCCTCCACAGTAACAGTCTTTACATTTTGAGGGTTCTGGACATGTCTCCTATGCATTCTAATCTTGAGTTCATTACATAGATTGTCATTGTGATTCAAGTCAGGTGATGGTCTGGGCCATTCTGGCTGCTTTGCTGTTAAAAGTTTCAATGGTTATGTTTGGGATCATTGTCTTGCTGTAAAATCCATAGTTGTTTCATGTTCAGATTCTTGTCCCAGTAAATTTCTCAGGTCATTCTTCTTTCAGTTACATGAAGCCTGCCCGTACCATATGCTGAAAAGCAACTGTTGTGTAGTCCTTTTGGGGTTGACATACAGTGCTATTCCTGTTTAAAACATGGTGTTTGCAGTTACATTCAAGGAGCAACATTTTGGTTTCATCTGAGCAGATTATATTTTCTCAATATTTAATTGGCTTGTCCAAATATTCTGCAGTAAACTTCAAAGGAGTATCAAAATGCTTTTCTTCAGCAGTGGAGTCTTACCCAAGCGAGTGTGCACCATTCTGGTTGAGTACAATGTTTTATGGACAGAACAGTACCTGCTAATTCAGTGGTCCTTGGCTCATGGACAACTCTTGTTCTCAATTTTTTTATCTTTCTGTCTGGAATCTTGCAATGAGCACTTGGCTGTGGTGGGTTCATAATGAAATAAAGTTATTTCTACTTCTGAAATATGGTCTCAACATTGCTCTCTGCAACATTCAGAAATTTGAAAATATGTCTGTGACCATTGTCATCAGTAAGTGTTGTTACAATCAGATTTGAAGAGTCTTGAGTAGGCTCACAAGCCTTATTGTAGGCCATGAATTAAAACTATAAACCAGCAGATCTCAAGTTGCATTGATAATTACTCTCTAATTAATGACTTCAGATTTCAGCTTCTTTGGCTTTCCATACCATTTGCAGCTTTTTGTCTTTGTGTGTTCAACACTTATTTCACGTGACATTCCACTTTATAACACATAATTTATTTATGGTCTCATTATTTTTATTTCTTCAAATGTGTGGATTGCTTTGAAGTATGTTGATGTTTTCACTACTTATTTTGCTCAGTGTACAATAAACTGTTTGCATCACAGGGGAGTAATCTGCGTCTTTAGGCAGGAAACTATGAATCAGTAAAAACAAAAATCAGTTTTTTTTCCTTCCCTTTAAGTAACCATGACTCCCGGATATCAAGTACGGCATGCTTTATGCAGTTTGGCTTCTTAGACTGAAATAATGTGGCCACAGGAGCTCTACAGGGACCATCATAATAAATTTTTCTTTTTTATCCTCCATTTATCTGCTTCTCTGCAATTCTGTTGCTGTCTTTCCTCTACATCTGTGACACAGGTAATGGATATCCACTGTTTGGAGGGAGCCAGTAATTTGAGGCATTTTTCTTTATGTTCTTTCCGCTCCTCCGAAGGCCCTGCCTTGTTCTTCCTGTTGTAATATTGTATTGTCATCGTACATCATCATAGGTCTACAATCTAAACTAAAGCAGTTATATTACTGCATCTTTTCCCCTTCAAGGTGTTTTTTAACAGACATTCCCCTTCATCCCTTCTTGGCTCAGCCCTCATTTGACTGTTTATTTTTACCCCTGCACCCCCTATCTTCCTTCCTTCCATCTCTCTTCCTCATCTTGTCTCTCCTCTGTTCATCTCCCCAATGTACATCTTTTATCTCTCCTCGTATCCCTGCCTTATAAATAATTGATGACCCATCTTTCACTAGCCTTGTGTAGCTAAAAGGCAACTGAAGTTCTGAAGACAAGATCAATTCCAAGCCATGAGTACAGCCATTTCTTGTGCACAATCTACTTGCAGCAGTTTTGCAGGAGTCACCCTTAACTAACGACCTACTTAGATTTAACTAAAAGGTATTTTTTGTCTCTTTTTTAAAATGGCAGAACTTCAGACGAGCTTGTAGCTTTAGCCAGTCCACTAAAATGAAACATAAGGGCTGCTTTCATTCTTACGCTAGTTTGGAGATATCTTGAATGTGGGTGTCTGCTTGGCTTGCATTGGTGTTTGAAAAATTCTGGTCTGGTCCATAGACAAGTTTTTTATTGTTGCAAGAAATTATATCGTGTGTCATTTGCCTTTTCATCCACAATTCTCTTTCAACTCAGTTTCTTTGATGCGCCTCATGTAACCAAAGTCTAGTTTAGTTCCAAATGCAGTATTTGATTTCTCATCATCATTTCACACTAACTGCTGTGATATACCGGTATACTTAGAAAAATGTGGAAATAATATTAAACGCATTACAATAAACTTCCACACAGTTGTATGACTTATTTTATGATGAAACATGTTGAATAAACCCTAAAACACATGAGCTGGGACAATTTAATATTTTGCTGATCCTTTGAAGGGTTGAGTGTGATTCATTTTATTTTCATTGGTCAAACTGAGTAAACACCTGAAGTTTTACATGTTCTCTTAAGATTTACACCCAGATGTATTGCACAAACGTTTTTTTTTTTTCTATGAAATAAAAAGAAGTAGTTTCTGTTGCATGTGTTAATCTTGTTTATGAATAAAATGTCCTTTACAACGACTTCATTTGGGCAAAACTGTCCTGGCTGTTTCCATTTAACTTCTAATGTGTACTGAAAAAGATCATGACTGAAAGCTACAAATTGTTGTTGAAGCTTTCCAGCCGAGTCATGCTCACGATGTCCTTCTCTTGAAGTTTGATGTGCTGTTGCTGACATTTTGTGCTATTTACTGGTGCACTTTTTTGTTTGATTTCACATTAAAAAAACATCAGGTGGTGTAATCAGGGCCCTAAATATCAACACCTTTATGACCATTAGCAGTAGAAGGGAGGCACTATCTGCCACGTTTCTACCAGAATGCTCTTCCAACACTATCCAGGCCTAAAGAAAAGCAGCTCTCGCAGCTAAAAGTTTGTTGTCTTGATCAATTCCTGTTCCTCCTATTGCAGCCCAGATATAATATAACTGAACAAGCATTTTTAAAAGGTTAAAGTGGATTAATGTTTACTAAAAGTAGTATATAACAGCTATTCTTTTATTCAGCTGAGAATGATTTTGCATTGAAAAGACTGTCAGTATGTTATGGGTTAGATTTTCCCACATTTATGCAACACTGTGTCCATTTTATTAAACAAAGCTTCACTGTGTTATTGAAAGAATAACAGTTCACTGTCAGTTTTAAATGTACTTTATTTTAACACAGTTTTAGGTGACCATAGTGATATTTCTCCTCTTATAACAGAACATAATGTTGACTACCAAAAAGAATGAGTAAACTTTACGGTTGGATGGTGACTCAGTTTTCCAACAGCCACCAGTTTCACAAAACTCAGGCCTAGAGGCCTGTTATTGATCTTTTATGTGAAATAAAGAACGTCATAGTTAAATGTATCTGGAAACTGGTTTGACATGATGAAATTTCCTGACATCACAGAGTGCAGGAAAGGAAACCTCTTCCTGAAGCAAGCCAAAGAAAGTGTTAGATGCATGTCCTTGTAAAACACTGTGGTCTCACATGAGCAAATAAGCGGGTATTTTAAGTATTCATTATTTACAGCCTCATTTGCTTGCTTGCTGTCTGCTTTTCCGTTGCCTGCGGTGACTCGCTGTGTTATTTGGCACATTCACAGTTTTATATTTGGGGAATCCTGACATAACGGTAACCCACTTGTAAAAACATTGCTTCGTGAACAGAAACTCCAGTTCTGTTTTATTTAGGCTCTAAAGCTAAGAGCCTTTTTTTTGTTCTGCAGCTGATTTAAACAGGAAATTCTGAGATCCTGTCAGAGATCAAAATGTATTTAAACAGAATGACACTGCATACGAGGAGGGGGAAGAGCAATTATTTATCTTATCGAACAAGAAAGTTCTCTTTTGTTATAGATTAGTAGATATCAACACTGTTGATGCTTGATGAGATTCATTGATTTCATTTGCATAAGACTGAGCAGGTTGTGTGTATTTGGAACTTTTTTGTACTCTGCACTGATGCATGCTGATTAATTTGTTGATTTAATTTAATATATTTTAGAGAAATTGTCAGGCGGTTTTCTGAATTTAATCATGTTTACCCCGTGACGGTCTTCACACCTAGTTTGTTTTTGACGATTCAAAGCTCACAGGAAAATCTGGTTTTGTTTAAGGTTTTTATCTTGTTTATTTTCACAGAGCCGAATGTGTGGGTCTAAACAAAAGCCACACTGAGCTGCATGTATTTGCTTTATTGAACAGCAGCTCAGCAAAATCCCATGAAAATCCAATTTTTCTCCTCACTTCTGACCTTGGTTTATTTGTTCCAACACAATATGAAAGTGTAGCCCGAAACTGAGCATATTGTAACAGATTACTGCTTCTCTTTCTGTTTTATTGAACTCAGCTTGTGGTTTGGATGCATTGTACATATTCAATAACGAAACGCAACCAGTTTGCAACCTTTCCATCCTCTTAAACATCAGGTATTTTTTTAACTGAAGTATTCTGCTTATAACACTGTCTACATATGGAGTTCCTCAAGGCTCTATTCTAGGTCTTGTTTTTGTCTTGCAGGTTTCCATTTGTGGTTCATTTTAGCAGATATAATGCAATCCAATTTAAAAACTGATGATTCTATAACTTCTTATAAATTGTCTAAACTGCCTGAGTCTACAGCTTTTTAATCTCTTGTGTATTTATGTACTTAATGTAACTTATTTGACCAAACCCTTTGTGATTTTTGTGGTCTGTGTATGTCATTTTGTGTTGTTTTTTTCTTCTTCTTTTTTTCAAAACTGTGGTGAAGCCTTTATTTGGATGCAAAATGCTGGCTCCAGGTCATCCGACCCAATTTTTGATCCCATTGTTAGTCATGCATTGCCATTTTGTCCCCACCTACCTAAACAAACTATTTCATATCCATGTATTTAGCCATTGCATATCAGTTTATTTTTCTTAGTGGTTGAGTATTTTTAATGAATCATGGGGGTAAATAATCATACAAGATTAAAATCTGTATAATTTTTATGCATATATTTTTTAAATATTTTATTTTTAAACCTAATTTCCATGGATCTCAGCTCACATTTAGGCCAGTCAGCTCCTGTAAAAGGAACGACTTAGTATAGAAATTTACTTTCAATTGTTCAAAGCGATTACCAAAAATCCTTAAGTGAATATGAATTGATGCATGGTCAGCACAAGTTGTCCTGAGAAAGATGACTCCTTGTAACCAATGAAGATGGTAAAAACTGCAAAAGTATAAGTAAAAATGGTGTAATGTCAATGCAGAAAAAATATCAATATTCCCAGGTTTAATGAGATTTGCTGTGAAGATTTCAGTAAATAGCTGTTCTAGAAATTTCTGTTCTTTCTTATTCATAGCAGATTTCTTGTCTGTATTGGAAAAATACATTCTTTCTTGTTTTCTGTTGGTCTACCTGCAATTATGATAAAGCAGCTCTTGATGACTTGTGGTATTTGTTGACAACTGAATTTAAAATAAATACGATGCAGTTCATGTATATAGCACAATTTCCAACAATAGTCATCCCAAACACTATACAGACAGAGAAATCAGGTCCTCCACAAAACTGATAAATGCAGTGTGTATATATATATATATATATATATATATATATATATATATATATATATATATATATATATATATATATATACACGTGTGTGTGTGTGTGTGTGTGAACAACAACTTGTTTCTGTTGTTCTCCTAACAAATGGCACTGCAGAATTTATTGAGAGTCTGTGTGCTTATTTGTCTCCACTTGAGTCGAAACCATTTGCTGCCATAAGGAAAAAAGAAAATGGAAACATCTAATGAAAACCCAAGCTAAGGCAATGTTGATATTTGTACGGTTGTCTTTATCTAAAGCTGGCTTTCTTCCCCCTCACCCTGTTTTCCACAGATTGATCACTATGCTCAGAGGGATTTGAAGAAGGGTCTGCAGCTTTTTGGCACTGAAGGCAACGTGGGTTTGACCAACGCCTGGATGATCGTACAAACTGATGTAAGATGTGAAATGTCTGGACTGAGTGCTTAAGATTGAGGGGAGATAAAACACTTAGGTGAGCTCTTTTCAAAAAATGCATGCAGAGCATTCAATATTAACCTCAGTGCCATGTAGCTACATAAACTAGAGACTCTCCTGTCATACGCTGGGATACATGACATTTTAACTGAATTATTTAAGTGTCAATGGTTATTTTTTTCTTTAGACATGGTTTTACTTTTGTAAGTGAGTTGTGACACAATAAAACAACATTTTACAATGCACGTATACATGGAGTGCATAATTTATATAATAATATGATTCTTTGATGTCACCAAAGGTATCAGGACATTTAAAATCCAACTGACAAAAACTAAACATATAACTAACATCATAGAGTAACTCTCCAATGTGAACGAATCCCTGTTAAATGGCAGGTTTTTGTGGTGAAAAAATTAGACTTTAATAAGTAATTTAAAAACTTTTCACACCTTTATGATGACATGTTATTTACAATTCAAGTGAAAAAAAACATTAAAATATAAAAACTGCAATTACCTTCATGCAAAAGTGGGCACCATCTTTTGTTGAAGCATCTTTTGATTCGGTTTTCGCACTCTTTAGCCTTCTGAAGTTATGCAAACACGCAAATAGTTATAGTGAATTTGATTAATCTGAGTTAACATTTAGTTGCCTTGGGAGGATTTTCCTGACATTTGTATTTTTTAACTAATGCTATAGTTTGTAAGAGATTGCAAATATTAAAAAAATATATGACTGTCCAAAGGTATCAGTGAAGAAAAAACCCACAGCATTATATCTACACAACGTCACATTAAAGTCAGTCATCAACAAATAAATGGAGAAAATTATGAATAATGGGGACCTTAAAAAAACTGGACATGTCTCCAACTTAATGATAAGCGAAGTCTGAAACTATCAGAGAGGCTGCCTAGAGGTCAACAGCAAAACTGAAGAAGTAACAGCAATTTCCAACAAATAAGCTTCTAGTTGTGTTCAACATGAGACAACAATCTTCTGTATTGTCCATATGCCTGAACTAGGGAGTAAGGTCACCAGACAGAAGATTTTCTTTGTCTAGTCTGATGAAACCAAACTTAAACTTTTAAACAATCATTCCAAATATTATCTTTGGCACAAAAACAACTCTGCACATCCGCAAAAGAACACCATACCCACTGTCATAGCGGGTATGGTGTTGGCAGCATCATGCTCTAGGGTTACTTTTCTTCAGCTGTTAGGGCAGATGAAGATTTGGCCCCAAAACCATCAGTTGGCTCAATAGAAAGTTGTGGATGACCAGAGATTATATTTTTTAGGATGACAGTGCCGTGCGTGGCAATCATCCAAATCAATGAAAGATTGAACTTAGGAGGTAGAAGAAGGCTGTTAACATGAGAATCTGAATCTGACAGCTATGGAGAACTTTTGTCAAGTCAAGATGTGGGATTTTGATAGACTTCTACCAAAGAAGACTATAAAATTGAGTCAAAAGGTGATTCAACAACGGTGTTGACAAATAAACCCAAGTTATCACATCTTTTTGTTTTTTCTTCTTTCTTACTGACTTGTTTGGTTCAGTTTATTTATAAGAATGTCATTTTTTACATCAGAAAAACCTAAAATTTTAACAGCAGTTTACAGTTCTGAGAGCTGCTATACTTGTTCTTCTTTGACACAATTAAAGCATTGAGTGCTTTAATTGTCTAAGAGGAATGAGGGAAAATAACGCAAACATCACAGACTGATAAGGGCTAATCTTTGTTCCCAGCTCTAACTTTGATGTGCTTTTTACTTTTGTATTTTCTGTTTTGTTTTTTGTTTTCAATTTCCTTTGGAAAGAAAACACAATATGGGAAGCAAAGATTGGGAATTTGGGGTGGATGCTGCAGCTAAAAAAGCCCTCTGGGAGACTTCAAATGATAGATTATACACTTCAGGGATACATTGCTGTGTCTTGTAGTTTTATTCCATTAGCCAAAGTTTGAGTCATTATTGTGTGCACACATGTAATCAAGTCCCTGGTAAGTGTATTCTTTGCGTTTGCGTTTGAGTTTCGGTAAATGAACAGACATAAATGATGACAGTGGAATCTATTGCTATGCAAATGAGTGCAGGCCTGCATTGCTACGTGTGGAGGATAACCTGCAGAGTTCTTATTTTCTCAGCATTCAGGATGAACAGAATCTGCATGAATAAGCCGCCGTTTGAAAGTGTAGGTACGGAACTGTGAGTGTGCGCTTTTATCCTCATGAGATCAGTGCCGCTGTCTGCTGGAGAGGAAGAACATTAAAAGGCAGCTCTCATTCTGGTACTCCCTTCTTGCCAACCCTTTTTCATTCATGCTGATTCACTGAATGAATAATAAGGCACACATCCTCGGACCAAAGGACACCTTGAATAATATTTATAGCCACATACCACATACAGGCGACAGTGCTACCAACTGCACCATCGTGCATCGTGTAATAAAAATAATAACATTTAATCTTATCAGCTTTAATATCTTTAAAAAGGCTTTTGCCTTTGTCCTTATGTTAATACACACATTTTGCACCAAAACACATTCATCTCTGGGACATGAAATACTTTTCTGAAGAATATGGTGCCTGAACATTCTGATGCGGTGTATACTTTTAGTTGTTTGAACAGATTAATGTGGCACCTTAAGGCATCCTGAAATGGCACCCAAAGATAAACCAGACATGTGGAAGTCCACATGGGCAACACACCTGTGGATGGGATTAAAAACACAGAAGTTATGATTGGTACCAGTAACGTGGTGTCCGATATCTCAGAGAATATTCTTGCAATCACAGAAAAGCGCCCGTCTCTACAAAACCTTATTATACACTGTGGAGCCATGGATGTGGACGTGGGTAAGAAAAAATCTGAAGGACTGAAGGAGGATATCACGCATCTTCTGAATATTGTGGGGAGGTCTCAAAATCAAGGTGTTTCTCAGCTGACCCTTTGCACCGATTTTCTGTGGAGATGAGATTTTTTCGCGACTTCTGATGATTAATAAGCGGTTGAAAAAAACATGTGCTACCACACCTGTGAACTTCATCGACAACTTTAATATTTTTTGGGAAAAAAGACAACTCAAGCAAGACGGTTTCTGTTTGAACAAGCCGGGAGCCAGACGTCTCACATCTAATCTCTTCTATTCAGATAATCCGCCAGCAGCTTCGACCTTCAGCAGAGAACATGGAGTATCAAAAACAAAGATAACGCTGCTCCAACAGCTCCAGCAGAAAAAAACCGGCCAATTGGCTGAAAAAAAGAGGGCATCACAAAAGGTCTCCCGTCAAAACCACGGGGAAACGGCCCCCCGTTAAATACCCTCCCCAGACCCCGACCCAGACGCCCCCCCCCGGAAAACCCCCCCTACCCCAGACCCCGCCCCCAGACTCCACAGAACTCCCCTCCCTCCCCACTGAGCCCCCCTTTTTGCTTTACAGGATTCTGATAACATGAAAGGAGCTCTTAAGATCGGGCCCCCAAAGGCTCTGACATCTTCTCCATTAAAAACACCCCCGGGCCGAGGCCCTGCTACTAAAACCGACATCTTCCAAATCCCGCAGACCCCCACCACCTCCTAATCTATCTCCTCCCAATCAGGACCTTCAAATCACTTCTCTGTGATACAGTCGGGCCCCCAGTGGTAACTCTATCAGAAATGAGCATTCCCAGGAAAAACTTGGGCCCCCTAATAGGAGATAGTTGTAAAATCTCTGTGCTTACACGTGTCAGAAAGAACAAAGCAAAAGGATAAGAGCAGTAATAAACAATCCAAAAAAAGCCATAAACTGTCCCCAGGTACAACCAGACCAGAGTTAATATCAGCAACTAAGTCATAAAAACTGGCTTTTTTGAACTTTAGATCCCCTGTCAGGAAAATATTTTTAAATCAATGACTTCATTACTGACCACGATTTTTGATTGTTATTTTTTTTTTAACAGAAACATGGTTACATGAATTTAATGAATTCCCCATTTATAAGTCGACGCCTCCGAACTACAACTTTCTTGTGAGAGCAGACAGCAAGAAAAGGGGGAGGGGGGGGCCATTTTTTTTTTAAAGATTTACTAAAGTGTAAAAAGTATTTCTGGGCAAAATTTGACTCCTTTGAATATTTGGCTCTCCAGGTAAAGAGCCCGGTCCGAACCATGTTCTTGAATATTTACAGGCCTCTTAAGTCCAAATAAACTTTTTCAGTTAATTTAATGAGATTTTATCTGTGATATGTGTTGATTATGACTGTTTAATTATTGTGGGAGACTTCAACAATCACACGGACAATCCTGAAGACAGAAGTGCAACAGATCTATGTGACACTCTTAGAAATTTTGGTCTGACTCAACATGTTGAACTGCAAACGCACAAACAGGGACATATTTTGGACTTGATCATCACTAAGGGTCTAAACATTTCCAAGGTGTTTGTAACTGATGTTGCCCTATCTGACCAATTTTCTATTATTTTTGAAAGCATCATCTCCAATGGCTCTGTTAGCCAAAGCGATATTATCAGAAAACGCATCTTTAAGGACGGTGCCACTGAAACCTTTAACCAGATTTACTCTTCAACCCCCCTTTGCCCCTTAAAAACGTAGATGACGGTAGATAAAACTTTCATTCAAAAATCTCAGACATCATTGATTCAATTGCTCCAATTTAAAAAAAAGTCGTTTCTGGGAAAAAAAATGTCTCCGTGGAGAAGAGCTCCACCAGTCAGAAGTGAAAAAAAAAAAGGGTGTCGAAAAGCTGAACGCAGGGGAGAAAGACTGGACTCCAGGTTCACTATATTATCTATAAAGAGAGACCATACAGATATAACCTACAACTGAAAAATGCAAGGGAATCTTTCTTGTCTGAGATCCTCACAAAAACATTAACAATGCTCGTGCATTATTTGCCCACGGGGGACAGGTTTTTAACAAACCCTCCTGTAACTGTAGCATTCGAACTCCACTCTACCAGGGCCTGCAATGAATTAGTAAATTCTTCACTGAAAAAACCCAAAAAATCAGAGGGGCAGTCAGCACATCCACATCAATCCAGTACCAATGTTTTTCCCAACTAGTACTGATTTTGACAAAATTTTTTCCCAATTTCACCAAATAAACTCAAAACTTTGAAGAAATCGTCCCACCAACTGAGCTCTTCTTCCTGCCATCTCGATGTTTTCCCACAGATATCCTTAAGAAACCTTTTTCCGTAATAACATCTGATTTAACCAAAATAATAAACATGTCCCCCTTTTGTCAGGTGTTTTCCCCCCCGGCCCAAAAACAGCAATTATCAAACCTCTATAAAAAGAGCAAATTGGACAAGCTGCTACTACAGAAATACAGGCCTTAAAAACCTCCCCCTTCATCAGTAAATTATTGAAAAAGCTGTGTTTTTCCCAGCAGCTAAAAACAAAAACCCTAACAATGAAAAAAAAAAAAAAAAAAAAAAAAAAAAACCCAACCGCTTCGATGTCTTTTCCGTCAGGCTTCCCCGTCACCACCAGTACAGAGACTGCTCTTGTCAAGGTGTTTTTCAATGACATCCGTATAAATGCAGACTGTGGAAGAACCCCCCCCAAAGTGCTGGTATTATTTGGACCTTTTAGTGCAGCATTCGACACTGTTGATCACTCCATTTTATTAGAGCGCCTGGAAAACGGGGGCGCCTTTCTGGTACAGC
This sequence comes from Crenichthys baileyi, assembly GCA_036173005.1. Lineage (NCBI taxonomy): Eukaryota > Metazoa > Chordata > Actinopteri > Cyprinodontiformes > Goodeidae > Crenichthys > Crenichthys baileyi. The sequence continues at coordinate 37,906 of JAHHUM010000231.1, forward strand.
ACTCCATTTGTTTAAATCCTACTTGAAGGACAGGGACTTTTTTGTGTCAGTAGGTAACTTTACATCAGACCACTAAAAATCACATGTGGCGTTCCCCAAGGATCCATGTTAGGGCCCTTCCTATTCAATATCTACATGCTCCCCCTAACTCAGATTTTAATAAACAACAACGTAAGTTATCATAACTATGCAGACGACACACAGCTATACATTACGATGTCACCAGGGACTATGAACCCATTCAAGCGCTGGGTAAACGCTTTAGAAGAAAATCAATGCATGGATGTGCCAAAATTTTCTTCAGCTGAATCAAAACAAAACTGAAGTAATCTTTGGACCAAAGGAAGAGCGTTTACAAGTTAGCACACAGCTTCAGTTAATACACCTAGAAACCTGGGTGTAGTGATGGACTCAGACCTGAACCTTCAGAGGCACATAAAGATAGTAACAAGGTCAGCCTTCTATCACCTACAGAACATCTCCAGGATTAAATTTCAATTCAGTTTATTTATATAGCGCCAATTCACAACACATGTCTCAAAGCACTTCACAAAACTCAGGTACATACATTCCAATTAATCCTAATCATTGAACAGTGCAGTCAGATTCAGTTATTTATTCAAATTGGATAAAAAAATTTTCTATCTAAGGAAACCCAGCAGATTGCATCCAGTCAGAGACTTACAGCATTCACTCCCCCTGGATGAGCATGTAGAGACCATGGACAGTCACTGCCGTTGACTTTGCAGCAATCCCTCATACTGAGCATGCATGTAGCGACAGTGGAGAGGAAAAACTCCCTTTTAACAGGAAGAAACCTCCAGCAGAACCAGACTCAGTGTGAGCGGCCATCTGCCACGACCGACTGGAGGTTAGAGAGAACAGAGCAGAGACACAAAGAGAACAAAGAAGCACTGATCCAGGAGTACTTTCTATGGGAAGGAAAAGTAAATGTTAATGGATGTAGCTCCTTTAGTCGTTTCACCTAGAAAGAAGGAACAGATAAACTCTGAGCCAGTTTTCAAGGATAAAGTCTGAAAGAGAGCACATAGATTTAGTCACAGTAAAAGCTCAGTCAATCGCCATGTCTAGGAGAGAGCAAGGGTTAAACACTGAATGACAGGGCCATGTGGATCATCGGTAGAGGGTGAGCATTAAGTTGTTGCCAGCAGAAGCTCGGACGATGCCCCTCTCCAGAAAGGTGTCACAGGTAGACACAGAGTCAGGCCAGGTGTAGCTTCTAGGAAGAGAAAAGAGAGAGAACAAAGTTAAAAGCTGAAATAACAGCAAATAATGCAAAATTGGAGAGTAGTGTGAGAATGTAGCCGAGAGGGTGAAAGTGGTCATTATGTCCTCCAGCAGCCTAAGCCTATAGCAGCATAACTACAAAGATTGTTCAGGATAACCTAAGCCACTCTAACTACAAGCTTTATCAAAAAGGGAAGTTTTAAGCCTAGCCTTAAAAGTAGACAGTTTGTCCATCTAGAGCCCACTGATGGTCATTGTTATACTAAAAACCACAACGATTGGGATACCTCTCTCTGTCAGATTGACCATAACCGTTGGAAAAGAGAAGGGGTCATACAGGATCAGAGGACTAATGTCTCAGCAGGACCTTGAAAAATGAATTCATGAGATCATCTTTTGTAGAATTGATTACTGCAACGGTGTCTTCACAGGTCTGCCTAAAAAGTCGATCAGACAGCTGCAGTTGATCCAGAATGCTGCTGCCTCACTAGAACTAAGAAAGTGGAGCACACCAGCCCGGTTCTAAAGTCCCTACACTGGCTCCCTGTAGCTCCGAGAATAGACTTTAAAATACTTCTGTTAGTCTACAAATCACTGAATGGCTTAGCACCAAATACATTACAGACTTGTTGTCAGTGGATCAACCACCCAGACCTCTCAGGTCCTCTGGCTCAAATCTACTCTGCATACCCAGAACCAGAACCAAACATGGAGAAGCAGCTTTTAGTTCTTATGCTCCACTAATCTGGAATAAACTCCCAGAAAACCATAAAAGCGCCGAAACCCTAAGTTGCTTTAAATCTAGATTAAAAACGTATTTGTTTAGAGCGGCTTTGAATGTGTTATCTAAACATTATTAGTTTTCAGTCCAATTTTCCTTTCATTTTCTTATCTATCATTCTATTCTCATCATTCTTATTCATCATTCTATTTTTTAATTACCTCTGTTGTTTGATTTTCTGTATCATTGTGATGTTTTTCCTTATGTACAGCGCCTTGAATGCCTTGTTGCTGAAAAGCGCTATATAAATAAACTTGACTTGACTTGACTAGAACAGGGGTAAAAAGGAGCCTGTGGAGCTAAAATAACAAGGAGTTCAGACCAAAGCATTGCAGTTCCACTTTATATAGACCACAAATGTATGATTTAAGTGTGCAAAGGACAAATTTAAAAGCATGATATGTCCCCTTTAAAGGCAAATTAAACTTAGTGTATGTCAAACTCTGGCTTTAAAAAATGAAACTGATTTAAAAAAGTATTATTCTACCATTTAGCAAATTGAAATTACAGGAAACCACCTTTTAGTTTTGCATAAATTTGTGGAATGTTGTATTTGTTAGTTACATCGGAATAAACTTAATGGAGTATTAATCCCCTTATTTATTTTTAAGCTTAGCAGGGAATTTTTGAAGTTGATCTGTGATTTTTGAGTGGGTGAGCAAGTTTAAAATTAACATAAGTCTGTAATTCTGTGCATGCAGTGCTTTAAGGAGTGGCTCTAGCAGCAATATTCCTGCATCATGGACTCTTTATCATTTCACTGATGCTGTGGACTTTGGCCAAAGTCATGATGTCCTCTTATCAAAAATCTATATCAATCACAAAGTATCAGGATGTGGATTAAACAAAGCAGGTGAATTTAAAAAAACTGAAAAAAAACGCTTCAGAAAAATGGTGCAGGAGAACAATGTTAGACATGGTTTGCAAATATAAAATACATTTATCCAGTCAATCTTATTCTTGGAAGATAAATAATTTTAGATATCAGTTTTTTTTTTTTGTTTTTTTTTGTGTTATCATAAATTAAGAGTAGTTACCTTAATATTGAATAACTCTTTGACCCTGTTTCTTGTACAGTTTCGTTGCTGTGGAGTCACCAACCACACAGACTGGTTCGAGGTTTATAATGCCACCCGAGTGCCAGACTCTTGCTGCCTGGAGTACAGCGACAACTGTGGACTGGATAACCCAGGAACTTGGTGGACTGCTGTAAGTCAATCTAAGAAACGTGCATTTTTTTTTTTTTATCGATTAAAGAAGTATGTTAAGATTACTGTTGAGTTCCTGATCTTAGCCATTTACTTCCTCACAGTGCCTTGCAAAAGTTACATTTTCTGGTCAAGTATTCATATCCCTTAAGGGATATGAACTGTTGGTCCCAGATCAGATTACCTGAATTAATGGTCACAGTCCTAGACTTTGTAGATAATTTAATTATGGTGGCAAACCAGATGCCTGAGTTACCGCTTACAGTCCCAGACTGTGTGTGAATGGTCCCTTACCATTTATTTCTGCAGAGGACGTAAAACTGGACAGCAAAGTGTATGCAAAATGCAGGAATTTCTTATATGGTAAAAGGAGTAACAAGATTTATATAAAAAGTTACTGACAACCCCTCACTCTAATAGGGCCAGTCCCTGTGATCAGTTCACAGTCTAAAAACGTTAAACAAGAAAGTCCTCCCGTATTCAGCGTGTCCTACAAAAACCAACAAAAATTAAAAAAAAAAAAAAAAACAACATCTTCCTATACATGTAGAAACATGTGGAAAACCAGTGGTACACAAATTACTTTAAACACAACTTTTCTTCAGCAGAAACAGGGAAGCTGGTCAGAGTTAATGGGATGGATGGAGCCATGACCCAATCAAACAAGAAACATGTGGAAAGTTTGAAAAGTTTTCCAATGGAGCTATTTTCCAAATATCTTACTCTCTAGATGTGAAAAGGAAATAGAGATTTAGCCCAAAAGGCTTAAAGCTGCAACTGACTTGAGGTGATTGAATACATATTCACACCACATTTGTAAAACATTTTTTTGTAAAACTAATTTGAAAACCATGAATCTTTTTCCTTTCCTTTCCTTGAGGCTTTTAATGTTAACCAATCTAGAAAAGTTTAAAGGCTATCTTTGATGAATGTTTTATTTAAATACATAAATAAAACTTTTTTAAATCAATTTTATATAAAATTAAAAAAAATGTATTCAAGGCCTTCAGTATGCATGTTTAATGTATTTTAGATCCCCACAAGCAAACAGCCAGGCTAAAATTCTTCCTAATCATTACCAATACTGAATTTGTCACATTTCCCAAAGGGCTTACTGCTGCTGCTACTAATGTTTTATTTAATATATAATTAGCTTTAGCATTAATTCTTTTTAGGCAGTACCGCACAGAGAGTTGTTTTTGATTTCTAATATGTTTAAATAAACCTTAGCACACAATGTGAGACACATACACGTTTAGAGGTCTTTGGCCTATGATGCATCGCTTTAAGATCACTCATTCAGGGGTCACTGAGATGATTAATTCTGACCCAATAATGTGAGCCTTTTTGCTGCAGTAAAACCAGAGTAGAAAGAATAAAATGTGACTGATCTACAAAAGGAAGCTTGGCAGCAGCATATAGAAGCACAACTGTTTGAACAGAGGGTTCAGAGGATTAGAACAAGCTCTGTCATTTTACTCCTAATTAATGGGTGGTTTTATTACTACTATTTGGACAGCATGGCTTAAATGTCCCAACTAAATGCATTAGTCATACTTTAGCAACACCAGAAGTTGTTCCTAATAAGGAAATTGAGCAAATTCAGATAATATATTGAGACAGTACTCGTACTCATACTCATACTCGTACTTGTACTCATCGTTTTCCGCTTCATCTGAGACCGGGTCGCGGGGGCAGCAGACTCAGCAGAGACACCCAGACGTCCCTCTCCCCAGACACCTCCTCCAGCTCCTCTGGGGGGAGCCCAAGGCGTTCCCAGGCCAGCCGAGAGACATAGTACCTCCAGTGTGTACTGGGCCGTCCCCTGGGCCTCCTCCCGGTGGGGTGTGCCCGGAACACCTCCTGAGGAAGGCGTCCAGGGTACATCCGGTATAGATGCCCAAACCACCCCTAATGGCTCCTCTCGATGTGGAGGAGCAGCGGCTCGACTCCGAGCCCCTCCCGGATATCTAAGGGAGTGCCTGGCCACCCTACGGAGGAAGCTCATTTCAGCCGCTTGTATCCGGGATCTCGTTCTTTTGGTCATGACCCAAAGTTCATAGCCATAGGTGAGGGTAGGAACGTAGACCGACCGGTAAATCGAGAGCTTCGCTTTTCGGCTCAGCTCTCTCTTCATCCCATTACTGCGTTAGCCGCAGTGGTGATCCGACACAGTAAATGGGGAGTATAGAGACAGTATTAGGTTTTTTTTTTTTATTGCACCTTAATGAGAACTAAAATTAGTGAAACTTCATGTTAACTTCATGTTTAAGCTGCAGACTGTTGAAATGATGGTGTTAATGTAGTTTTATCACATGCGAGTATTCACAGGCTCCCTTTACATGCTCCCTTCAACCATGCCAGTTAAACAAAGAAGTAGAAAACAGGGAATTTGTACTTTTAGGCTTCTTTATACAAAATGTCAATACCAAAAAAAGGAAATTGCTAGCTTTTTATAAAGTCCCTTCCAACATTCCGCTTTCCACTCTGATGTCTTAAAATAAGATTTGTTGAGGCTTTATTTTACTTTAGAGCCTCATCTCTGAAGAGTCTGCTCTGGTTTCAGAAGTCTAATCACAGTCAGTCTTCAACAATGATCTTCTCCTGCCAGCTGAGGCTTTACATCAGGCTTTGTTTGCCCTATGCTTTTATGTCTGTTTTGACACAGTAAACCTGGGGCTTCCAGTGGTTTTAGGTGCTTTTAAAACAGTGGATTTACACACAAGATTTGAGTGACTGTAAAAGATTTACTGATTTCTTTTGTCCTCTGAAATTATACATTTGGGGGTAAATGGACTGAAATACATAGCGCCTTTCCAGTCATACCTACCACTCAAAGTGCTTTACACTAGAGCCACATTCACCCAACCGCATTCACAAGTGTGCACACATTCATAAGCAGCTTGAGGTTAACTGTCTTGCCCAGGCGCACATCGACATGTGGCAGGAGGAAGCTGGAATCAAACCCACAATTTTCAGATTACAAGATAACTGTTCTTTCCATTGAGCCGCATTCGCCTTACAGGTAAAATTCAAGACATACTTTATGCTCTTTTATAAAGTAAAGAACAAAACACTTGGGGAAACAAACCATTTGCTATCTGGAGAACCATTTTAACCTATAAGCCCAGTCAAGATAAGAAAAATCTATTTAAATTGGTGCACTTGCAATTTTCTTTCCATCCATCCATCAGAACATTTAGGTACTGGGTGGCCAGGATGGATACCCAGGCATCCCTGGGCAGCAACACTCTTTATATGATTCTGGTAGATCCTAAGCATTCTAGACCAGAAAAAATATGTATATTCCCTCCAATGACGTCTGAGTGTCCCTTATGTTTTGCTTCCAGTGGAAAGGGCCAAGGAAGAATCTAAAGACAGGATGCTAGGAGCCATCCTGCTAAGCTGGCTGAACCACCACAGCAGACTCATTTTAGATCGGAAGAGCTGTAGCTTTACCTCCAGCAGCTCACAAACACTTGAGCTTTTCACCCCCATCTCTAAGGCTGAGCAAGGTGCTTTACGCAGGAAATTCTAAGCTCTTGTATCTGGGATCCGGTACTTTCGGTCATGATCTACATTTCATGACTATAGATTAGGGTTGGGACATATACGGACTGCTAAATGGGGAGCTTCATGTTTTGGCTTGGCTCTTTTTTACCCAACAGACTGGAGAAGCTCCTGCATAACTGTAGACAAAGATACAATAAGTCTTTCCACCTGCATCTCCACCCTACATCACTCAAGATACTTCATCTCCTCTGCTTGAAGTAGAGAATGATCTTAGACTCAAAGAAGCTGATGCATCTTGGCAGCTTCACACTCAGCTACTACACATTAGTCCCCTCTGAAGGTCATGGCTTGAAGGCAGCAACAGAACCACATCATCTTCCCAAGTAAGTCGTCCTGCTGTCAACTACCACATGTTGAGAATCTATCAATGAAAACAGCAAACATGATTGGAAACAATAGGCAGCCTTGATGGAGTCAATTCTACATTGGGGAAAAAAAACTTTGTGCTGGGAATACAGACAAAGCTATAGCTTTGGATAGCTTTTTTAAGGACCAGAAAGCCTCTAAATGCATTTGGACCAGACAACAAAGGTCTTATGGCCTCCTCAGCCAGGATCTGGACCATTGCTCTTTAGACTGGATGGGTAGCACCCTGCTGCTTCTGATTATTCGCAGAGATAAATCTGCAAACGTTTTGCAGTCTTTTTAAAACATTTTTGTTTGAACAAAAGAGTTTTTCAACATTTGTTCCAGACTTGTCTCAATTACTTTAAAGGATATTTTTTATAAATCTATGTTGACCTACTGTACACTAACCTATGAATCAGTGGAGCAATAAAAATGCATATAACTTCAGGGTTGGACAAGTTCTCAGACTACACATGGCAGACAGCTTTAAATAGCAAAGAACCAATGTTTAAATATATATATTTTTTTAAAAAGCACAAAAACGAGCAATAACTAATAATTTCCTGAGATGTATCTACAAAATACAAAAGGTTACACAGATTCCAAAGAATTTAACTAATATTTTTGTACGAAAAAGGTGATTTCCAAACAAAGGTTAAGTGGAAGCTTCTCATACAAAATATTTTGCATTGTGTTTAAACATTTGGAGAACATTGAGCAGAAACCTATCATCCTCAAAAAAAAAACTATATGAGAGAGATGTTTTTAACACAGGATGTATCATTCATTTACTGAACATCATAAAGCTTCAGACAAAGATCACTGTGAATCCTTACCTAAGCATCTATATATCAGATTAATAGGATCTGAGAGCAGGAGCAATGAAATTAAAAGTTGTGTTTGACGTTGATTATCATCATTAGAGACTAAAGAATATGACACAAATGACACTTTTACAGTCCAGCAGTGCAAATGCTGTCAAAGAACATTATGAGTGAAGATGATGAGAAATAATAGCAATGATTTCTGTGCAGCATCTGATAATGTTGTTGCTACAAAATGTTAATGGGCTATTTCAGAAAGCACATCAAGTGTGCCAAATGCTGCCTCTAGATGCGTCCCAGTTTGTCAAACTGCAGATTGAGTGAGTGAAACATCACCTTAAAAAAAAATGTCACACCTCATCGGTTGGAAAATAAGACATGAAAAAGAAACCATACTTGTGTTGATCGTCTTGAGCCAAGAAAATCCATGTATTTTATAAAACGGTGCTCAAAAAGAAAAGAAAAGCATGCTGAAAGTGAAAGATGAAAGTTCTCCATGTGTGTTAAAACAACTTTCCACTCTGTGCCGGTAAGGATCTGATTACAGCTTTACTTGGTCTTATTGGTGCATTTCTCAGCACAGTACTGGCATTCTCTAATAACTGCTTGTTCAGTTTCTACATCGCTTGTTAAGTCATTTTGCAATTGCCTTTTTAAACAAATACTTAATCAGACTTAATCAGTGGCTTGTGTCCTGCTGATCAAAATGCATATAGCGGCTCTCAGTTGAATGTTTTAACACCCCTCCGCAAACGAATCATTTTGTCGTTGTTTAAGTGATTGCAGTTTGAACTAGTTGACTGTCACATATATATTATGCATTTATATTAGGTGAATTTAATTATTCCTTCAGGATCTTAAATTGCTCCTAGGTTAAATCTGGGTAGGGGAGACGTTTGGCTCAACAAATCACCACGCAGAGTAGCAGTACATAATACAGCTTTGGTTTTTCTGAAACATTCAGGTTACTTTCCTCGATGTTACAGTGTATTCTTCTAAATTTACAAAATACTTTCTGGAATTTACAGATTACCTTCTAGAACTTGAGGTTGCTTTCACAGAATTTACAGGTTATTATTAGTATATAAGGTAGTTTCTGGAAATTTCCATGGTACTTTACAGGTTGCCTTCAGGTACTTAACAGGTTAATTTCTGGTACTTGACAAAACTTAAAGGTTACTTTGCCAAAACAAGCAAATAAAACACAAGGCATAACTTGCAACAAAGCAGTAAAGATTTTCTGTTTAGTTTTGAATTTTCTGTTTTGTGTATCATTTCCTCTATGTTTAAGTTGTTAAATTCTTTTCTACTGGAATGCAGAGCCAGCGCGTTGTATTTCACTATGTACTTTTACATATTTTTAAAAGAGTGTTCTTTGTCTTTCCGTCTTTAACATGAGTGATTTGTTTTGTTGTTGTTTTTTCCTTCTACATATGATCTCTGCTATTGTGATGGAGATGTTTTAAAGCTGTAAAGGTTGGTTGCTGTGGAACCCTACAACAGGATGAAAACCAGAGGTCACGAAGAGGACCATAAAATGAAAAGAAGGCAACACAGGCTTCAGCAGTTTTCCAGAGCTCTGAATGTTTTCCTGGTCAGGCAGGAATGCAGTTTTTTGTTTCAGAAAACCCCACATCAAAAATGCGTAAATAGCCATAGACACTACCACTGATCCACCTTAGAGGCTTTCACCTGAACAGTGCATTTACACATTAAAACTATACTATTTGCTACTAAAGTTATTTTACTAACACAACGTCAATCTGACTACCAACCAATACAGATTAAATAATATACAAAACAAACAAGATTCAAATCAAACTAAAGTTTGAATCCACTTCCAAGCTCATCTTGAGCTCGCTGGTCTGCCCCAGTGAAGTGGACGATTAGGTAACTCCCTACAGGTGAAGTCATTAGGCTGTCATCATGTGTGCACTTCGTGAAGAAAGAGAGGTTAGTGGTCTTCAAAGCAAAAAGCATTACAAAAACAAAGTTCCTATTAGTCAATGTAAGTAAGTGCTTCACCTTAGAGAGGGAGATGCTTTCCAGCTCACAGACATGTTTTGGTCAGAAGATGCTTAACTCTGAGAAATGCTTACATGTTTTGGCAAATGTTAAGGGTGATACAAGAAATGTACCAAACAACAGAGAAAAACTGTACATTGTAAATATCCACCTCTAAATGGTAAGTGCTGGGGTATGGATGGGTTTATTGCATTAAAAATGATAAACTAATGTGAACTTAATCATTTTGAGGCTCTATATTTTCTTCATAAGTGTTAAGTGTTGGACGATGTGACTGAATAAGTTTGGTTTTATTGTTTCTAATGTGCACCTCGAGACGGTTCTTGTAAATAGTGAACTTACACAGCACTGTAAATACCTTCTCGTACTAGAGAGAGCAGGGGACTATTTGCTGTATGACAACTCACAAATTTTGTAACTGCTATTTGTAGGATCTGAGCAGAAATTGTAAATCCGGATGAAGCTCACCTATTTAAAAAAGCAAAGCATGTGCTTCTTATGTTATGTGTTGTGGAGTTGTTGGAGGACCCAGATGCAGAGAAGAGGACAGCAGGATCATGTCTGAGGTGATTTACAGAAAACATAAGCAAACCTTAAAGAAATAAGGGAGAAACGAGAGGAAATGGAGTACACAAGAGAAAACACCAGGGGAAACAACAAAAGGAACTAACAAAGAGACTGAGACAAAGACGCTAAAATGCAGAGGAGGTTGATTGCTGCGACAAAGTGTTTCTGTTCAACAGTATGTGTTGGAGATGAGGAGAAACAGGAACTGATGTAACTGAGGGAGAATGACTGAAATAAACAGCATGAATACACAGAGAAAAATAATTAAATATAACCCTAAAGGGTCTACTCATTGAAAAACCTAAAAAGTGACACAAAGCCCATGAACGTGTGAAAAATAAATCAGAAAGTTGAACAAATTTTACAACAAATCTGAGACTACTTAAACACTAAACCCAAACTAAGGACCACAGAGAAAGTAACTAAAGACTTCAACTCAAATCAGAGTTTTATACATGGAAACCTTAATGTACAGAACACATGTAATCATCTGAAAACAGAAAAATTAACCGAGTATGGGATAGCATGTGTCAAACAAAACAGATCAAGACACAATTTTAGATTAAACGTGCTTATCGATCATGAAGGTTGCAAGTTTACAAACTTCTAATTCAAAGACTTCAAAAGTACAAACTTCATCTATTCTCAACCTTTAAGCTTTTTCAACACATTTTAGAAAGATGTTCCACACAAACCACTGAAAAAAAGTGTTAATAATGTGTTTCTATTCCTGCATGAAACATATTTGGTTCCCATGTAGACCTATGAATTCCAGTGATATAAAGGGAACTTCAACAACATATCTGTGCTTGTGAATCTGTTAATTTGTCACCTCAGCTGATACCATGTCTCCAACAAACAGCTACATTCACATCTTGCAAACACCTCCCAACTTGAAAGATCTTTTTATTATTAATTTCACATTCCCATGCTGTCTGTGCTTTGCCAGGAACGTCTTATTGAATTCAGCTTGTCAAGCGTCTCGGAA
>JAHHUM010000232.1:0-27968 GCA_036173005.1 Crenichthys baileyi
AGGAAAGATACCAAGCCTGAATTTGAACCCGGACCTTTTTGCTGCAAATCAGCAGTGTTAACAACTGCTCTATTGTGGAGCCTGGAATAGCCATCAGTTTAAGTTAAAATGCAGTCTGAATGAGAAGCATTATAGTCAATACTGTACAGCAAATTAATTATGTGTCAACAAACAAAGAAACATGCAAATGAGAACATCTCTATTGGGAATGTGGCTCTACTGGAGGACGGTGTAGGTGAGCAGAAAGACTGGATGACTGTGTTGTGTTTATAATCTGTCACACACATAATCTCTCCCTCAGCAGAGATTCTCTCAAGAGCAAGATGAACATTTTGTTTTTGTAGTCCCATGTACTGAATGTTATCATTTAGAAATGTGTGATGTGTTGTTCGAATAGTATAGCAGTTATGGAAAGTTAACCTTGTATTGAAGCAAAGAACACTGTCCAGAAACTCGAAAGAAACAAAATATTGGTTGCTGAAACAAAGAAAAAGGGTACACCGTAGGCAAGTCGGCATTCTATCACAGGGCCAACACAGAGACACAAGAAAAAAATGTGACACAATAATCACATACACACCAACCCAAGGGCAAGTAACTTGCCAGTTAAACTAACACCCATGTTTGTGAACAATACTACAAAGTAGAGTACCCAGAGAAAATCCCAACATGGAGATAAAATGCAAACTCCACTCAGAAAGGCTGATTGGCTGAGACTCAAACTGGCAACCCTGTGAGGCAAGAGTATATACCACAGCATGCACAGTCCCTGTTTTGAGACCAATTAAATAAAATCTGTGACCATTAGAACACAACATTGTCCTTGTCAGAGGTGGTTGGGTATGATGCAAAACTGTGAAATTTGATTGCGCCATGATCCGTGTTACAAAATTGTCTCATCAATTATATACTGCCAAACCAAGGATGATTTTACATCTGGCTTTGCCCTTTTATTCTGCAAAAAATGAGCAAGGTGCCATGGAGGTGAGGTGTTTAATGGTACTTTGCTTTTCTGGTATTAGTCCTGGAACTAATTGGACTAAATAAATACTCTGTGGACTAATTTGATTCAATTGTGTTCTGTGTCTGTCAATATGTCCGCCTTTTAGTTGCTTCCCTGACTAAATTTGTCTTGTTAGCCTAGGGTCTGTCTTTCGCTGTAGCTTTGTTGACTGATGGAGACTGGCTCAAAAACTGTTTTTAAAATGTAGGAAAATTAGCCAAAATTAGGTATTCTTTGCACGGAGTGGCTGGACAGGAGTTTAATGCTGTCTCTCTCTTTAAAATAAGTTTGGAGAAACAGACATAAACCGACATGTTTGTGCATATACATGTACACAAACCCACATGCACACACTCAGTGATGCAGAAATTGACTCCAATTAACCATCCACTGGTCTCTTTCCTTCCCTCATCAGATCTAGAGTGAGCGCCTCATCATTAGGAGAGCACGTTTAGTGACAGGAGGCCTAACTCATTCTGATACAGGGACTCTTTGATATTCTGGAGGTGATCCTGCACACCTTCCCTGTGCTCACCACATCAACAAGTCTTTCCATCTTTGATGTTTCTCTTTCCTTATTTACTTCAATATGTGTTAGATTTTTCAAAATATGTTGGATTGACAGTGCAGTGAAAAAGTATTCTTAATTACATTTTGTCAGGTTGCAATCAAAAACTTCAATGTATTTTAATGCACTTTTATGCATTAGACCAACAAAAGGAGCACATAAATGAAAAATAAAATAAAAAATATTCATGGCTTTAAATCCATTTTTTTAGAAAAACAATGTGATTCTGTAGGTTTGACATGCATTTGTATTGAGCCAACTTTACTCTGAAAGCCATGAGGAAAATATACATAAGAGTCAACCACTTCTTTGAAGGCCTTAGAGGTTTATTAGAAAACATTGGTGAATTAAAGACCTAGGAACACACCAGAGAGATCAGAGATAAAGGCAGGGTTACAATATAATGTCCTATATATATTTAAGGTTTGACCATCTTACAGGGTACTGTTCAGACGATCATCTGAAAATTAGGCTTAGAACAACTATCAATTCATGGCTTAACTGACATGTCGGGCAAGGACAGTATTAATCAGTTAAGCACAGTAACTCTGGGGGAGCTGCAGAGATCCACAGCCCCACAAAAAGATGGGAGAATTTGACAAATTTAAAACACAAAAGCCTGGCATTTGAGAAAGTTTCAAGATGAAAATTATTGTTGAAAGAAAGTTGAGAGGTCCCCTAGTAGTTAGCCAGAAGCTATGTTGGAGGCACATCAAACATGCGGAAGTAAGTGATTTTTTAGCCTGCCTAGCATTTTTTCTAGCAGAAAGCTAACACTACTCATCACCTTGAACACGCCAGCCTCATGGTCAAGCATGGTGGTAGTCACATCAAGGGATGCTTTTCTTTAGCTGGGACCGTAACGCTGGACAGAATGGATAGGAAGATTAATTGGGCTAAACACAAGTCATTCTTGGAAACAAATCTGTTCAAGAATGCAAAACGACTTGATAATGAGGCAAAGGTGCCCCTTCCAACAGCTTAACAGCCCCAAACATACAGCCATAGACCCAAAGTTTGAATTTATGCTCATGTCTTAGCATTGCTCAGTCAAAGCCCTGATCTGTGGCAAGATTTAAAAATGTTTTTTACAGATACACTCCATCCAGTCTGACTGAGCTTGAGGTGTTTTGCAAAGAAGAATGGGAGAAAGCTCTGTCTGTAGATGTGCAAATCTAGGGTAGACATAAACCAGAAGACCTGCAACTTAAATTGCAGCAAATATGGTTCGATATAAATCCAGGAGGACAGAATACAAATGCAGTCCACTCTTTCTCCCAAAAGTTTTTATTCGTGAATAAATCGTGAATTCTTTTCCTTCCACTTGACAATTATGCAGTACTTTGTGTTGGTCAATTACTGTACATAAAAATCCCCCAGAACACATTAAAGATGGTGGTTGTAACATGACCAAAGATGAAAAAGCTGAAGGGCATTATATGTATGGTACAGCAATAAATATACAACCCTGAAACAGTATGATACATTTGAGATGTAAAATAAAAAAATATTTTGGTGGAGACATGCATGTTTTGTCTTTTAACCTTCTGATGTAAGATCAATTATTAATTTTTCAGATTTGTCAGGTTTGAATGATTTATTTTCATGGTGTAAAAGGAGTTGTGATGCTATGATTGACATCTTTCATTGACAGCTGCCCCTCAGCTATGCAGCAGGAGCTTTGTTTCCTGCAGCTGAATGTGAGCGTCTGTCAAGGGGAGATGAAGCTTGAACTAAAATTTTTCACTCCTCTTATTATCTTTTTCAACTTTTCAGAATTTGCAGATCTTCTGTAAAATGAACTGACTTAAATAGCTGTTGAGTTTTTTTTTCAGAAAAATCAGTAGATGTTTTCTCTAATTTTTAGTAATTCTATGATAATAGGTAATGTATCTGATCCCCTTCTATTTCCTAACAAATGCTGACTTACAATCAAAAGTACTTTTCCCAAATGTAATGGGATTTCATTTCAATGTAGAGAGATAAAACACAAAAATTATCTAAAAAACACACTACATAAAAGTTCAAATTTGGTTTGCATATCATTAAGTGAAAAAAAAGACATATGGTTCCCTACAACACAACCAGAATTCTGGCTCTCAGAAATTAGTTATGTGCCCATGTTGCACATAAATCAATCATTTTATTATTTACTGACACACCTGATTTTAGCATGAAATGTGAACAAAGCACAACATTCCAAAGACGTAATTTCTTTAATTCTAACCTCTCCACCACCATGGACAGACAAAGTAGCTGTCAAAGATCATTAGGGACAAAATAATAGATCTGCACAAGGCTGGAATTGGTTCCAAGACCATCACCTAAAACAGAGATGTCCCTGTTCCAACACTGCTATATTAATGGCTGAATTATGTCTTCAGGCTTCTGCAGTAACTATAGAAGCCGGGTGATGATGTTCTATTTGATTTAAGTGTGTTGAACCAGGTGGGCATCTAGAACGTGCAGGACACTGGCTCTTGAGGACTGGAATTCAAAACCTCTTTACTAGAAATTTGGTGAGAAGGTGACAGTTGTTGGAGCATTTACTGAGAAGTGAAAGAAACATAATAGAAAGAGCATGTTGATGATCTGGATGCAGCTGGAACCACAGTCATCAAGAACACCAGTGATACAACACTATGCTGTAATTGATTGACACCTTGGACCCCCCTGCTATAGCAGATACATGTACAGGCCCCTCTTAAGTTTCCCAGTGAACATCTAAATAGTTCAGAGAAGGTTTGAGAGAAAGTGCTGTGGTCAGATGAGAGCAGAATTGAGCTATTTTGCATCAACTTAACCTGCTGGTCAAAGCCTGGAGGCAGTGGCGGCTGGTGAAAATATTTCTTGGTGGGGCATACACATACACACACAAACGTAAACAAATTCAGGCAAAATGAATGAGTAAATAGGGTGAAAATTGCTCATTTGTACAAGAATTGTGCTCATCCGTCTTTCTAAAGTTATAATACATAAGCACGTTAAAACACATACTTTCTGTTGCTGTATTTAACGTTTGGGGACTCTCCGTGTTTTACAAGGTTTTTTCTAGTAGTGGTAAGGGGTCGCTAGCTTAGCGTTAGCTTTAGCTCCACTATGGCTACCCGTTCTGCTGTTTCTCTCTCTGAGTCTCCTCTTTCCTGCTCTCTGTGTCAGATGTTCAGTTACTCCTCTGCCTCCTTTAGTGATAATGGCACGTGTAATAAATGTATAATAATAAAGTGGAGGCGAGGGTGTCGGATTTGGAGGCCCGCTCCGCGCTGTTGAAAAACCAGCAGATAGCCAAGGCCCCTTAGCCAGCGCGGAGCCACCGAGGGTAGCTCCCCGTAGCAGTCCTCCAGCAGAGCCCGCGCAGCCGCGGCCTCAGGCCGGATGGGTGAAGGTACGTAGGAAGCATAGTCCTAGATCTCAGCCCACAGGTCACCACCAACCCGTCTGCGTTTCAAATAGATTTTCCCCGCTCAGCGACACACCCGCTGAGAAGCCAACACTGGTAATTGGCAGCTCCATAGTCAGAAACGTGGCACTAGAGACACCAGCGACCATAGTCAAATGTCTGCCAGGGGCCAGAACGGGCGACATCAAATCATACCTGAAACTGCTGGCTAAGGATAAGCGTAAATACAGTAAGATTGTTATTCACGCTGGTGGGAATGACACCCGGTTACGTCAGTCAGAGGTCACTAAAGTTAGTGTTGCTTCGGTGTGTAAGTTTGCCAAAACAATGTGGGACTCCGTAATTTTCTCTGGTCCCCTCCCCGATCTGACCAGTGATGACATGTTTAGCCGCATGCTGTCATTCAACGCTGGCAGTCTAGGTGCTGTCCAGAAAACAATGTGGGCTACATTGATAATTGTCGAACATTTGGGGGAAAACCTGGTCTGATCCGGAGAGACGGCATCCATCCCACTTTGGATGGAGCAGCTCTTCTTTCTAGGAAGCTGGCCAAATTTATTAGTTCTCCAAACCTCTGACAAACCAGGGTTCAGACCAGGAAGCAGGGTCATAGTTTAACACTCCTCTCTGCAGCTTCTGTACTGCTACCCACCCATTACCCTATTAAGTTTTTGTCTCGCCCACGGCCAAAATTGAATAGATTAAAAAATTATCTAAAAAGAGGAAATCAGGAAAATCTAATAAAAATAAACACAACTCAGACCAAAAATAAAACAATTAAATGTGGCTTATTGAACATAAGATCTCTCTCTTCAAAGACTCTGCTAGTTAGTGACCTGATTTGTGACAATCAGATTGATTTATTTTGCCTCACAGAAACCTGGCTGCAGCAAGAGATTATGTTACTATAAATGAGTCAACTCCTACTAATTATTTAAATTTTCACATTCCTCGAAATACTGGGCGAGGAGGGAGGAGTGGCAACCATCTTTCAGTCCGATTTATTGACTAGTCCCAGACCAATCAATAGCTACAACTCTTTTGAATATTTAATCCTTAGTTTTCCTCATCCAAATTGCAAAGCACTAAAACCACTTCTGTTTGTTGTTTTGTACCGTCCACCAGGCCCTTATTCTCAGTTTTTAGATCAGTTCTCAGACTTCTTATCTGATTTAGTTTTAAATACAGATAAGGTCATTATAGTGGGGGATTTTAACATTCATGTTGACACTGAAAGTCATAGCCTAAATATAGCCTTGAACTGGCTTTGCTCAAAACACTAGCAAACCTACCCACCTTTGTCTTTATCCGCTGGACCTTGTGCTGATATATGCATTGAATGTAATGAAATAACAATATTTCCTCATAACCCTGTCCTGTCTGACCATTTTAATAACCTTTGAGTTAAATTTAACTGAGTACTCCACACCTGAAAGAAAATTTTATTATAGTAGATCATTATCAGACAATGCTGTAACAACCTTTAAAGAATCTGTTCCACTTTTAATTTCCTCATTATCACAGAAAAACAGAGTGGAGGGCAATAATTTACAAATGTACAACGTGCATGTATATTTTTGCGTAAAAAGCAACAGACTATTTACAAGAAAAGAAAAACTGTGCAAATAACAGCTGTAAGCCCTTATTGAGTCTCTTAAGAGCAGTGATGATTATAACAAATTAATAAATTCAGCCAGATTTCTAGAAATCTGGGCAAATTTATTAGTTCTCCAAAATGCTGACAACCCAGGGTTCAGACCAGGAAGCAGGGTTGTAGTTTAACACTCCTCTCTGCAGCTTCTGTACTGCTACCCACCCATTACTCTATTAAGACAGTGTCTTGCCCACGGCCAAAACTGAATAGATTAAAAAATAATCTACAAAAAGGAAACCATGAAAATATCATAAAAATAATAAAACTCAGAATATAACAATTAAATGTGGCTTATTGAACATAGGATCTCTCTTTTCAAAGACTTTGTTAGTTAATGACTTGATTTGTGACAATCAGATATATTTATTTTTTCTCACAGAAACCTGGCTGCAGCAAGAGGATTATGTTACTATAAATAATTCAACTCCTTCTAATTATTTAAATTTTCACATACCTCGAAATACTGGGCGAGGAGGAGGAGTAGCAACCATCTTTCAGTCCGATTTATTGACTAGTTCCAGACCAATCAATAGCTACAACTCTTTCGAATACTTAATCCTTAGTTTTCCTCATCCAAATTGCAAAGCACTAAAACCACTTCTGTTTGTTGTTTTGTACCGTCCACCAGGCCCTTACTCTCAATTTTAGATCAGTTTCAGACCTTTTATCTGATTTAGTGTTAAATACAGATACAGTTATTATATGGGGGATTTTAACATTCATGTTGACACTGAAAGTGATAGCTTAAATATAGCCTTTAATGGTATCTTAGACTCAATTGGCTTTACTCAAAACATTAACAAACCAACCCACGTTTGTCTTCATTCTCTGGACCTTGTGCTGACATATGGCATTGAGTGTAAAGACATAACAATATTTTCTCACAACCCTTTGCTGTCTGACCATTTTTTAATAACCTTTGAGTTTAATATAACAGAGTACTCCACACCTGAAAGAAAATTTCATTATAGTAGATCATTATCAGACAATGCTGTAACAACCTATAAAGAATCTGTTCCACTTTTAATTTCGTCATTATCACAGAAAAACACAGTGGAGGGCAATGATTTTGTTTGTTCCCCTTCACAAATTAATTCTCTTGTTCATAGTGTTACTTCATCATTGCGTGGTGCATTAGACAATGCAGCCCCCTTGAAAAAGAAGGTAATTATTCATAGGAGGCAGGCTCCCTGGTTTAATTCAGAGCTGCGTACTTTAAAGCACAATGTTAGAAAATTGGAGAGAAAATGAGGCTCTACACACCTAGAGGATTCCTATTTAATCTGGAATAATAGCCTACTGTTGAATAAAAAGACACTTCACCAAGCTAGAACAGCTTATTTCTCATATTAATAGAAGAGAACAAGAATATTCCTAGGTTTCTCTTTAGTACAGTTGTTAAACTTACACAGAGTCATAGCTCTGTTGAGCCATACATTCCCTTAGCTCTCAGCAGTCATGACTTTATGGGATTCTTTTTAAATAAAACATACTCCCGAAGATGATTACTTCATCCTCAACAAGTGAGACAACATTGGAAGGAACTTTAGAACCTGATCTGTGTTTGGACTGTTTTGATCCTGTGGAGCTTCCTGAGTTATCAGAAATATTAGCTTCATCTAAACCTGCAACTTGTATGTTAGACCCAATCCCAACCAAATTATTTAAGGAAGTGTTCCCTTTGATTACCAGCCCCATTTTAGATATGATTAATTTATCTTTAGTAAATGGGTATGTACCACAAGCTTTTAAGGTAGCTGTAATTAAACCTTGGCTTAAGAAAACTTCGCTTGATCGAGATAACTTAATAAATTACAGACCGATATCCAATCTTCCATTCTTATCTAAAATTCTTGAGAAAATATTTGCTAATCAAATGTGTGAGCATTTACACAGCAATGACCTGTTTGAAGAGTTTAAGTCAGGTTTCAGAGCTCATCATAGCACTGAAACAGCTCTGCTGAAAGTCACTAATGATATTCTTATGGCCTCAGATAATGGACTTGTGTCTGTTCTTTTCCTCTTAGATCTCAGTGCTGCATTTGATACAGACGATCATAATATTCTCTTAGAAAGGCTGGAAAATGCTGTAGGGATCAGGGGAAGAGCACTAGGCTGGTTTAAATCTTATTTGTCTGACAGATTCCAGTTTGTTCATGTAAATGATAAATCATCTTTAAACTCCAGGGTTAATTGTGGAGTACCACAGGGTTCAGTACTTGGGCCAATTCTCTTTACTATATATATGCTTCCAATTGGTAAAATTATCAGGCAGCATAGAATAAATTTTCACTGTTACGCTGATGAAACTCAGCTTTACTTATCCATAAATCCTGATGAGCCCAACCAGTTAGATAGATTACAAGCATGTCTTGAATACATAAAAACTTGGATGACCTTAAATTTTCTGCTTTTAAATTCAGACAAGACAGAAGTTGTCGTCTTTGGACCGGAGTCTTTAAAAAGGAAACTGCTTATTCACTCACTTAACCTGGATGGCATTAAATTGACCTCGATAATAAAGTAAAAAACCTTGGTGTTATTTTTGACCAGGACATGTCATTTATATCCCATATTACACAGGTTTCTAGGATTTCCTTTTTTCATCTCCGGAACATTGCCAAAATTAGAAATATCCTGTCCAGGATTGATGCTGAAAAACTAGTCCATGCATTTGTTACTTCAAGGCTGGACTATTGTAATTCTTTACTATCAGGATGTCCACAAAATGCAGTTAAAAGCCTTCAGCTGATTCAAAATGTTGCAGCAAGAGTTCTGATGAAAATTAAAAAGAGAGATCATATTTCCCCTACTTTAGCTTCCCTTCATTGGCTCCCTGTTAAATCCAGAATAGAATTTAAAAGTCTCCTCCTCACATATAAAGCCCTTAATGATTTAGCTCCATCATACATCAGAGATCTGATTGTTCCATACGTTCCTAACAGAGCACTTCGTTCTCAGACTGCAGGTTTACTGGTGGTTCCTAGAGTCTCTAGAAGTAGAATGGGAGGCAGATCCTTTAGCTATCAGGCTCCTCTCCTGTGGAACCAGCTCCCAGTTTTAGTCCGTGAGGCGGACACCCTGTCTACTTTTAAGGCTAGGCTTAAAACTTTCCTTTTTGATAAAGCTTATAATTAGAGTGGCTTAGGTTATCCTGAGCTATCTCTGTAGTTATGCTGCTATAGGCTTAGGCTGCTGGAGGACATAATGACCACTTTCACCCTCTTCGCTACTTTCTCACACTACTCTTCAATTTTGTATTATTTGCTGTTATTTCAGCTTTATCTTTGTTCTCTCTCTTTTCTCTTCCTAGAAGCTACACCTGGCCTGACTCTGTGTCTACCTATAACACCTTTCTGGAGAGGGGAATCCTCCAAGCTTCTGCTGGCAACAACTTAATGCTCACCCTCTACCGATGATCCACATGGCCCTGTCTTTCAGTGTTTAAAGCTTTCTCTCTCCTAGACATAACTACTGACTGAGCTTTTACTGTAACTAACTCTATGTGCTCTCTTCAGACTCTAAACTTGAAAACTGTCTCAGAGTTTATCTGTTCCTTCTTTCTAGTTCATGTTGCATATCTGCTCTTGTTTTATGTTTAGGTTTTTCTTTGCTAGCTAAATTAAAATAAAAGTAACATTGTCTAATAGTGCTACTGTAGATACGGTAACTGCTGTGTAACTATATAGTGTTGTGCAAACTCTTTTAATTTGTAAATCCATAATCTCAACTAGATAAATTGGCATGTTGAAAACATCAAGTAGTCTCTCTGCGGCAGCTGCAGGTCCTGCTTGTTCGGTCCAGCAACAGGTAAACCAAATTTACATCCGTCCTGAACAATTGCACTGAGGAAATGTTGGAGGCTCACATGGAGGCACACAAGGAGGCTATAAAAGTCAATTTATACTGTGGCAATTTATACTGTGGCTAAACCTTCTAACCTTTCTAAACCTCAGTAGAGACAGACAAGATTGTGAATTGTAGCTTCCAAATTGATTCAAACTTTAATAGAGTTTTGCCACATATTTTACCTTCCCAAAAGGACTCCATTTCAGAAAACCAACAGTATCTATAGTTAAAATCTTAACACCTCCTAATATAATGGTAAAAGTATTGAAATAAAATAATTTTATGGTAAATATAGTTTACACAGAAAACAAACACTGCAGCTGTCAATATTTATTATTAATGTTTTCCACATAGGATGGGATGAAGATCAGCTCCTCCAAGTCAGAGGCCATGGTACTCGACCGGAAAAGGGTGGCTTGTCCTCTTCAGGTTAGAGGAGAGTTCCTGCCTCAAGTGGAGGAGTTCAAGTATCTTGGGGTCTTGTTCACGAGTGAGGGAAGAATGGAGCAAGAGATTGACAGACGGATTGGTGCGGCTGCTGCAGTAATGGGGGTACTGTGCCGGTCCGTTGTGGTGAAGAGAGAGCTAAGCCGAAAAGCGAAGCTCTCGATTTACCGGTCAGTCTACGTTCCTACCCTCACCTATGGGCACGAACTTTGGGTCATGACCGAAAGAGCGAGATACCGGATACAAGCGGCTGAAATGAGCTTCCTCCGTAGGGTGGCCGGGCACTCCCTTAGAGATAGGGTGAGGAGCTCGGCCATCCGGGAGGGGCTCGGAGTAGAGCCGCTGCTCCTCAACATCCAGAGGAGCCAGTTGAGGAGACTCGGGCATCTATATCGGATGCCTCCTGGACGCCTTCCTCGGGAGGTGTTCCAGGCACGTCCCACCGGGAGGAGGCCCAGGGGACGGCCCAGGACATGCTGGAGGGACTATGTCTCTCGGCTGGCCTGGGAACGCCTTGGGCTCCCCCCTGGAGGAGTTGGAGGAGGTGTCTGGGGAGAGGGACGTCTGGTTGTCTCTGCTTAGTCTGCTGCCCCCGCGACCTGGTCCCGGATAAGCGGAAGACGACGAGTACAAGTACGAGTTTTCCACATAACATAATAAAGCTTGAATAGCTTGTCTTTATAATAAACCATGGGGCGACGGTGATAGGGGTTTGTCCTGTAACCAGAAGAATGCTGGTTCTAATCCCCACTCTGTCTGTCTCAATCATTGTGTCCTTGGGCAAGACATTTCACCTGCCTTGCCTGCTGATGGTGGTGGTCAGAGGGCTCGGTGGTGCCGATTGCATGGCAGCCTCACTTCTGTCGGTGTGCACCAGCACACCTGTGACTACAATGAAGCTTACTACTCTCAGTATGCTTTGGGGTCCCTGGGGACTTGTTAAAGCGCTATACAAGTGCAGGCCATTTACCATACTATTGACAACTATTGACCTCCCCCTCCTTGAGATTTTTGGCTTGGGAGGTCCCACACCATAATCTCGCCTAGGGCACCACTCTGCTAACCATCAGTCTTCGTCACTCTGTCTGTCCCAATTCATGTTTTTGTTTAATATCTGTTGCTTCATATTTTTCTTTTGGCTTTCCATTTTGCATCCTCCATCTCCAGGCGTATTCATGCTTTTGCTTAGCAGTTATTGCAAGAGAAATTGGTCGTGACAAATGCCATCTTGTCATTTACATGATTTGTTAAAGTGGACAGCACTGCAGATAAAACCTGCCTGTATTCAACAGCAGAAGCAGTAGCAGAAGAAGAGTCTAAATAGGATGTGCATTCCTAATACCACTCTAATTACAAAGTTTGTAAATGGGCATACTGTGAGCAAATGCCCAATGTGCCTAATTACCAGTCCAGCCCCGGATAAACGTCACCAGACAAAGTATGTGCCATTTTAATATCAAAAGATATTGTGGCATTCATTACATACTTAGTCAACACAATATGTACAATATCAGTTAGCTAACTACAACATCCTATTAAAGTAGAGAAGTATGGATGCTGTATGACACAAGCCTGAAGCTAGTTAGATTACGACAGGATGCCTAAAGATTTATCACAAATCAAACTAACACTAGAGATCTTCTACCAGCCTTTGATGGTGAGTGCCATTTACTGTGGTCTGCCTGAGGAACAGCACCAGTGTCAGAGATGACAACACGATCAATAAACGTATTCACACAACGGGAGGCAACATTGGTCAGAAGTTTGAGATGTTTTCTTTCAGTTAGTGAGGAGCAGGAGGTCACTAAACAACCTGCTTTAAATCACGAACAATCCATACCACTCCTTCCATGACTCTCTCCTGAGACAGAGAAGCTCATTCTCCAGAGGACTCATCCAGCCATACGGAAGCAGTAAAGCTCCTTTTAGTTTTCCACAAAGTGAAACATTTAGACTGAAATGTGTTTTTATTTTACATTGTACCTAGTTTTAAAGTTTTGTAAGTGCCAGATTGTTTTATTATTAAATTACTAACATTTTTTAATCATATGTGAGTTTGACATTTTTATGGTGACCTTCAAGTTCAAAAATATTTAGCTTATATAAATGACATCTGTCTTCACTCATGAGGTCAAAAATACAAATAACTTTACATGCAAACCACAATAAAACAACAGCAAAAACAGACTGAAACCTCTGTGCATGCTGGTTTAAAACATAAAATGTCAAGTAACTTTAAAAACGTCCAGTGGCAGATAGACAAATGACAACAGCACATGTTCAAATATAAGCCAGAGGTACAGGGTCTACTTGACCTCCTATCATACAATTTTCTGGTCATTATAACACTTCAGTTGAATGGTCCTTTGTAATTTCTTCTCCTTTTTTTACATCATGTAACTATATTAAATAATTGTTGATAAAGTTTCAAAGCTGACCTGTCCTCGTTCTGTATTTTTTTTTTAGAATTATCCAGGATAATTATGTCCCACATGTGCTCATGTTTTCCATTTTCTCTCCACCTGATTCTCTTTCTTCCTTCTGATATCTCTAGCATAAACACTTACACACTACAAATCACTAGCCAATTGAAATGGTCTTTTTTACACTCATATTTGATATGTTGATAAGAAAGAGGCTCTTCCAATTGTGGAGCCATGGCAATACATCATCAGTAGAAAAGTGCTGGTTCAGGAGATCAAGCTGGCCGTAAAAAGACAGCTTAACATGCATGAAACCACCAGCTTTGATTCTAAGTGTACATTTGGATTCACTGCTGTTAAACTGATTTTCTTTATGTTCACTGATGAATGCAGTGTAAAGTTGACTTTCTCTCACGTTTAACTCAATCAGGTCTCAACTAAGGAAATTCATACAGGGTATCAATGAAGTTGAAGTTTTCTAAAGACCCATTCAGTGAATTAGATATTTAAGATGTTGTCTGTTTATGGGTTTTTACTTTAATAATAAACAACAAAGACAAATAAAACACTGGCTTTTTTCCTTGAAGAAATTAAATTAACCATCTCCAAACAATAGTTTGTGAACCAAACAGCTGCTTGAGCATGACTACATGCTACTTATGTCACATTAAGCAATCATATTTTTCAGTTTGTTAAAATCGACATCAAATAGTTGAACTTGCTAAATCTATTAAAATAAAGTTAAATATACAATGACTACTAAAACTATCACACCCCTTCAACTTTTACACATTTTGTCACATTGCATTCACAAACTTCAGTATTTTGCATTAGGTTATTTGATAAACCAACACAAAGGAGCGCATAATTGTGAAATAGAAGGAAGCATATTTTTCTTTATCTTTTACCAATAAAAAACTCAAAAGTGGGGCATATGTTTCATCATGGGGATGATGCACAGGATGATACTCCCCCAACCCAACATAGCATTTTGCAAGTAGGGTGAAACAAATACAGGGGTTGGACAATGAAGCTGAAACACCTGTCATTTTAGTGTGGGAGGTTTCATGGCTAAATTGGACCAGCCTGGTAGCCAGTCTTCATTGATTGCACATTGCACCAGTAAGAGCAGAGTGTGAAGGTTCAATTAGCAGGGTAAGAGCACAGTTACCAGCACAGATGCGCCAGCAAGACGTGCACCAACAATTTGGTTGTTGGTGCACGTCTTGCTGGCGCATCTGTGACCAAGACAGCAAGTCTTTGTGATGTATCAAGAGCCACCGTATCCAGGGTAATGTCAGCATACCACCAAGAAGGACGAACCACATCCAACAGGATTAACTATGGACACAAGAGGAAGCTGTCTGAAAGGGATGTCGGGTGCTAACCCGGATTGTATCCAAAAAACATAAACCACGGCTGCCCAAATCACGGCAGATTAAATGTGCAAAAAAAAATCTCCAACTCTCCTGTTTCTCCACCATAACTGTCGTCGGAACTCCACAGGGTCAATATACACGGCTGGGCTGCTATATCCAAACCTTCGGTCACTTCATGCCAATGCCAAACGTCGGTTCATGGTGCAAGAGCGCAAATCTTGGGCTGTGGACAGTGTGAAACATGAAATTGTTCTCTGATGAGTCCACCTTTACTGTTTTCCCCACATCGGAGAGTTACGGTGTGGAGAAGCCCAAAGAAGCATACCACCCCATACTGTTGCATGCCCAGAGTGAAGCAGGGGGTGGATCAGTGGTGGTTTGCGCTCCCATATCATGATGGCATCCCTTGGCCCAATACTTGTGCTAGATGGGGCGCATCACTCCAAGGACTACCGAACCATTCTTGAGGACCATGTGCATCCATGGTTCAAAGACATTGTATCCTGAAAGGCGGTGCTGTTCATGATGACGAATTCCCATACGACACAGAGCGACTGGTGAAAGATTGGTTTGATGACATGAAAGTGAAGTTGAACATCTCCATGGCCTGCACAGTCACCAGATCTAAATATTTTAAGCCACTTTTTAGTGTTTTGGAGGAGCGAGTCAGAAACGTTTTTCCTCCACCAGTAACTACGTAGTGAAGACCTGCCACTATCCTGCAAGAAGAATGGCTTAAAATCCCTCTGACCACTGTGCAGGACTTGTATATGTCATTCCGAAGACGAATTGACGCTGTATTGGCCGCAAAAGGAGGCCCTACACCATACTAATAAATTATTGTGGTCTAAAACCAGGTGTTTCAGTTTCATTGTCCAAGCCCTGTACATTTTGGCTTGATCTGACTAGAGCATCTTCTTTCGCATTTGCTGTATCCCGTACGGTACATTTGGCAAACTGCAAAGTGGTCTTCTAGTTGCTTATCTTGCCACTTTTCTAAAAGTCAGATTTGTAACCTGCAAAATTAATAGTTGCCTCTAAACATATTATCTTGCCTGAGCCATAATCCTTTGAAGCTCCTCCAGCGTTACCATGAGCATCTTAGCTGATCACTCAATAATACTTACTTTGCATGTAATCCAAGTTCAGGTTGACGGCCATGTCTTAGTAAGTTTGTAGCTTTTTAGATTTGTATTAATACAAAAATGAAAACCATGTTTGCTTTTCCTTCCACTTCAAAATTATGTTACAACAGCAGCAATTTTTCATTTCCACAACAGGACTTTACCGTCTGACTACATTATTCAATTTGTTTTTTTAAATGCTTTTACACAATATTATATTCCTTTTCTGTGTCTATTTCTGTTGTATTTTAATGCATGGGTTCCACTTTTTGTGTAAATGTTGCCTAATAAATACCCCCCCTTAACTTTATACAGTATTTGAGTCTAAACAACCAACGGAACTCATATTGCTACAGTATCATTTTTAATTTCCATCCTAATTATAAGTAGGATTAGCAAAGTAATGGCCCAGCCTTCGACAATCTGAGAGCTTTGTTTCAGACCACAGCTTTTGATGCACTGAGCTGCTTAAAGTAGTTGGAACAGCAATTCCTGATTTTATTTGAATTGTGGATCGCATTCAACAGAGAAGCCACTAAGACCTTGAGAGAGAGTGGCAGCAAGGATGATTAATACAGCTACCGGGCTGGGGAAGTAGACTTATAGACACAGAGACACACAGGCTTACTGCAAAGGATCATGGCTGGATATGCTCAAATGTTCTTAAGGGATTTTCTTCACATAACTGTTGTTTCAGCAGTGAATGAGCTGCATGTAAGATTTGTATATCTTCTGTTTCAGGGGCAAATAAAAGAAAAACTAATTAAAAACATGTAACAATAGCAATGGACACTTACCACTTTGTTATATTTACAACAAATAAGAACAAAATTATATTTTAAAATACACAAATGCTAATAAAATTTATAAAAGTTATTTTTTTTCCAAAAATGCATTCCACCTTCCACCTCCTCTACCACTGCCGAACGTGTCCTGTTCAGCAGGGTAGCACTCAGAATTGTGAGTGCCAAGAAGAAGCCCAACAGATTAACTTTCACAAGTGGAGCATTACTGCTAACGTTATAATGACGGGAACGAAAAGAAAAAAAATAGAAGCAAGAAAGAGAGAAGGAAAAAGGGAGAGGAGAAAAGAATGGAGAACAGAAAGAAGGATGAAGAGAATACAAGATAACACCCTAGAAGACTGTTTCTTCATCTACAGAAACAAGTATATAACAGCAATGTTACCAAAAAGAGCAAGGTAATAGTGAATGTAAGATGTAATTAATGACAACTGGAGGTCAATATAGAACATTTGTGTATTTGTTAACACCTGAAGTCAAACACCTGAAGGTATAATTGTAAGCGTGCTTGTGTACATAAGGTTTCTCCATAAAAATATGCAATAGCGAGTCTTAGACTTGCCTCTCTGGATCTGAGACAGACACAGAGGAGATCTGAGCCCCAGACATCCAAAGGCCCCCCAGAGCAAGAGAACCCTGGACGGGCCACTGTCGGGACTACCGCAACCCCCCCAGAGAATAGCAGAGGAGAGCCCCAAGGGAACCACCCAGCATCCCCAGGGACTTGCAGCATGAGCCCACAGTCTCCGCCGGTAGCCATCTACGCCGAAGCAGATCTAGCCATGGACCCAGAGACCCGAGACCCCGGGGCACATCACCCTCCTAGCAAAGGCCCAGCAGAGCCAGGGGGCCCAGGCACCGGCATGCAGCCACTGGGAGTGAGCTGGCACACACCAAAGCACCAATCCCCGGACACCGAGATTCACCAATACAGCAGCGGGCAGAGACACCAGCCACCGGCAGAGTTCGTGACGGGGAGGAAATAGGCCCCATATTTGATGGGTCCTAAACTGATATTTTGTGATATCTGATATTTTCTTTTAACAATGATTGGGCATTTAGTTACAGTAACTAAGCAAATGAAAGCATAAAACCTTTACCTACTTATCTATAAGGGATTTTTAAAGAACAAGTTGTTTTGAATTAACTCACAGTTATATATGGAAAATGAAATTGCAAGGTAAAAAAAACTTACATATTATGTGATGTGTGAAGGGTATTTGATTTTCTTTTTATTAGTACTTAACAAAACTATGTTTCGTTTGTTTGTTTGTTGGTTTTTACCGAAACGTACTCGTACTCGTACTTGTACTCGTACTCGTTGTCTTACGCTTATCCGGAACCGGGTCGCGGGGGCAGCAGACTCAGCAGAGACACCCAGACGTCCCTCTCCCCAGACACCTCCTCCAGCTCCTCCGGGGGGAGCCCAAGGCGTTCCCAGGCCAGCCGAGAGACATAGTCCCTCCAGTGTGTCCTGGGCCGTCCCCTGGGCCTCCTCCCGGTGATGGGTCAGACAAAGAGCGGTTCAAGAATCCTTCATGAGGACAAATATATCGAGGCACGTGACGTCGTCCGGTACGGCGGAGCCGGGGTCCCACCCTGGAGCCAGGCCTGGGGTCGGGACTCGTTGGAGAGCGCCTGGTGGCCGGGTTGCTCCTCGCGGGACCCGGCCGGGCCAAGCCCGAACGAGAGATGCGATGCCATCCCCCAGTGGGCCCACCACCTGCAGGGGGAACCGTGAGGGACCAGTGCAAAGAGGATTGGGTGGCGGACAAAGGTAGAGACCTCAGCGGCCCGATCCCCGGATGCCCGGCTACCACGTTTTTACCGAAATGTGTTCATTAATTTTGTAAAGACAAGCTAAAGGATGGTGGGAGTATACGCAAACCAAGCATCATATCACGTCTCTTGCAGGTGTAAACAGTCAGTCCTGCTGTCCTAAGAATGATCAGCTAATGCTCCTTTAGTAGGGCTTCTTCTTGGCACTCTGAAAACATTTCTAAGTGTGACTCTGCTGGACAGGACAGGTTAAAAAAAAGAAAAATAATTTTCATTAAGCTGGAAATGACAAAATTGTACTGTTTTTACATTTGGACCTGAAATCACCTTACTAATTGGCCCTCTCTTTGCGACCTTAGTTGTTAAATGTTTGGTTGTTTTCATATTCATATTTTTGTTCTTTTTTTAAACAAGCGCACTAACTTGGATGGATTATTTAATGCTGGAGGTAAAAGACTGCTGTGTTTTTGTTTTTGATCCGGCCTAAAAGCAACATCTCTCAATTCAGCCGGACCTACAAGCAGTGCCAACAGCTGACATCCTAAGGTGCTGGTGACAAAGCTGTTCATCTGACAAATCTATATTCTGATGTCGTGTTGCTGAGTTAAAACCCAAAGAAGTTATAGTGAAGCGAAAACTTGCACCACCTGTCAGCCAATAAAGCTGCTGGTTACAAGGGAGACTGAACGCAGGCTGGTACACAGACATTGCTGACAAAGGAGGAACACTGGCCATTTTGGCAAGTCTTCTTGCTGCTTGAGCTTTCATAGATGTGGCAGATGCTGCACTTCTCACCAGTGGTGTTAGATCACTTACATCTGATGGAAAACTCTTCATCATCAATACCTTCCAGAAAAGGAAAAATATTACTTTGTCTATTTGTATATTTTTTAGGCAAAAGAAATGACAATAAATCACTTGATCGTTGTTTGAGAATTCTTTCTTTATAATGGTGATTATATCTTGGATTGTATAATAATGTTACTGGGGTTAGGGAAGGTTTGCTGTCTTGGACTGTTGTATGTTGTTCATATGCAGAAACATAAGCTTTATCAGCCATCAGAGTGAAATCAATGGCACACTTGGAAGATTCACACCATACAATATGTATCCAGACAGAGAGAAGTTGTTTTTTTATCTGCTTCTACTAGTGGACTGCACAGAGCGGACGTTTTGCTTTCTAACCAGTTTGCCCTTGGGTATCCATAACTCGCAAGGAGAAGAGACATACATTTATCATTAACATTATGATCATGCAGTTTAGAAACAATAAACTTTGTTTGGAAAGCAGATGCAAAACCCTAAGTTTTGTCTTGTGCTTTTGGCCTTGCTCTCCTGTCTGTAGAAGAGTAGCTACCTGCCTCAGTGCAGAGTATATAAACACTGTGCTTCCTGTGCTGTTTGGCTGATCAGAGCTTCTCAAAGGATTAAGATACTGAGAAACAATAACCAGCTACCAGCCAGTTTTATCCTTTAGCAATTAGAGCAGAAAATAGGCAAGTACCCTGTACCTAGCTGTGGCTTTCCAATGGTCATTTATTTTAGGAATTATAAAAACAACCAAATGCCAGTACTTTTGAGCGTGTAATTATCTTTCAGAAGTTGAGCTCTTCCCAAATGTTGATGTTAATAGATGTTTTTAGAGGCTGAATGTCCCCCTCGATGAATGTTATGTGTTTCTCTGGCTCGTCTCTCTCCACTGGCGCAGTGCAGATTAGTTAGCTGCTACCAGTTGGTACAGACCGGGGCTCCAAACGTTCACTTAATGAATTGGCAGTCATCTGTGAGTATGTATGTGTGTGAGTGGGAGAGATAAGAGGGGGAGTAGGACCAAGGCAGGCCAGTGAGAGGCTAAATTAATAGCAGTCATCTTTACATGCTTCCCTCTGCTAGCTAAGCCTGCTAATGAACAGACTTGTACGCCTGCGGTTAGTATCACAAAAGTGCACATACACACACTGATGTACTTAGAGGTTTCAAAAAATGCCTGTGGATTTGATAATGATGCCAAAGACAAAGACACACACACACACACACACACACAAATACAACTGCTTGACCTGCAAATGTTTTTCAGCAAGCAGGGCAGCTTTTATGTCTGTTTAGTTTGTTAAACCATTTTCACCTTTTTTAAATTAAGTACAATTTAGTTTTTTTTTTATGAGCCACATCAGTGACATAAACACAACAATGTGCTGGAAAGATGGCGGATGCCCATTGTAACTTCAGATGTTACCATTTTGTCACAAGTAAACTAGAACATTTAACTTTATTTTATTTATTCGTAAAGCCTTTTAAAATAGCCGTCTATGCAACCAAAAAGCTTTACACTACATACATAAAAGGAAAATCATCATACAACCGACAACAGGAATAACAATAAAACAATAGGAATGCTGGAAAGTGCCAACAAATTACTAAATATTAAAAGCCTTTCTGAGAAAAAAAGGTTTTAAGGTTGAATTTATAAAGGCCCGGGTCAGGTGGTATGGCATTATCAAATTTTCAACAGTACTACTGGGAAACAAATATCGGTTGCATTATATTCTGCCGATACCCCCTCAATACCCCCTCCGATGGCCGTGGTGTGCACCGGAGGCAAGGTCTTGTTGCCCCTCATCATTGGCTGCTTTGGTGCATTCTTCTCTGGCCACAGACTCTGCTCCTTTCACAAATTTGGAGGTTAAAGCTACTCTTAAAATTTACAAGCAGGTCTGATAATGGTATGGCTGGCATTTTTTATAAGTTAGAGCCCCTATTCATGCGAATCATATGCCCTTATGCTTGAAACTAATCTCCTTTTGGACTCTTGTATTCAAGACACTTTCAGGCACTTTTAGGTTGCCTTTAGACCCATGCCCATTGATGACTCTTTCTGGAATATCCCTTTTCCCATGCCCCCTCCATAAATACTAGTGTAATTTTCTGGCTTTCTGCACACTCCTTGCTCGCAGACCTTTATTATTACACTGGAAGAACAGAGTAACCCCATTTCTATACTTCAAGAAAATAGAAAATGTTAGGCACACTCTTATACGTGCACTAATTATGTCAGGACAAATTTGCATTATCATTAATTGCAATATTCTCTAAAAAAATATTGCTTAGTACTCAAGGCATCTCTATGGTCACATTTGAGTTTTTTTGTGAGTGTCTTGAGGGTAGGAAGGTGGGGTTGTTTTGTGCAATCCGTGCACACATTTGTTGAATGTATTCTGAATGTTTCTGTATTGTTGTTCAATGCATGAAAACCTTTTTAAATAAAGTTTACCAAAAGAAAAGGCCCAGGTCAAAGACATGCCAGATGAGCACGGCGACTACACCCCCCCCCCACCCCTCTTTCCCCTGGTGAGGCTTGCCATATCCTTCCTGTCACCCCATTGGACTGAGTGCATGCATCTGCAAATGTCTGATGGCGTATGAAGGCAAGATTGCAGGGCTTTCACAGGGGGTGTGATGTAAGCCAAGCTTATGCATTTGCATGTGTGTGTTGTCCCACTGGGAGAGGCTGAAGCCAACTCCAGGAAATGGATTGGCATGGAAGGCCTCACCAGAGATTGTAGGGTAAAGATGAAAGAGTTCCTTTACAGAAACTCCCTTCTCCTCTAACTACCTTTTGCCTCTGGACACACTCTTTAAGCTGCAATTTGGATTTCAAGACTCTATGTTTACATACAAACTAATCGAGCACATCCACTGACAAAGCTATGTTAACATTTCTCAAGACAAAAACAAGACTTTTCCTAATCTCTGTAAGCAATGTTATGTGCTCTTAGCTATCTGCTCAAAGTATGGCTGTAAGTATACTAACATTTTTATGGTGTTGTTAACAATTGAATTGAACCTTTCTTCATACACAACTTCTTAATTTTTTTAAGTGTTTACTTTCTCACAGTAAAGCATACAATCTTGGTGCACAAACTGACTTTAGACCTACAGGTACACTGAGCCTGGTTCTGCTGGAGGTTTCTTCCTGTTAAAAGGAAGTTTTCCTCTCCACTGTCGCTACATGCATGCTCAGTATGAGAGATTGCTGCGAAGTCAATGCAAACGACTGTCCACTGTCACTAAATGCTCCTCCAGGAGGAGTGAATGCTGCAAGTCTCTGACTTAATGCAATCTGCTGGGTTTCCTTTGGTAGAAAACCTTTTAACCTATTTGAATAATAAACTGAATCCGACTGCACTATTTGATAGGATTAGGATTAACAATTGGATTAGATTTACGTAAAGTGTAAAATGCCTTGAGACGACGTGTTGTGAAATGGCGCTATATAAATAAAACTGATTTGAAATTGAATTGAAGGTCCACTCAATGAGGTAGAATTTTATTGAGAAT
Organism: Crenichthys baileyi; assembly: GCA_036173005.1. Lineage (NCBI taxonomy): Eukaryota > Metazoa > Chordata > Actinopteri > Cyprinodontiformes > Goodeidae > Crenichthys > Crenichthys baileyi. The sequence continues at coordinate 22,768 of JAHHUM010000232.1, forward strand.
TTTTTTTTTTTTTTCATTCATTTAAAACAAATTGAAAGTCATACACAGATGATATATTTTATGTGTTTTATTACTGTTAATTTTCAAGGCTAATAAAACCCAAAATTCAGTTTCTCAGAAAACGTTAATTAAGACCATTTACAAAAAAGATTTTTAATGCTGAAATTTGAGCCTACTGAAAAATATGTTAATTTATCGTATGCACTCAATACTTGGTTGGGGCTGCTTGTACATGAATTCCAGCATCACTAAACGTGGCATGGTGCCAGTCAGCCTGTGGCTTTGCTAGGATATTAACAAAGCCCAGGTTGCTTTAATAGCAGCCTTCAACTCATCTGCATTGATGGGTCTGTTGTTTGCTTCTCCATCTTATCAATACCAGAGAAATTCTCTTTGTAGATAAGGCCAGGCCAGTTTTCTGGCCAATCAAACACAGTGATATGATGGGTATTAACCCAGGAATTGGTACTTTTGACAGAGTAGATTGTTTCTTTAAATAAATCTGCATCTCCATGAGCTTGTCAGCAGAGGGAAGCATTGAGTTCTCTAAGCTTTCTTGATAGACCACTGTGTTGATTTTGGATGTGATAAAACATAGTGGTCCAACACCAGCAAATGTCATGGCCCCTCAAATAATCACTTATAGGGAAACTTTGCACTGAACCTCAAGCAACTTGGATTCTATGCTTCTCCATTCGTCCTCTGGGACCTTGATTATCAAATAAAATAAGCAAGACACACTCAATAAAGGAGTGGTTCTGCAGGTGGGGACCACAGACCACTTCTCAGTACCTATGTTTTCTGGCTGATGTTTTGGTCACTTTTGAATGTTGGTGGTGCTTTCACAATCGTGGTAGCACACAAGTGGCTCAGGTAGTGCAGCTCATCCAGGATGGCACATCAATGCGAGCTGTGGCAAGAAGGTTTGCTGTGTCTGTTAGCGTAGTGTCCAGAGCCTCGAGGCGCTACCAGGAGACAGGCCAGTACACCAGGAGATGTGGAGGAGGCCGTAGGAGGGCAACAACCCAGCAGCAGGACCGCTACCTCCGCCTTTGTGCAAGGAGGAACTGGAGGAGCACTGCCAGAGCCCTGCAAAATGACCTCCAGCAGGCAACAAATGTGCATGTGTCTGCACAAACGGTTAGAAACCGACTCCATGAGGATGGTATGAGGGCCCGACGTCCACAAATGGGGGTTGTGCTCACAGCCCAACACCCAGCAGGACGCTTTGCATTTGCCAGAGAACACCAGAATTGGCAAACTCGCCACTGGCGCCCTGTGCTCTTCACAGATGAAAGCAGGTTCACACTGAGCACATGTGACAGACATGACAGAGTCTGGAGACACCGTGGAGAGCGATCTGCTGCCTGCAACATCCTTCAGCATGACCGGTTTGGCAGTGGGTCAGTAATGGTGTGGGGTGGCGTTTCTTTGGAGGGCCTCATGGCCGTCCATGTGCTCGCCAGAGGTAGCCTGACTGCCATTAGGTACCGAGATGAGATCCTAAGGCCCCTTTGTGAGACCATATGCTGGTGCGGTTGGCCCTGGGTTCCTCCTAATGCAGGACATTTCTAGACCTCATGTTGCTGGAATGTGTCAGCAGTTCCTGCAAGATGAAGACATTGAAGCTGTGGACTGGCCCGCCCGTTCCCCAGACCTGAATCTGATTGAGCACATCTGGGGCATCATATTTCGCTCCATCCACCAATGTCATGTTGCACCACAGACTGTCCAGGAGTTCAGGAGATGCTTTAGTCCAGGTCTGGGAGGAGATCCCTCAGGAGACCATCTGCCGTCTCATCAGGAGCATGCCCAGTCGTTGTAGGAAGGTCATACAGGCACGTGGAGGCCACACACAATACTGAGCCTCATTTTGACTTGTTTTAAGGACATTACATCAAAGTTGGATCAGCCTGTAGTGTGTTATTCCACTTTAATTTTGTGTGTGACTCCAAATCCAGGCCTCCGTTGGTTAATAAATTTGATTTCCATTGATGATTTTTGTGTGATTTTGTTGTCAGCTCATTCAACTTTGTACAGAGCAAAGTATTCAATGAGATCAAGGATTTTATTTGAGTGTTCTCTTTATTTTTTTGAGCAGTGTAGTTTATGTTTTTATTTTCTATTTATTTATAATTTTTTTATTGTTTCACACAGATTACTTTAATGTGACAATGTTCCAAAGTAAAGTTAATAGTGGCACAGCGACCTGGATAGTGCCACTGACGGCTGGAACCCCGCCTCCCCTGCACTGGGTCAGTGAAAACACAACAGGTACCGTACCAAGTAGTGCGAAACCGAGTGGAATGGAGCCACGCCGCCTAAAATGAGCCAGTGGAAAAGGGGAAAAAGAAAATAAAGAAGAACCTAATATGGAGCCTTGAGTTCCCAATATTTTAGAGGAAGTGAAAACTATCCCAACTGGGCAGAGAAACATCTATTGGATAAATATGACTTGGCAGTGCCTTTATTACTAACATACTGTTTCAGCCTTGACATTAAAATGTCATGGTCTACTGTGTCAAAAGCAGCAGTAAGAAATAAAAATAATTAAAACAGCTGAATTGTCAGAATCAGCAGTTTAAAGTGAATCATTGCACATCCTCAGAATTGCAGTTTCAGTGCTATGACAACTTGGCTTGAAAGCCGGACTGAAACTTCTCATGAATATCATGAAGCTGCAGGTGCTCTTGTTGCTGAATTAAAACCACCTTCTCTAAAGGTTTTAAAGGAAAGGGCAATTTGAAAATTGGCCTAAGGTTTGGGAGAACAGTATTGGTCTTCTTAGGAAGAGGTTGAGCCACAGATGTATAAAAGCAGCTAGAACACAACCTAAAGAAAGATATGTTATCAAAATTTTAATTCCTACGGCGCCCGGGAACTGACATGGGAAAAATTATATAGAGCGTGCACACAAAATACTAATTCGTTCCCACGAAATACTAATTTGGGGGCCCCGTTTTTTTGTGTCCACGAAATTTTATGTTTTGCACAAAATACTAATTTGTTCTCTTGACATAGGATAACCCCAATGAAATACTAAACAGGACACTTCTCAAATACGGTGGAACAAAACAAACTGGATGGACAGGGATAGTCTGACTTTTTTATTTTAGGCTGGGGAGGAGCTACAAAGAGATTCTGAAAAGCCTGGCATCGCAAGGAATTCTATTTTTGAAGGCTTTAAAATGAATATTGAGAGCCGGTGTTAAACTCCTGGTCCTTTTCCTGACCGTGGGGTGGGAAAAAAAAAGGGGAGATGCTTTTTCCAGGGAAAAAATGGTTGTTCACTTCGGGGTTAACCCCCCTGTACTTGCGTGTCAAGGGGGTGAGACCAAAAATGGGAGGGAACTGCTTTTGAAGCGGAGATGTAAATAAACTGCACACTGTTTGCACGTTAAATGACCCGTGGCCCACTGAACTTCCTTCCGGTCGACGTCGTGCATACGCCCAAAACACAAAAACCCGCCCAAACTTTCTTCTCTCTCTGCACTCTTCCGGGTGGCCCAGTCTGACAGCGTGCAGCGCCACCTCACGTATGCCCCATAAACAACAAAGTTAACTGAGAATAAGGGGTACAAATCTCCTGCAACACAGGTCCCTTGATGCCTACTTCCTGGGAACGAATTAGTATTTCGTGGGCACAAATTAGTATTTTGTGCGCACGCTATATATTTTTTTCCCCCATGTCAGTTCCATAAATTCCAGAGACCTACAGCACTAAATACCTCCTTCCGCTATCTGTGAGGAATACTATCAGCAGGACTGTTACGCAATTGACCCGAAATGCATTGTTGCTGTCTTCACCATGTAGATTTTAATGTGGCAGCACACTGATGGGATTGGCGGATTCAGACTCTGGGCCTGTCTCCTCCCTGCGGATCTCCCATTGGACCGGCCTTGGAACACTGGACCAACTTAGTGTGAACTTAGTGTTTTGTGAATTGGCTGTGTATTTCTCTTAGCTTGTGAAGAGTTTCTTTTAACAACATTTTTTTCTTGTAAACCTGGTAATCGGTTTCATCTACATGGTGCTTCTCTCCTGGCTATTTTTGTTGAGGTGGATGGTTTAGTTTAGAGAGGCTTTTTTGTTTTTTTCTGTTGCAGGTTTAGACCACCCCAACCCTAGGAAGCTTTTCTCTGTGTTAACACTTATGTTTGTCTTGGCTAACAATGGTTGTAAAATTGTCTCCCTATGTATTTATTTCAAAGCTTTTTACAGATCTTTACAAAGGGTCCAGATAAATGTGGAGGTCACTGTCAGATAATCAGAATTAAAACTGGTTAGAAATGTAACAAGGTTCATATGAATTCCTAAATATGAGACAAATGATTAGAAATAATTAAATTGTGCTAAATCAAAGCAGATAAATTACTTGAACAGAGTTTTGATGCCAAGTTTAATTGTGGCTTCAAAACTTGACAGTACTGTCGTTTATGGATAGTTTATTGGAAATATACTAAAGTTATTTGTTATTGCTAAATTCAAAAGAGACCCAACCCATTATTGAAAGATAATAGTTTAATGTAATTGTTCAGCATTGTTGTGGAGAACAAACTGCACAGTTTTGCAACAAAGGTATTCTTTCAATGCCTTTGTGGGATACCGAGCACATCTAGCCATACGTTTTACAATACAACCATGCAGAACCAAAATAAGCATAAACAGGTTTGAAGGACCCATTTTAGGAACCACTAGATATTTTTATACTTAATCTGCATTAATATCACTGAACTGTAGATTTTAATTCAATATGGCAAGTGGAAGTTGGATTGCTGTGACTGCCAGCACAAATATCAGCTTTAAACCCACTACTGTTTCATATGCCTCCACATGGCTTTGTTTGGACTAAATATTACCTTTGGCATTTCTTTGAACGAAACCTGCTGTTAAATATTGCAGTAAAGAAGGAAATAAGGATTTAAGTTTATAAAGACAACACAGTGTGAAATTGCTTATTTGTATTTCAAAACTGTGTGTGTTTCCTACCAGCTGCCACATTAGGAAATGTTAAGTCAGTTGCCTCGATTTTCAACGTAAATGAAGAAAGCTGATGAGGTTTGTGCTGTTTCCCTGAGTTTCTGACTCAAATGAGTCATAAAGAGTCCTCCTCAGCTACTGACAAAGAGCTAAACGCTGTAGTACGTCATCAAACTCAAGGATGATGTTAGGGAACAAGGTTGAGCTGGGAGAAGCGCTG
>JAHHUM010000232.1:30142-48631 GCA_036173005.1 Crenichthys baileyi
ATAATGAAGATGACAGAAAATAAAACTTGAAATGATAACCACAGTTGAAGTATCTAAACACACTGTCTTGCTTTCTGTGTAACTCTTTGACACACCTCTATATGTATAACAGATGCACCATTTCTTCTATGGTGTAACAACTTTCTAAGCACTGTTTGAAAATAGGCTGGACACATGTCTGTTTTCATTTGCTGCAAGTTGGGTGCAACATTTATAACTAGCAAACAAATTATTTGTCTGAGCTGACTTTCCACATGCACACTCACAAAAACACACACTATCTTAGCTTGGCTGCTAACAGTTGCATCTCTCACACTTCATGCCACAGGTCCCAAATAAGCCATCTGCACAAGTTTCTGTGTCTGCCAGCTTCTTCTCAAGAGACCTTGTGTGTGCATGTGTGTGCGTTCATATGCAAGTGGTGGTGAGTTTTTTTGCTACTTCTTTTTTTACTTGGATTTTTAAAGAATAGGGGGAACATAGGGCTCCCAGGTGTTACAGTGATTTAAAGAAATAAATACAAAACAAATATTATTTCAGAGTTCTCATGTGTTTTTTATTGGTGTGAAAAGGGATGTCAAGTACGATATAAACAAAAGCAATAAAAATGGTGATGGTGGTACCTTTCTACCACATTTATATAATGCTCAGCCTGATAGGTCAGAATACCTCAAACTATTATATGCCATGTTCAACAAACTCCTTCTCATAATTAAGTATTTTAAACGTTTCACTTGGTCATGGTAAGGGATAAAATGTTCTCTGAAATAACTAGGTTGAATGTTTATGAAATTTTCTTGAAAGGAAAAACACAGCAAAACTATTTTTTTAAAAGTAAGCTTTATAATACAATTGATCCAAATACCAGATCCTGTGAAAATGCATCAATATTTCTGACATAATTAAAGTGACTAAGATGGTTCCACATAAACAGATTATATGAACACAGTTTGCTTGACTGCATTTGATACAGGTAAGCCTTGTATTATTATTATTGTTATTCAGAGAACCATTTTTTATAAAATCAAATTGTTTTTCTAAGTCAAAAATGAAGCACTGTTTGGCGGGTGCACCTCATGTGGGTGGGGTTTGGGGATTTAGGGGAAGAGTAGCATTAAGCGATCCTTAAAAATAGACTCTCGAATGTAAAATACTTTGTTGTAAATTATCCTGAACCAACATAAATACTTTACAAATAGTGTTATATATATCAATTATTTTCTTATCACAACAATCACTGTCATGTCTAGTTCAGTTCTTTACCAATTTTCATAAATAGCCATATTCTTTTTAAGTATATATATATAAAAAAAATAGTCTCTCTGCATTAAAATATTTTATTATCAAACCACCAAATTGTAGTCTGATGAGCTCTGATGTATTTCTGATTTTATTGTCACTCTTTAACAAGCCTGAAAACAAAGCACAAAGAGAAAGAAATCTGTGACTGACTGTGTCACATATTCTTAAAGGGGTATCCATTATACAACTGAATATTTTTTTGTGCATTGTTTGTAAATTTAAATTAAGGGATCTTGGACACACATATGCATAGGTGTAGCGGTAACCCTCAGATATAGGATTTGGCCTAATACTGTCTAAACCTCATCAAACTGACTGAAAATAGAAGAGCAGTATTACTTTCATTTTCACCATGAAAACTGCATATATACATATATTTTATCCATATATTTATTTTTAGAGTCATTAGAATGTCCTGGTCCCCTAACATCCGAAAAAGACCTTTTGATTCCAAGTGACATCCAAGCCTTTGTGGCATTATTTATTTAGATGCAGTCTGATGAATTGTTCACAACTAACCAACTGGGCATGTGGTAGTTGCAATTAGAAAAGACGGAAGTATTGATCAACTTATCAAGTCCAAGCAATGTCAACATCAAGAAAAGGAACAAGATAAGCTCAAATATGTCCAGGGCTCAAATAGGTAGAGAACTTGTGGTAAGTCAAGGCCTCTGTGGTGACAGTGGCTATTGAAGCACTTGGGGCTGTAACCCTAAAAACTAGGAGAGAGGTTATAGAACATTTCATGAAAAACTTCTCAGATCTCTGTCCAGAAGAGCGCAGACCTAGAAACAGCTAAGATACTCCTTCAAACCCCCAAGCCCCCAGGCCTTTGGTGGGAGATATGTGCTTGCAGTGGAACCACCTGAGTGGACAGAGAGACAGATATTCAGAGTTGTGCGCTTTTACATGTTATGGAGGTTTGAACACCTGCCAACATTCCCACCTTATGTTACAAAAATGGCAAGCTTAATGGGTAAAAGGAACAGAATAACATACCAATGACCTCAACACATAATTATCTCTGAAGGCAAAACCTTTTACTGAGTTTTAAATGCAGAAGTCATAAAAAAGCTTCACACACATAAAATGGTTGTGCCAGTTTGCCACCAGGTTTTAGCAGTATTTTTACTGTTTTTATTTTGAAAGTCAATTTTACACGCTTGAAAAATTCAAAGGCTTACTGCTGGAATTACTTCCAAATTATATTTACCAGCTCTAATGATAGTTATTAAACTTGAAGAGTATTATCATCACTAGTTCAGGACATAAATGCACAAAAAATGCACATGTAAATGAAGAGGTGACATGAAAACAGAGAAGAGAACAGGAAGATAGGAAAAAAAATGCAGTTTGGTGCTTCTTTTGTGTTGTCACCCAATCAAAGAACTAAACCTTTGCTGCTCCAAAGCAGTAATTATCTAAAATATAATCAGTGCCTTTTTACATGCCAATCATGAAGAAAACAATACACACATACACACGTCTGCACACACATATATGCACACACACGAAAAGTGCATGACTTGTTGTTCACAGCATGTATTCCAGTATCTGATATGCAAACAGCTCCATCCAGTTATATCAAAACATGTCATTTGGAGAGGCCAAAAAAAAGAGAAATAGATTTTGACTACCCCCCTTCACAGCCTCAAAATCCACACCTGCAGAACAGAAGAACAGAGAAAAAATACATTTGACAATCTTTATTCAGAAATCTTCATAAACAAATTATTTTTTTTTTTGTTGGGGGAAAGTATGAAATCTAGGTGTACCATCAGACTTCAGAACTTGCCAGAATACAGGTTCATCTCAGTTAATTAGAATTTGTTTGAGAAATTGAGCAGAATCGAAAAATGTTTCAAATTCAGTTCAAAATGTGAAACTAGTGTACTATATACACTGCTCAAAAAAATAAAGGGAACACTCAAATAACACATCCTAGATCTGAATGAATGAAATATTCTCATTGAATACTTTATTCTGTACAAAGTTGAATGTGCTGACAACAAAACCACACAAAATTCATCAATGGAAATCAAATTTATTAACCAATGGAGGCCTGGATTTGGAGTCACACAAAAAAATTTAAGTGGAATAACACACTACAGGCTGATCCAACTTTGATCTAATGTCTTAAAACAAGTCAAAATGAGGCTCAGTATTGTGTGTGGCCTCCACGTGCCTGTATGACCTTCCTACAATGCCTGGGCATGCTCCTGATGAGACGGAGGATGGTCTCCTGAGGAATCTCCTCCCAGACCTGGACTAAAGCATCCGCCAACTCCTGGACAGTCTGTGGTGCAACATGACGTTGGTGGATGGAGCGAAATATGATGCCCCAGATGTGCTCAATCAGATTCAGGTCTGGGGAACGGGCGGGCCAGTCCATAGCTTCAATGTCTTCATCTTGCAGGAACTGCTGACACACTCCAGCAACATGAGGTCTAGAAATGTCCTGCATTAGAAGGAACCCAGGGCCAACCGCACCAGCATATGGTCTCACAAGGGATCTTAGGATCTCATCTCGGTACCTAATGGCAGTCAGGCTACCTCTGGCGAGCACATGGACGGCCATGAGGCCCTCCAAAGAAACGCCACCCCACACCATTACTGACCCACTGCCAAACTGGTCATGCTGAAGGATGTTGCAGGCAGCAGATCGCTCTCCACGGTGTCTACAGACTCTGTCATGTCTGTCCCATGTGCTCAGTGTGAACCTGCTTTCATCTGTGAAGAGCACAGGGCGCCAGTGGCGAATTTGCCAATTCTGGTGTTCTCTGGCAAATGCCAAGCGTCTTTCACAGTGTTGGGCTGTGAGCACAACCTTCATTTGTGGACATCAGGCCCTCATACCATCCTCATGGAGTCGGTTTCTAACCGTTTGTGCAGACACATGCACATTTGTTGCCTGCTGGAGGTCATTTTGCAGGGCTCTGGCAGTGCTGCTCCTGTTCCTCCTTGCACAAAGGTGGAGGTAGCAGTCCTGCTGCTGTGTTGTTGCCCTCCTATGGCCTCCTCCACGTCTCCTGGTGTACTGGCCTGTCTCCTGGTAACGCCTCCAGGCTCTGGACACTACACCTACAGGCACAGCAAACCTTCTTGCCACAGCTTGCATTGATGTGCCATCCTGGATGAGCTGCACTACCTGAGCCACTTGTGTGGGTTGTAGAGTCCGTCTCATGCTACCACAAGTGTGAAAGCACCACCAACATTCAAAAGTGACCAAAACATCAGCCAGAAAACATAGGTACTGAGAAGTGGTCTGTGGTCCCCACCTGCAGAACCACTCCTTTATTGAGTGTGTCTTGCTTATTTTATTTGATAATCAAGGTCTCAGAGGACGAATGGAGAAGCATAGAATCCAAGTTGCTTGAGGTTCAGTGCAAAGTTTCCCTATAAGTGATTATTTGAGGGGCCATGACATTTGCTGGTGTTGGCTCACTGTGTTTTATCACATCCAAAATCAACACAGTGGTCTATCAAGAAAGCCTAGAGAACTTAATGCTTCCCTCTGCTGACAAGCTCATGGAGATGCAGATTTATTTAAAAAAACAATCTACTCTGTCAAAAGTACCAATTCCTGGGTTAATAACCATCATATCACTTTCAGCCGCAGCTCTGGAATAGTCAACCTCTTTCTGCTGGAACTTTTTTTATTTTTTAAACTGGTTTTTAATTTCAGAAAGCATGACCATTAACCGATCCTTGTTTCTTCAGTGCTTTTTATTGCAGATTTTTTTAGTATATTGTCAACCTTTATTTTGTTGTTATAGCTTTTATTATCTTATTTATATCTTTGATTTTTAATCACCTTTAATTCAATTCAATTCAATTCAGTTTATTTATATAGCGCCAATTCACAACACATGTTGTCTCAAGGCACTTCACAAAACTCAGGTACATACATTCCAGTTAATCCCTATCATTGAACAGTGCAGTCCGATTCAGTTATTTATTCAAATTGGATAAAAAGTTTTTCTATCTAAGGAAACCCAACAGATTGCATCGAGTCAGAGATTTGTAGCAGTCACTCCTCCCAGATCAGCATGTAGAGACAGTGGACAGTCACTGGCGTTTATTTTGCAGCAATCCCTCATACTGAGCATGCATGTAGTGACAGTGGAGAGGAAAAACTCCCTTTTAACAGGAAGAAACCTCCAGCAGAACCAGGCTCAGTGTGAGCGGCCATCTGCCACGACCGACTGGGGGTTAGAGAGAACAGAGCAGAGACACAAAGAGAACAAAGAAGCACTGATCCAGGAGTCCTTTCTATGGGAAGGAAAAGAAAATGTTAATGGATGTATTAGATGATTTATCATTTACATGAACAAACTGGAATCTGTCAGACAAATAAGATTTAAACCAGCCTAGCGCTGTTCCCCTGATCCCTACAGCATATTCCAGCCTTTCTAAGAGAATATTATGATCGACTGTATCAAATGCAGCACTGAGATCTAAGAGGACAAGAACAGACACAAGTCCATTATCTGAGGCCATAAGAATATCATTAGTGACTTTCAGCAGAGCTGTTTCAGTGCTGTGATGAGCTCTGAAGCCTGACTGAAACTCTTCAAACAGGTCATTGCTGTCTAAATGCTCACACATTTGATTAGCAACTATTTTCTCAAGAATTTTAGATAAGAATGGAAGATTGGATATAGGTTTGTAATTTATTAAGTCATCTTGATCAATTGAAGGTTTCTGAAGGTTTCAAAGGTTTAATTACAGCTACCTTAAAAGCCTGTGTTACTTATCCATTTACTAAGGATAAATTAATCATATCTAAAATGGGGCTGGTAATCAGAGTAAACACTTCCTTAAATAATTTGGTTGGGATTGGCTCTAACATACAAGAACTAAATGTTGTCTCACTTGCTGAGGATGAAGTAATCATATTCGGGAGTATATCAAAGATTTTCTTTTTAATAGAATCAATTTTATTTAAAAAGAATCCCATAAACTCATGACTGCTAAGAGCTAAGGGAATGGATGGCTCAACAGAGCTATGACTCTGTGTACGTTTAGCAACTGTACTAAAGAGAAACCTAGGATTATTCTTGTTCTCTTCTATTAATGATGAGAAATAAACTGTTCTGGCTTGGCGAAGGGTCTTTTTATACAACAGTAGGCTATTTTTCCAGATTAAGTAGGAATCTTCTAGATGTGTAGAGCGCCATTTTCTCTCCAATTTTCTAACATTGTGCTTTAAAGTACGCAGCTCTAAATTAAACCAGGGAGCTAGCCTCCTATGAATAATTACCTTCTTTTTCAAGGGGGCTGCATTGTCAAAATGCACCACGCAATGATGAAGTAATACTGTGAACAAGAGAATCAATTTGTGAAGGGGAAGACTTTTTACAGCACTTTGGATTATAAATGAATGAATGAATGAATGAATTCAAATGCTCATCCTACTGGATACTGTAAGCTTTCTAATACAGAAGTTTAGACCTTTGTCATGTAAAATATGAACACACTGGATAGGATTATGATTTTTCCATTATCATTGTAACAGCTAATTGGTGTTTGACATGGGTTATTCCCTGGTTTCATCTAAGTCAAACCTCTTAGTTTTTTGAGTTCTTCATATTTTCTTGGAGTATTACCACTTACCACACTGCTGTGCTCTTGTTTTGCCATCTTGCTGATGTCAGCCACCTTCACTATATTTTTGCTTAAATCAGTTTACTTCTAAATTTAGCATTCAGAAATGTCTAGAAATAAGCACTTCTGGGCATGTGTACTCTCAACAGGTTTCCCCTCCTCAGCAGGACCCAAAAGTATTGTTTTTTATATAGATCTGTTTGCCATGCAAATATTGCTCAGTTCTTTGTGAAAGATGTAATATGAGACACTGTATTTCACATCTAACATTCAGCATAAAACTACCAGGTAACATTAAAGCAAACATCTAAAAAACCTAGGACTACCAAGGACTCTGGCTTGAGTAAGCCAGGTCAATATTCACTCTGCTTTTACCCAGCTCTTTGGACGAGGGAACCTTTCTAAAATGCTTAATTGGGTTATTTCTTTAACCCAAAGAGGGGCTTGTGCTCGTTACCCAGTTTGTTTAGTTAGAGAAGAGACCAAAAAGAGCCTCATTATTTAGATCAAAGTTAACCATATACAGGGGTTGGACAATGAAACTGAAACACCTGGTTTTAGACCACAATAATTTATTAGTATGGTGTAGGGCCTCCTTTTGGGAATGACATATACAAGTCCTGCTCAGTGGTCAGAGGGATTTTAAGCCATTCTTCTTGCAGGACAGTGGCCAGGTCACTACGTGATACTGGTGGAGGAAAACGTTTCCTGACACGCTCCTACAAAACACTCCAAAGTGGCTCAATAATATTTAGATCTGGTGACTGTGTAGGCCATGGGAGATGTTCAACTTCACTTTCAAGTTCATCAAAACCAATCTTTCACCAGTCTTGCTGTGTGTATTGGTGGAATGTCATCCTGATACACAGCACCGCCTTCAGGATACAATGTTTGAACCATTGGATGCACATGGTCCTCAAGAATGGTTCGGTAGTCCTTGGCAGTGACGCGCCCATCTAGCACAAGTATTGGGCCAAGGGAATGCCATGAAATGGGAGCGCAAACCATCACTGATCCACCCCCATGCTTCACTCTGGGCATGCAACAGTCTGGGTGGTACGCTTCTTTGGGGCTTCTCCACACCGTTACTCTCCCGGATGTGGGGAAAACAGTTAAGGTGGACTCATCAGAGAACAATACATGTTTCACATTGTCCACAGCCCAAGATTTGCGCTCCTCGCACCATTGAAACCGACGCTTTGGCATTGGCATGAGCGACCAGGTTTGGCTATAGCAGCCCAGCCGTGTATATTGATCCTGCGGAGCTCCCGACGGACAGTTCTGGTGGAAACAGGAGAGTTGAGGTGCACATTTAATTCTGCCGTGATTTGGGCAGCCGTAGTTTTATGTTTTTTGGATACAATCCGGGTTAGCACCCGAACATCCCTTTCAGACAGCTTCCTCTTGCGTCCACAGTTAATCCTATTGGATGTGGTTCGTCCTTCTTGGTGGTATGCTGACATTACCCTGGATACCGTGGCTCTTGATACATCACAAAGACTTGCTGTCTTGGTCACAGATGCGCCAGCAAGACGTGCACCAACAATTTTGTCCTCTTTTGAACTCTGGTATGTCACCCATAATGTTGTGTGCATTTCATATTTTGAGCAAAACTGTGCTCTTACACTGTTAATTGAACCTTCACACTCTGCTCTTACTGGTGCAATGTGCAATCAATGAAGACTGGCTACCAGGCTGGTCCAATTTAGCCATGAAACCTCCCACACTAAAATGACAGGTGTTTCAGTTTCATTGTCCAACCGCTGTAAGTTGTACAAGCACATTAACTACAATGTTAAAGCTAGGGAAAGCTATGTTCAACATTCATACTTTAAACAGAGAACTGGTTGCAAAGTCAATACAGACAGGCAATATTATACACAGTGTATGTCTTAAGTATGATTCCTTTTTATTCAAAGTCAACTTTTGGTCAATAAAAGTGTTATTTGACATTATGAAGTTGTTGTAAATTAAAAATATTATTTAGTAATACTTGGTGGTAAATTCGTAGCACTGATGTCTCACAGCAAAGAAAGCCATGGTTGGAATTTCAGCCCATAGGTGTTTGCTTGCATGGGCATAAGTGCTCTCTACTCGCTTCCTTCCACTTTCCAAACGTTTATGTTTGGTAAATAATATGTGTGAGTGTATTGTGTCTCTGCGTTCTCATGTGACCTAGACACCAGCCCACTATGCAAGAACAAAGCAAGAAAAACATTAATATTAACCCAATAATTGTTAGCTTCGTAGTTCAGTTTCAGTTCAGTTAGACATTTGCTAGCCCAGAATTTAACCCCCTTTTGAGTTGAAAAGCTTAACCTGGGATGCCGGGCCAAGTTCCATAATCAACTGGATCAGTGTATATTGGGTTTAGGAAATTAACCTAAACTGGGTGGTTTTTGACCTTGAGGCAATCTTTTAAGTTCAATTCAGTTCAATTCAGTTTTATTTATATAGTGCCAATTCACAACACATGTCTCAAGGCACAACAGTCAGGTACATACATTCCAATTAATCCTAACCATTGAACAGTGCAGTCAGAGTTAGTTATTTATTCAAATTGGATAAAAAGTTTATCAGTCTAAGGAAACCCAGCAGATTGCATCCAGTCAGTGACTTGCAGCATTCACTCCTCCCAGATGAGCATGTAGAGACAGTGGACAGTCACTGGCGTTGACTTTGCAGCAGTACCTCCTACTGAGCATGCATGTAGCGACAACGGAGAGGAAAAACTCCCTTTTAACAGGAAGAAACCTCCAGCAGAACCAGGCTCAGTGTGAGCGGCCATCTGCCACGACCAACTGGGGTTTGAGAGAACAGAGCAGAGACACAAAGAGAACAAAGAAGCACTGATCCAGGAGTACTTTCTATGGGAAGGAAAAGGTAAATGTTAATGGTTGTAGCTCCTTTAGTCGTTTCACCTAGAAAGAAAGAACAGGTAAACCCTGAGCCAGTTTTCAAGGTTAGACTCTGAAAGAGAGCACATACAGTTAGTTACAATAAAGCTCAGTCAATCGCCATGTCTAGGAGAGAGAAAGGGTTAAACACTAAAAGACAGGGCCATGTGGATCATCGGTAGAGGGTGAGCATTAAGTTGTTGCCAGCAGAATCTCGGACGATTCCCCTCTCCAGAAAGGTATCACAGGTAGACACAGAGTCAGGCCAGGTGTAGCTTCTAGGAAGAGAAAAGAGAGAACAAAGTTAAAAGCTGAAATAACAGCAAATAATGCAAAATTGTAGAGTAGTGTGAGAATGTAGCGAAGAGGGTGAAAGTTGTCATTATGTCCTCCAGCAGCCTAAGCCTATAACAGCATAACTACACAGATACTTTCAGTTCAGATTATTTAGTTAAACGGCGCTTATTTTCAACAATGTCATTTCAAGGCACCCAACAAAGGGTTCCACTGATGGTCATTGTTATACTAAAAACCACAAGGATTGGGATACCTCTCTAAACAGAGGATCATAAAGCTGATTGTTCAAGTTTGCAGAGGAGGCACTAACATGTACAGACAAACCCCATGAAGGGATTGAGACTCTCATGATGCTGTTTTAGAAAATTTTTCACAGGATTTGTTTTTTTTATGCTATATTGATGTTCAAAGTCTCATATATGTTATGTTATACTGGAAAATAATGGTATGAAAAAGATGAAAAAGTGCTTTCCTGTTTTCAGCTTTATCACTATCAAGAGGCAATGTTAGTAACAAGGGCATTGTTAATTGTGGCCATATTAAAGTATAATATGTACATACCAATGATGAAACAATAAAAACAATTCAAGCAGGTACCAGTGGGTGTATTTCCAACATAACTTTCATGAACACATCAGCTCATCGTTGAATGCCCACTGTACAGGCAGCACTGCACAGAAGAGTTTGACGTGTGGAATAAACACACAAACACCATAGTACACTCTGACACACACAGTCTGCTGACGGTTCCAGCTCGTGACATTTCTGAGCATGCCACGGGGACAAGTGGTGGAAGGTTGGCGGCGGGCTAAGTGTCTGTCTGTAGGCCTGAGATAACGCCTGTCACCTCCCCAAGTTGTCTCATTCACACATGCATTGATGCACACACAGTAACAGCAACACACAAAAATATGGTCTGTCTCACTTCTTTTTTTCCCACACTGGTCCACTATTAAACCATCTATCCACTGTGACAGTGAATGCTACTCAGCCGTCCATTCAGCAGCGCTCAATATCAATAGAGTCCCCCAGTCTCTGCTTTGCACTCCATTGTTGCCTTGACAAAATGGGAATAGCATTAACAGATGGTAGAACTACATGGCCTGTGAATAGAGCTGGCTTATTGCTGTGCATATGCATTGTTCTGTTTTCCTGTCTTTGAGCCTAAGATCTTTAAAAGTGGCAGAAGCGGTGATGATGCATTGTTTTTGGGCTATCAACATTGCTCTACTGAGCACGTCCACGTACCTCATTGTGTCACTAGCTTATTTTGCTGTGCCATGATATGCATGTTTTTTTTATGAAGCGATGTGCAAGAAACGAGAGTGTAGGAGAGAAGACTTTCAGGAGTTGGGTTGAGGTGGAACAGTCATTCACAGGCCTTTTCACGTGATGGCTGACACACAGCAGCAACTTTCTGCTAATGTACTAACCCCTTTCTTTCAAAGTTAATCACTTTTTCTCATTCAAGCATGAGGTAGGACAGGCACACAGGGAAAGAGAATAGGGGAGAGTGGGAGAAAGCCTGAACCACTGAAAGAATAATACCAATTTTTGGGCTTCATTGATTTCAACAAATGGCTGCACATTATGTTGAGGATGGCACAATAGGGACATTTTTTAACAGAATGTATGCAGAACAGTTTTTGTTGGATCTGCTGGGGAAATTGAGTATGTGGTTTACCTGCGTCCATTTGTGTGTTTGAATACGGAATCTGAGCCTAAAAGATATAGCGACGGACTTAATCAGCAAAAACAGTGCATCTCTATCTCTTTCATTTTGTTTTGTGTTTAAGACACATTGCCAAGCAGGGCCATTTATTTGTGCAGTTTGTAATTAGGGGAGCTAGGAAACCCAGAAAAATCAGAGCCTAGGTATGTGCTACTACATCCATGCTTACATATGTGTTGACACTGCATCGACCTCTTTTTTAAAAGTAATTCCCATGTCTCTCATTGTTTCTCAATATGGCTCCCATTTCTCAAGTATTCATATGGCAGAAAAATGGGTCTATGGTAATTTTTACAAATAATTTGGGATGTATCAATTTCCACAAGGATGTAGGTAGTGCCAGATATTTAAGGAATACTTTTAGACAGCTGTGACTGAGCTCAGGAATTTCCCCTCGTTCTTAAAACCGTGTTATTGTATAAATATGAACTGTCTGCTGCTTACTGTCTAAGTAGATCATTAAATATGACAAGACCATGACCCGTATGTCTGAAGTTGCAGATATTTCATGCATAAATACACGGGGGGTTTCTCTGGATCAAACATATTTATATGAAGAGTGATCAGTGGCAGTTTTGTCTTCTAAGGCATTGGGGAGTTGTGCTGAACTCTAGAGCTTTGTTTAAAGCAGGAAAACCTGACACTTCCAGCTCAGAACAGGTGTTCTTTATGCTGATGTATTTGGACATTGGGGCATCTGGTAAACACACATTTGGGAAGAGAACAGTCGAAAGCTACTTTAGGAGTGCTAAGGTTAGCTGAACCCTCCTGCAGTTCTGCACAATATTGCGCTTGACACTGGGATTTCATTTGGTGCTCTGTAGCGTGTTAAATCAATATGGGGATTTTAGACAGAGACAGAACCTCATTGGCAATAATACTATTGAAATAACACAACACAACATAAACTCTACTTGTGTGATCAACTGACCTTTAGATTTTAGGTGTCTTTTAGTGTGTCTGTTGGGATACGGGGTTCTATGATGGCACAGTTGTTGGCCCTGTTACCTTACAGCAAAAAGGTCCTGGGTTCAATCAAAGCCAGGGCCTTTCTGCATGGAATTTGCATTTGGAGTTTGCTATCAAGGAACTCCAGTTTCCTTCCACATTCCAATAACATGTTTATTAGGATATTTGGTTATCCTAAATTGCCATTAGGTCTGAATCTGTGCATGCATGGTTGTTTTATCTGTACATCTACAGGGGTTGGACAATGAAACTGAAACACCTGGTTTTAGACCACAATAATTTATTAGTATGGTGTAGGGCCTCCTTTGTGGCAAATACAGCATCAATTCGTCTTGGGAATGACATATACAAGTCCTGCACAGTGGTCAGAGGGATTTTAAGCCATTCTTCTTGCAGGATAGTGGCCAGGTCACTACGTGATACTGGTGGAGGAAAACGTTTCCTGACTCGCTCCTCCAAAACACCCCAAAGTGGCTCAATAATATTTAGATCTGGTGACTGTGCAGGCCATGGGAGATGTTCAACTCCACTTTCATGTTCATCAAACCAATCTTTCACCAGTCTTGCTGTGTGTATTGGTGGAATGTCATCCTGATACACGGCACCGCCTTCAGGATACAATGTTTGAACCATTGGATGCACATGGTCCTCAAGAATGGTTCGGTAGTCCTTGGCAGTGACGCGCCCATCTAGCACAAGTATTGGGCCAAGGGAATGCCATGATATGGCAGCCCAAACCATCACTGATCCACCTCCATGCTTCACTCTGGGCATGCAACAGTCTGGGTGGTACGCTTCTTTGGGGCTTCTCCACACCGTAACTCTCCCAGATGTGGCGAAAACAGTAAAGGTGGACTCATCAGAGAACAATACATGTTATAATAATATGCTGACATTACCCTAAATATCGTGGCTCTTGATACATCACAAAGACTTGCTGTCTTGATCACAGATGCGCCAGCAAGACGTGCACCAACAAAAATATAAAATATAATTGATGATTATTTATAGTTTATTTTTACCAATTCACAAAATGCTAAGTAAGCGAACCCAAACATAGAGCCAAAGTCATTAAGAACTATCTTCAGCGTAAAGAAGAAGAAGAATTACTGGAAGAGATGGTATGGCCCCCACAGATCCTTGATCTCAACATCATCGAGTGTGTCTGGGATTACCTGAGGAGACAGAAGGATGTGAGAAAGCCTACATCCACAGAAGATCTGTGGTTAGTTCTCCAAGATGTTTGAAACAACCTACCAGCCGAGTACCTTCAAAAACTGTGTGCAAATGTACCTAGAAGAATTAATGCTGTTTTGGAGGCAAAGGGTGGTCACACCAAATATTGATTCGATTTAGATTTCTCTTTTGTTCATTCACTTCATTTTGTTGAGTAATTAAAATAAATGATTAATACTTCAATTTTTGAAAGCATTCTTTGTTTACAGCATATTTTCACACCTCCCTAAAACTTTTGCACAGTACTGTAGATAACCATTGTTTCCAGCCACCCAATATATCAACACCTGGCATTGACCAGTGCTTACATGGTTCATTGAATCACAACTGGAACTTGTCCCATGATCATTTCTGTGCCCAAATCTACAGCAGGTTTTCATGGCTTTGGATCTTTTTGCCCCTTTGCCCATTCGTACTCAATTTTGAAGCTACACATTTTGATCTTATACTTTCCTACTTCCATTTCGAAAAACTATATTTTTATTTTCTATGGGCTCTTTTCAGTTCTGATGCCCATTTATAAAATGTGGCAAGTTATCAAGCCAAACAAACTCAAACCTCTTGACAGAAGGTACTATTTATTGGAGTCAATTGCTTACAGTAGAATATAAGAAAAAAAAATAGAAAAGGGCGTCAAATTGTCAAAGAGGGAACAAAATGTCTCTATAGCGGGTATGTATTAACACATTGTCAGTAATGAAGCGTTTCTTGTCAGCAGTACTTTTTTAATACACAAGATAAAAAGCGACCAGAATAGCAAGGGTGCAAAAGGGGGGCATTGACCAACATCCAATTTTGATAAATGAGGCTCATTGTGTCTTTCTTACATTCCACCCACAACCTGCAATCTCTCAGCAAGCACATTCCTTCTTCCGCTGTTGCTCCCTAATTCATCCACATCCCATCTGTCCTTATCATTCATCCCAACTCTCCCCACTATTTCATTCTGACTTCCTTGGCTCCACCGATACAGAGCTGTCTTACAACTCTCAGGTGGTTCAAGTCTATTACTTTGGGAGATAGAAAAACAGTGCTGAGGTG
This sequence comes from Crenichthys baileyi, assembly GCA_036173005.1. Taxonomy (NCBI): domain Eukaryota; kingdom Metazoa; phylum Chordata; class Actinopteri; order Cyprinodontiformes; family Goodeidae; genus Crenichthys; species Crenichthys baileyi. The sequence continues at coordinate 45,224 of JAHHUM010000232.1, forward strand.
TTCTGATTGAGGCCTATTAAAATTCATAAGCTGAGGAATAAGGCCAGATAAAAAAAAATGCAGCTGCTGGAATGAAGGGCAGGATGGTATATGGATGTTCATGTGTATACGTGGGAAAATTTGCTTATGAAGAAAAGCGAGAGGCAAGCGAGGGGAGTAAGAGTGATAAATGCTCTCCAGTTCCATGAGTCCCTTATCTCCTTAATTTATCTTTACCTTTGTATTTCCCTCCTTTTGTTCAGTTGGTCAATAGGTTTTGTGTATCTTCACAACTTTCCAAGGTGTATTGTGCATATTTTTTGATTGTTTTCTACCCTGCTTGCATGCACTTTGTGTAGGCAGCCATCATCCTTCTTCAAGGTATGATAAAAAGAAAATTCCCCACTGTTTTTGATGGCTGTTCAGACAAACACATTTGTGCATACACACACAGAAATCTGCTACTCCCTGTTTTCCTCTGTATAACACACACACAGAGACACTGGCATGGAGTACATTAAGCGGATGTGGATCAATAAGGAGCAGAGGTCAATAGAAAACGCGTTTGGACTGGTAAAACTTACATTTCTCTGGGAGGCTGAAACTAGCTCAGGGCTAGCCAAACCCATCACCTCACTTATTTCTTCTTTCAAACTACCTCTCTAAAATAGACTCATCTTGTATCACCATCGCTTGGGACAGATTAACACAAAAGCAGAAAAGAAAGCAAGTATGACTGCAGTGAGTACTGCAGTGATGCTTTAGCTGAGTATGTGAAAGCGAGGCCAAAACTTGAAAAAAAAGCAAACTGATGCGCTGAGTGGTGCTGCAGGAAGGATCCAGCTGACACTTTTTAACATAATACAAGCCTAGTTAGAGGAAACCTACCTGTTTTTCCTGTATAGATATGACAATGTGTCTTTGTGGTTACATACTGTAAATACACACAAGCACGTCATTGACAGGTTTGTCAAAGCATATCTGTTTTCTCATTGGACTGATGGTATTAAAAGATTCTGGCTCAGTCATGTATTGTGCTCATTTTTGTTTCTGTGTGTTTAAAATGAGCTTGCACGACAGTATACTGTATGTGCATATGGCTTACTTACAAATATTAATGCTTTTTGTTTCTGTGTAAAAACAAAAAACTATTTAAAAAGTGAAGGTGACAAATGGTGACAGTCTATTACAGCACAGAATCCATCAATCCAGCATGTATATTAGTTTGGGGTAAAACCGTTACCAATTTATAGGGCTGTCACAATAACATTTCTGATGGTTAATATTAGTATTTTTGAATGAATAAATAAAACAAACTTAACCTACAGTGCAGCAAGACAGTGACATCAAAACAACTGAAATAATGTATAATGGGATAAAATGTTTTAGGACTACAAATCTAAAGGGAATGGAGTGAGAATTATTATTGTCCTTAGTTGATTAGTATAATAAACTGAATGAAGGGTTTGGAAAAAAAAATACGAGAATTACATATCTCTCACTTATCTCGGAGGCAGCTTAGAGCACAGACCAACAATAGCAATGTATCGGTCTGCTGATAAGTCTCTGTGTCAACTCACTCCTTTGTCTCTTCCTACCTAATGCAACAGGACAGCTTGGTGACACCTGCAAGTACCCTCGCAGGATGTATCTGTTTGGTGGGACATTTCTGACCTAAAACTGGAATCTGTGCTAAAAGTGGAGGGGAGCTGATTTAGTAAAAAAATAAGTGACAGTTACTGCTTGGTTTGTGTAAACTTAAGCTATCCTGTTAATATTCCGGCAACGATGTTTTGGCATGCTTAAAAAAAAATAAACAAGCAAAAAATAGAAAAAATACGAGTTTGGTAAAGTACTAACTTAGCAACAACCAAAGCTAAATCAGTAAAAAAAAGTAAAATGTAGTGCGCTTAAAGTACTAATGACCACTAAAAAACAGGGAGGTCTTGGATTGCCATATTTAAAGATGTATTACTGGGCAACACATTTGCATATTATAGTGGCTTGGATTACTAATGGTGAGGACATCCAGTGGGTCTCAATTGAACAAAATTCACTCCCTGGGCTGTCATTGAGCGTTCTTCCATTCTTGAGCCAAATGTCTTTGAAAAAGTTAAAAATTAACAACCCCTGGGTTTTGCAAACACTTAAGATCTGGATCCTAATCCAAAAACAACTTAAAGGTACTACAGAGTTATCACGTGCTATGCCTATTGAGTGTAATAATAAATTTTTTTACCATATATTTCAGACAGTGCCTTTAAAAGATGGGCAGATATTGGTCTGATTGCACTGGAACATTTATTCCATGGGCAGACACTTAAACCATCTCCCAATTGCCAGAACAGTTTTCTCTACCTTGAGGAGATCTATATAGATACCTACAGATCAGAAATTGTATAACAAAACATATTGCACGGCACAATATTAAGAATAAACCTACTGACATTGAAATTTTGTTTATACAGATGCTTGAAAGCAGACAAAAACAAAGAAAGAATTATCTCTGTAATGTATGGGGAACTGTTGACGAATTTGTCAGACAAAACATTACATACCAAACAACAATGGAAACTGGAGATAAATGCAACATTACCAGATGATTTATCGGGAGATGTGTGCTCTCAATGCCATAAAGGGATCGGAAGCCAGATCTAGAAAGAGTTTGACTGGAAAATTAAAACAAGATTTTCCATTAAAAACCTTTATTGCTAAGAATACAACTACAGATAGATGTTGGAGGGAGAAACTATGGTATGGTCAGTTATCACACACATATCTTCTGGGACTGCCTAAAAATTAAGACCTTTTGGGAGAAGATTGAGGACATTCTAAGAGCAGATCTCCCCATGGACCCTCTTGTATTTCGGCTGGATATGTACCCCAAGTACCCCAAGGATCTACTCACCAAAGACCAATGTCACACATTAAATATTCTGCTATTAGTTGCAAGGAAGAATATTACTTTAAACTGGGTCAAACCCTGCTCGCCAACTGTTGCTAAAATGTATGCCTGACTGCTCAACTACAAATGCAAATGGACACTTTTTCACAAAAATGGTCACGATTGTCTCTTTTATTTGATTAGCCTCTGATATGTAACCTGACTGCATATATATACTTTGTGTTGATATGTATTGTTAGATATTAAGTATCAAATAGTCCAGCTCAGAAGGAACGACACATGAGTCTCTGTTAATCTTGCAGCAAGATGGTAGCCCACTCTGCAGTGCAACTACAAAGTGTTGGCACCATCTCTCTTTATTTATATATGTGGTTCACATACACAGTTCAACAGACATTCCAAGCATTTAGGGGGTGTACGTGTGTCTGTGTTTTCTGTTGTGTGTCTGTGTGGGATCAGAAGGGTTTGGGTGAGGTTTTTTTGCTTTAAACAGAGAGGGAGGGGGGAATGGGGATAGCAAGCCA